>OY992896.1:69338529-69586029 GCA_963921405.1 Cepaea hortensis
GCACATTAATAATCAGTCAATCAATTATATATACATATATAACTACATTAATAATACATCAATCACTAATATATATATATATATATATATATATATATATATATATATATATATATATATATATATATATATATATATATATATATATATATATATAGTATCCATCATCTTAATTTCATTTTCCTAATAATTCCTGAAATACAATATCAATGAAATGAATTTCATTAATATGTTTACTTTTATAATTACTTAATAAATCAATTATATCGAACTTATTCATAACAGAAACGATCATTATTATTTTCACAATTATATTGATATAAACAATATTTATCTAGAAATCCATGCTTTATTTTATACTACTTTTTTTCTGTACGCATATTTCTCCCTATAGGATAAATCAGATGCTTTTCATTTTTTTCGTATTTATATCCTTGACCAATACTTTCTCCAACAGAATAATTCTTTTTCTTCAATCAACTTGTATTGTGGCATCATTGCCCAATGCTCACCCTGTTATACAGAGACGTTAATTCATGGTGCTTCCATCTGTCTATTGGTGCCAGTAAGATGCTGATTTTATACAGTTATATAACTTAGTATCTATAATATCATCACCAACTCTCTGTATGTCACATCTCGGTATCATATAGACTGCTTTAGCACCACAGATCAAAGAGAGTTTCCCCAAACCTCTGAGTCTAATGACCTTGGTTAGTCCACAGTGCACCTATATATCCGTCTCGAGATGTATCTCCTATCCTGGTACAATTCCAGTGTACTGGTCTATCCGTTTAGGGGAGTTACTTCTATCCCAGCACCCAGCACTGTATTCTCACCCAGTACCCTTGTTACTTATGGCTGCAATTACATTAAATAAGAAAAAAGGCAATGCTATGATAGGAATTGATTTCACCACTTGTAAATAATTATGATGACAATTGAACCAGAACCTTGCATGCATTAACAAAGATTAGCAAAATTTATTGAATGGAAAATATGAACCAAATCCTTAGAAATGATGTTCCACCATAGCCAAACCAATGTCGTGTATCACTACCCAGTGACACGACAACGGTCAGGTGACAATGTAGCATGACTTCACCTACTAATATCAATTATAAACTTTTTATTTGTAAATCACACTTCACCACAACGACACCCTGTTGTGTATCATACCCCGAAACACAACAATAGTTGATTGAATCTACAATCAATTATGTCCAACACCCAGCAGAACACGTCCCTGGCCACATAACAATTACCCACACCATATGCCGCAAAGCTGCTCTACCCGATGTAAAACATATGAGAAACACCATCGTGGCCATACAATGAGTACCCACAATTTATGCCGGCAATGCTTTTCTCCAGCTGTAAACAAAACTCAATCATGCAAAATTCACTTTGCAAGGTGTTAACACACTGTCTGTTAGTTTTCCACTGGACAAATAATTGCTAGCTCCATTTTAATCAACCACTAAAGATGTTATTTTTTTTTTACTGAATGTCTATCTCCGTATGCCCTTGTTAATTTGAGCTAAACTGTACTTACTTACAACAAATAACAATCTTATATTCAAGAATACATGCAAGAGATAATGATAACCAATTAAATAAGTTTCCGCATGCACTAAACCACGTTAAAAGGAAATATTGACTGGACATAACATATAAACAACAGATTCTTCAAAATCAATCATGAGTCGATTTCCATTGCTATATAATATTAATCAAAATACAGCAAGCACAACAAACAGTTATTACTCAAACTTTCAAGATTTTAGATGTTGTCATGCAAAACTAATCAGATTCATGCATAAAGATTAGTAGATTATACCACTGGGTCTATACTTGCATTCCCAGTTATCACGATGTTAATTTATTAGTATCACAACATCCACAAAATTAGAGATAATAATAATATAATTAAGAATTAATTATAATACTACTCAATTTACTAACTATTAATATAATCATATTCTTTCATAATCTCATATTTAAATATCTAATTTCCAACCTTAATAACATTTACTAATACTTTATTGCTGTATACTCTTCTACTAATTATCTCCTGATACTTACTACTTCTTCTAAACAATGTGCTAACTAATTTATAACACTATTATTTCCCATTACTCCATTATAAACTAATGTAACTAATTCTACATAGTCAGTTTCAAATATCAAAGTCACTTCCTAACACAGTTCTACTACCTAATGACTATAACACTACTAACAATTGCTTTGTTTACATGTGTTAAGTACTACACATTTACGGCTTTAAGAATATAACACTGTTGTTCTATAAGAATGTCGGCGTGTTCCAAATTCGCAAATAATTTTAATGTTTCTATTATAATGGTTTAAATTCTGCACAGTTCCTATCTATAATAACACATTTATAACTAATAGGAATCTTCAATGTTACTATTTCGCACTGTCTATAGCGATCACACAGAATTGTTACTCGTGCCATTCCATCTGGACTCGGCCGTTGAGTTCAATTCTACACAGTTGACGTATCGAGCACTGTTGTCGCGTTGACCTGTACAGTTGTTCATAGTGTTGCTCCCGTGTTGTACTTAGGTATCTAACGTAGCTGCCAAATTAGGTCAGGTAACAACCTTTTGTCCTCCCTTGCGATTCACTCAGCTGGCTAGAGCGAAAATGAAATGTTTATTTGCGCTCGTTAACGGTTCTTGTCCTCTTGTGCTATTTATTACCAATTCTCTATCTTCTTTATCATTAACAATAATTGTTCATTATGAATGTAGCACATTTCTTCACAGTTCATCCACGACCATTTATATTTCCAACAAGTTCTTGGTTAATATTTTCTTTTTTCTTTCAATAATTCAACTTCTTGACGTGCCGTGACGATTTTGTTGTTGTGTCTTATTTCTTCACGCTTCATGAAGATATCGCATGAAGTTGATATAATCTTTAACAATCTATTATGATACACTTTCATAGTTACTTAAAATCGAACAAATATTGTAATGTTCAAACATAGTTCAACGTCACTTTGGAAAACATTACATTTATATAGTTATATATTATATCGTTTCGACATATCAGTCGGTGAACCTCCATGTCTGCCAGGGAGCTCATGACATGATGTAGCTGACAATATGGGCTTTTAAATGTCAGAGAGCGCATGACGAATATTACATGTCAAATACCCATATATAGGTCCTGATGGATAATCTTTCTGTCTGATCGAGTGGCACTTTCTAGGGGTATAATATTCATTCAGTCAGTCACACCTTTATAGTCGGCTTTTTCGCAAATAAATATACGACACTAAATTACAATCTAAAAATATCTACACAAGTAATAACACGGTAGGCTCATTTTGTGGCCATGACCATCTTTTATATCGTCGTGCGTCCGCATCAGTTGACAGCCACGGCTAGAATGAATCTCAATGTCCTTGTCACATTCGCGATCACGTGTGTTCGCTTCGGTGAAAATTTCGCTCGCCACATGGGTCACGATCCACAATCGTCCCGTACTTCTGGGTGACTTTTCATCACTATGCCATGAGGTACTATTCAACCCATGACATAACCTAAGAACAAAACAGACTTGATTCCGACTATATTGTTACTTGTTAAATAAAGAGAATTGTATATTTATTAATTCCTGTATTTCTACATAACTTAATCACGGAATAAAACTGGCTCATTAATAGCGCGATGTCTCGGAAGCTGAAATATTGTGTCTTTGTTAAGAGTCACGTGGTTTGGTCAGAACCGGGTTAGAAGGCATAGTTCCTGAGAGAGGGGCCAGGGGTTGACCAATACAACATTGAACACGTGACATTGGGGACGCCTTGGGCATGGACATAAATGAGGAAGGAGAACTGGCAACAGATGGTGAATCTCTGCGACGGGCCGTGATGAGAGCGACGTTCTGCAGGATACATGCTGCATGATAATGATTATTTCCCTTATCTAGTTGCTGGGTAAGTATGTGTTCGAGTATTTTATTTTTCATATAATATTTAAAGAAAAGAACAAATGCATCAATACGTCAAGAGCTGAACATTGAAGAAGTTTGGCTATTAAAGACGATAGAAGAAAAATACATTGAAATATTTTGGTCACTTGAAACGTCACGAAAGTTTGGAGAGAACAATAATGGGGGAGTATATGCCCGGGAAGAGAGGTAGAGGAAGGCCAAAGAGAGATGATCTCTAGATGGGTGTATCGGACGCGGGACATCGTTCTTATGATCGAGAGGTTTCCGGAAAGTTGTTATGGGAGCGAGGTTCTGCAAAAGACATGCTACTGAATGAATTAATGAATATCCTATTTACAGGACATCGCTGTCAACACCAGAATTCTACTACTGTTGTTGAAGTCTTGGCAAGTTTACGTTCAGTAGTTTGCGTGTCAAGGTATGATCCTAAAATATAGCCCTAACCTTTCACGGAGAATCAGGTGACAACATTGGAGACTAAAGATATTAGAGACAGAGCTGGACAGAGGAAGACAATGCTGAATGAGTTGATAAACCGGCTGAAGATATATCAGCTAGTGAGTTTATCAAACATACAGTCGATAGATGGTTGTGTGAATAACACACAGGGATGGCGACATGGGGGGGGGGGGGGGGTGGGGGGGGGGAGATCGAAAAGAAAACGGAGAAGAGAATCAGTGGCATACAAACAGGTTAGTCACATTTCCTTTACATGACGTCACGGTCAACCCCAGCATTGTTTGGCTGTTTGTAATTTCTTGGTAAATTTACGTTCCGAAGTTTGCCATTGCTTTCTGAACGATAAGCACTCATGCCATTGTATGAAAACCAACGCATCGTGGTCTGCTTCCAAATCAACCCGTAGCTGTGTCTTGAACGCGGTCTGCGAGAATACGAATTACTTCCGTAGCCCTTGGCAACAGACCTGGCTGAACCATAAGACGTATCCGAATTCGAACACACAACTTCCGGGGCGTGACGTCGGTGGCTGAACCATTTGGCCACGGAGACCCCGTATGCAGGATATCGTCACTGGAGATCTTCATGTAGGACAATACCCTCCTGACACCAGAAGAGAGCCCTGTATGCAGGATATCGCCACTGGAGATCTTCATGTACGACACTACCCTCCTGGCACCAGAAGAGAGCCCTGCCCACCGCATACCTCCACGTCTTTGATTTGTAAAGCTTTCATTACACATGGCTATCTCCAAAAGTGCTACAGCCCCCTCCTGTAGATAATGCAAGGAGACATTTAGTACTGATACTTGTTGTTGTTGCGTATACTTGAATAATATTTATATCTTTTTGTTTGCCTTTCATTTTAACCATAATAACTCTATGTGACATATACCAGGAACCATTAATTGACTTGGCTGTTATTTTTAATAAAATAGTACTTCTACTCCTTTCTCGTGTGTATATCCTCAAGAATAAATTATTGTGTTTTTGTCAGTTGTAAGTTTTCCCGACCCCTTCCATCTCATCTCACCTATGCATAGAATATTCTTCATTTTCATGCTTTTCATTTCTTCTTACCGGACGAGGATGTCCTAAGATAGCCATTAATGTCGTTCACTGCCTCTAATATGTGACTATTCATGAAATCTTGGGAAGATAAAGGGGTGGTTTCCCCTTGACGTCCACATCCACATGGGGTCTTTTACCTATGCTTTTGACAGCCATTTATCAGAACAAGTGCGTACCCTGCTCTGCTCAGCAGCAGATGTGTCCACATATCCCGGTGGATACTCGGTCCCCAGGGCTGCGTTTGTCACACCATTGTTGGTTTCCCATCCTCTACCACTGGGAGGTGCAATTGGGATTTTCCCTTCCTACAGCTATGGTTTATGATGGCCAAAACTCTCCAGTAAAGCTGAGCTATAGAACACGCATACTCTCAGTCCTGTCTACTGTCTACCATAGTTTAAAAACAACTGTCACCGCTTTCTGATTACATACCAATGGTCAGGGCATACGAATAGCATCTTCTTAAGAAAATCTTACCATTCGTAATTTACAAAAAATTCTGTTCAAACACCTTCGGGGGTGGCCACATAAACAAAATGAACAAACGAAATTAATTTAAGGCAAGGGGCATAACCAATTAACATATTCAGGGGCATTACCTAACCTGAAACTAGTTCTAACATTTACAGTTCTAGATATTACATTGCAAAGTGTTCTTTACTTTTATTTATATATTAAACTTTATCACTACTCCATAATGTTTGCAGTTCTATCTGCTAATAAAAATTAAACACTGTTTTAACAAAACTAATATATTACTTTATTACATTGTTTTTTGCATAACAAATTTTGGTAATATGCTTTCATGAATTTTCATGCTTAATGCATCTGAGATTCCTACCTTCTAAATAAGATGCATAGTGTTATATTTTTGACTAGCCTTTGAATGGCCAAATAAACTGTGGATGTTATATTTCTCAGCCTTTTGGTTGATATCAAAACTATAGTAACGGATCTTGATCTCGCCAGTTTCACATGCAGAGGCGGTCATCCGAATGACACACAGGGACGTCAGGACCTGATGGGGAGGGGCAGGCCCCTTGTGGGAACCCCTGAGCTTTTATTAAAAACAAAACAACAATCGGCTTCAAATTATTGAGCTTTGAGCTAAGATCAAAGTGTAGTAACTTCACTTGATCTGGCAAGGGTCAGTAGCAGGGGGGTCATCTGAACGACACGCGGGGAAGTGGAACCTCATGGGGAAACTCTGGCCCCTGTGGAACATTGCGCCATAATTGTAAAAAAGAATAAGAAATTTTTTTTTACACGGACATACGTCATTCACGTACACTGCTAGAAAACCCACTGCTGGGCGAATGTAACAAGCTATGGGGAGGGTCCCAAGTTCTCCAACAATGGTGTGACAAACGCAGCCGTGGGGACCGAATATCCACCGGGATATGTGGACACATCTGCTGCTGAGCAGACCAGGGTAAGCACTTGTTCTGATAAATGGCTGTCAAAAGCAGAGGTAAAAGACCCCATGTGGATGTGGACGTCAAGGGGAAACCACCCCTTTATCTTCCCAAGATTTCATGAATAGTCACATATCAGAGGCAGTGAACGACATTAATGGCTATCTTAGGACATCCTCGTCCGGTAAGAAGAAATGAAAAGCATGAAAATGAAGAATATTCTATGCATAGGTGAGATGAGATGGAAGGGGTCGGGAAAACTTACAACTGACAAAAACACAATAATTTATTCTGGAGGATATACACAATGTTTCAAAACTATTCTTTCGCCCTGGCTGGGGATAGGTCTTTGCTGCCAACCCTCCTCCGTTCCCCGGACTCACTGTCACTCTCTCTTTCGACCTCGGGGTCTATTTCCTGCAGTGTATTTCTGGCTGACACAAACACAACATGACGATCGTCTCAGTCACTATAATTAGAATTTAATACCGTAATAAAGGACAACACAGAAAAACATCAAGACAGATGAACCTATAAAAGTCTAAAAAAAAAAAAAAAAAACTGAGGAGATAACTCTAGTCCAGACATGAAGCAAGAAAACTCTGAACATCATAGACCACAGATCTCTATATTGTCCTGTTAGTTCACATCCACCTCACCGGACAAAGTTTCAGGTCTCTCTTTCCAGCGTAGGTTGTTCGAACAACAGCTTTCAAGTTTCCGTGGCCAACACGATATAGTCACTCATCTGGTCTGGGAAAGTGCCATGGGATCACTTGGCACAATTTTGGTTGGGACATAATATCATGAGACCAGATTGCGTATAGGGAATGAGTCAGAGTCTTTCGCTGTCCCGGACAAGGATGGGAATTAGGCGTAGGTCCAACCAGAATCATCAGCAAACACTCGACCCTAAGTCGATAAGAAGACTTGAGTTGCGGTATTGTCACTCGTTTAATTTTAGTCCTGCTTCTCCCTCATATATAGAAACATTCTACCTGGTATGGCCACTGACTTGCCCTGGCTTCATCAGTTGCATATAGCTTTAGGCATAGAAGCCCTGTCGAGTCTTTCAACTCACTTAACGGTCAAAAGAAGGACCCTGTAGATGACATAGATTAGTTAGCGACCGGGCTGACTCATGCACCACAATCCTGAGGTCCAATTGGGCCTCAGTTAATAAATTGGTTATGCATTTTGGCTTACCTAATCAATTAGATAAGTGGCCTGCTTGAATGGGTCTGACATGTCAGGTAGCCCCTGGATTGGCTACGTCCTGGCTTGAGTAGACCTCCATCTTGTAGACGTCCTGTCGGCTACACTATGCACCCTTTTGCATACAAGACTCACTCTCCACACTCATACCCTGCCTTTATTATTATTGGGCACATTCGTTTCCCGGCTTCTCTCTCCCTTGCAAACCATGCCTTTCTCACGACAAAGCTCTTGTGGTGTGGTGTGTTTAAGGATATGTGCTTCTCCCCCTTAACTAATATTATAGTAGTGAGGATGTATGGCACTCAGTGTAGTTCCCCATCCCCAGCAAGAATCGAAAAGAAGATACTACTCCTTCGGGCTGCTGAAGATAGATCATAGATTGGTGGCTCCATCCCCAAGGAGCCCTTCCCTCCTTCCGGCATACCGTAGCTATCCATTGATTATATTCTAAAGAAAGATGACAGTATGCCCAGTTCAGGCCGTAGAAGGAAAGATAGCAACAGCTCATCTGCCGCCAAGAACAAATGCAATCCCCTGAGGAGATATATTGTTCAGATTCACTCCCCGGCGATGCCAAGAACAAGACGCTTAGCTAGATTGGCCAACGGTCAATCCATTCCCAATATGGCAAGACTGCCGTTTCGCCAATTCGTCTCACTAATCGAGACAACCAGTTAGCCTTTCAGACCAAGGTCTAGCAGTATTAAATAAAACCCAATTATTACCTTTCATTTCCCCAGTAGTAGGCTGCAGTGTTGTCCTAATCTTTGAATTAAATAGGCATGCTGCAAATACCAAACGGTAAGTATTGGAACGGACATGAATTGCACCTGAAGTTGCACTGGTGTGTATTTGGTGTAAGATGCCCTATCGGGTTTTCCCCCAAGACAAGACATATATCTAATTGTTCTATGAAAAGATCGTGTTGTTAAAGTAACCCAAAGAACTATCTTCCATGGTGATTGAGCGAACAAGAGAACTGAGGGTTCCCGAAAGCTGTTTCCCCCTGTTTACCCAAACCCAAAGAAGGCCTGAGGACATGGGACACTGGCGTTCTGTCACAGCGAGCTCAGAGCAGGTCTGCAGTCGCCAGAAGCAGCCACATTCCCCCCCCCCCAACTCTAACCCCCTCGACGAGTACCTGGCGTCCATCACGTACCTCACACTTCCCGGGGGAGGTTATTCCCCTGTGTCATTCACCTGTCGTGCGCTGACATCCTTATTTTCAGCTTGGAGACGGTTTAATCGCTGGTGGCGGTTATCCCAAAATAGCGTGTCTTGAGAAAGGGAACATTTCATCATGTCGTCACGTCAGTAAAGTTGGAGCGGAGGAGAGGCAGGGGGACACGAGCGAATGAACTTTATTTTCAAAAGGTTACGAATTAGGCACGCAGGCTCACCTAACATTCTATAAAAGAGATATGCTGGACGGTTTGGCATCATGGCATGGAGGAATACCAAGATCAGAAACCAGTGGCAGCACACCAGACACAAAGCAGTACGCAGACATGATCACCTTCGCCACAATTTTGGGATATTGGATCGAAAATTCTTACCATAATACATAGTAAACATAACACTTGATCATTATTAGTTTGTATTTCGTTTGGTAATTTAAATGTATTTGATAGGCGAATCTGTTTCATATTGTTGAATGTTAGTCTGTCTACACTCTCATGTCCATGTCTGCCTCTCACCTGCCGTCGTCTATTATTAATTGATATAGGTAAAAACACTATTGACCTTCACACGTGGCTTTCCATTCACATTAATTTTATAAAGTGGCCTGGAGCAATATTACTAGAGTTTTGGTGCTTCTTTTCTCCATAGATATTAGTAAATCCAACCAGACACGGGACGATATCATTCTTTCTTACAATTTCAAACAACTAATAAACCGTCCCACAAGGGTTACTGACACATCCTCAACTATAATTGATCATATATATGTTACTTGTCCAGATAATATTATTGAATGTTCTGTTCCTGTTAGTACAGTTAGTGACCACTACCCTGTATGTTGTACATGGTCAATAATTGGGTTCAAATCTCTTAAACATAAACATGTAAGTATCAAATTTAGAAATTTTAAAGCATTCAACCAAGATTTATTTTTGCAAGACTTAAGAAAAGCAGCCCTTGATCACGTTTACCAACTTCCTGACCCGGACGATGCATTAGCTTTCTGGACGAAGACAGTCTACAATGTGTTCAATAAACACGTGCCAATCAAAGAAGTTCGAGTCAAAAATAAACATAAATCCCCATGGGTCACTAGTGAAGTTCTGGAAATTATGAGAGAGCGAGATACAGCACACAAAAATAAAGACTTCATCAACTACCGCAGACTAAGGAATAAAGTTAAATATGAAATTCGTAGGAGTAAAAAAAGACCATTTTAAAAATTTGATTGTAGATAATTCAAACAGTACAAACATATGGAAGGCTATTAACTTGCTAACCAATAAGAAACGCCCTACAGAATCAGCAATACCAAATTCTATAACATGCGATGAATTCAGTTGGTTCTTTCAATCAGAAATAGAGAATCTAATGTCTTCAATACCAGACTCATCGTGTAATTTAAGTTCACTGGCATCATTCTGTGAGGAGATGTGCACCAGAAATATTCCCGCTGAGATTCCTTTAATATCTGTTGCAGACGTTTATAAATATATCTTAAACCTCAAATCAACAAACTCACACGGCCTAGATGGTATCAGTAATAGAATTCTTCGTTGTGCTGCACCAGTCATTAGTGAGTCCTTAACGTTCATATATAACCAGTGCCTTGCCAAAAACTACTTTCCATCTGCATTTAAAATTGCTAAAGTGTTTCCGCTAATTAAAAATGGCTCAATCGATAATAGCGTTTTGGGTAATTATAGACCTATTTCCTGACTATCGTCGCTATCAAAACCACTAGAAAAACACATTCATAAAATAACGTTACACCATTTAATTAACAACGATCTAATAATTAACAGTCAATCTGGGTTTCGACCTAAATATTCTACCCATAGTGCTCTAACAAAAATGACCGATAACTGGCACTTAAACATCAACAACGGTAGAATTTGTGGAGCGGTGTTTGTAGACTTTAAAAAAGCTTTTGATATGGTAGATCACGATATTTTAATTAGAAAACTAAAACAAATGAAGATAAGCACCAACATGGTGAACATATTACGTCATTTCTATCCGACAGACAACAAGTCGTTTCCTTCAACAACTGTCTATCAAGACCCACACAGCTTAATATTGGTGTGCCTCAAGGGCTCAATACTAGGTCCGCTGCTTTTTGCAGTTTATATTAATGATCTTCCTTTATATATCAATACAACTTGTGATCTATTTGCAGACGACTGTACTATATATACTAGTCAAGAAAACCGTAGTGAATTAGAGCATTCTTTACAAAAGGAACTCGATAATCTTACTAGATGGAGCAATGAAAACCGTATGCAAATTAACATCGACAAAACCAAATCCATGCTAATAACGACCAGACAAAAACTACAGACACTAGCCATAACTGGATCACTGCTCGAACTCCGCATGGGCACGTTACTTATAGTTAATGTGAATGAACATAAAACACTAGGTCTTTTAATTGACAGCCATTTGAGCTGGAGCTCTCATGTTCACGTTCTTACCAAGAAAATAGCACAAAAAGTTTACCAACTTGCTAAAATTCAGCACTTCCTGGACGAAAGCACACGAAAAATATTCTATACATGCTATATCCAATCACATCTCGATTACTGTTGCACAGTTTGGGATGGTTGCCCTAAATCTAATTTAAAACGACTATGTTCTCTACAAAACCGCGCTATTCGTCTGGTTTCTGGCATAAAGCACGATGAAAGTAATAATTTGTACAGTCATCTAAGACTTCTACCACTTCAAAAGCGCTTCCTTTTAAACAAAGCCAAATTAGTGAACAAAATTATATCTCAAAATACCCCAGAGTATCTTCTGCCGCTAATTCAATCTAATGCAATGAACAGCAAGCGCCTAAATTTGTTACATGTCTCAAAGCCTAGATTGGGCCTATACAAAACATGTTTCGCCTATTCTGGTGCGCACTTATGGAATGATCTGCTTCCAGATCTGAAAACTCCAATGAGTCCCTACACATTTAACCGAAAACTCTTTCAATACTTAATCCGTACCGACTATATGCCACCATAATTCATTTATTGGTATAATTGTTCATTAGAATTGGTCATTATAATCGTTCATTATAATTGTTTAACTATAATTGTTCACTATATATGTGTGTGCGTGTGGGAGCGAGAGAGAGAGAGAGAGAGAGAGAGAGAGAGAGAGAGAGAGAAAGTGGGTGTCAGAGAGAGTGAGAGAGTGAATGTGTGTGTGCGCACGTGCGTGCGTGTGTGTGGAGAGAGTGATTGAGCGAGAAATGGTAGGGGAATGTGTCAGTGCATGCATTCGTACGTGTATGTGTGAGAGTGAGTGATGGAGTGTGTGCGTGCATGCATGCGTTCATGCGTATGTATATGTGTGAGAGAGTGTGATTGAGAGAGTGAGTGTGTGTGTGAAGGATTGTGTGTGAGAGAGAGACAGTTCGAGAGTTGATGTGTTAGTGTGTGTGTGTGTGAGCGCGCGCATGCGTGTGAGTGTGTGCATATGAAAGAATAGAGAGAGAGAGAGAGAGAGAGAGAGAGAGAGAGAGCTGAGCAGATGCATGTCATGTAACACGCATGTTATGTAACACGCGAATCCATATGTTTGTGTATTCTCATCTGTCATATTATCAGTTAAATACCATTTGATTTTATCATGTATAATATGAACTTATGTACATTACTGTAGTTTGAGTGAGAGAGTCAGTGAGTGTGAATGAGAGACAGAATGAGTGAGCGTGAGAGTGAATGTGTGTGTGTGTGTGTGTGTGTGTGTGTGCCTTCTCTGTGTGTATCTCTGTGTGTGGGAGCATCACTATTTTTACGTCACACACTGTTTATGTACACATTTTTCTCCATGTTTAAAAGTTTTATGAGAATGCTCAGACAATTGTCAGTGTATGTGTGTGAGTAAAGTGTGGGAGTTTGTTCATACTAGTTTCAATGCTCACGTGAGACATTTTGTATGTGTCTAGATGTGAGGAAGTGTGATTTTGTGTGGAGGATGTGTATGAGTGTGGGGATATGTGTGGGTGGGGGATGTGTGGTTGGGGGTATGCGTTTGGATGGGTTCTGGTGTGTGGGTTTTTGTGGGTAGTGATATTTGTGGGTGTTGGTGGTATGTGTGGATGGATGTATGGGGGTGAAAGTAGGGGTGTGGGAATGGGTGTGGGGGATGTGTGTATGGGTGGAGGATATGTGTATGGGATTGGTATGGGATGGGTGTGGGGTGTGTGTGTTTATGTGGATGGTGATGTGTGGGTGGTTTGAGGAAGTATGTGTGAGTGGCGGGGTTGTGTGGGTAGGGGAATGTGTTGGGTGGATTGGGATGCAAGGGCGGGTGGGGAGAAGTGTATGGTGTGTGGGTTTGTGATATTTGTGCGGTGTGTTGGTGGGGAATGTGTGCATGGTGTGTGGGTGGGGGGTGTGGTGGTATGGGTGAGGATATGTGTGTGGGTGGGGGATAGTGTGTGGTGTGGGGGATGTGTGTGATGGGTGCGGGGAATGTGTGTATGGGTGGGGTGGTTGGGGGAAGTGTGTGGTGGCTTCCTTTTGACGTCCACATTCACATGGGGGTCTTTGACAGCCATTTGTGAGAACAAGTGCGTGTCCTGCTCTGCTTATCAGCAGATATTCCAGCGAATACCCGGTCCCAGGGCTGCGGTTGCCACACCCTTGTGTGTTTCCCATCCTCTACCATTGGGAGGCGCAGTTGGGATTTTCCCTTCCTAAAGTTATTTTCTATGATGGTCAAAAGTCTCCAGTAAAGCTGAACCATTATAGAACACACATACTCCCAGTCCTGAATACTGTCTTCCATGGTTATAGAGAAAAAAAAAAAAAACTATCATCTCTTTTTGATTACATACCAATGGTTTGGGCATACGAATAGCCTCTTCGTCAGCAAATCTTACTATTTGTAATTTATAAACAATTCTGTTCAAACAACTTCGAGGGTTGCCACATAAACAAAATGAACAAACAAAATAAAATTATGGCAAGGGACGTAATGACTTAACATATTAAGGGACAGTACCTAATCTAAAAATATTTCTAACATTTACAGTTCTGGCAACTACATTGTAAACTTTTCGTTATTTTCGTTTCTAAATAAAAATTTACTGCTATTGCTCAATGTTTCAAGTTAATTGTTAAAGGAAAATAAACTGAGTATAAACAAAAGTAATTATACTATTTAGTTACATTTTTGCACAATAAATTTTTATAATCTGCTTTCCTGGCTTTTCTAGAATAATATATGCTTGACTTTAGAAACTATCGTGATACAGAATTCTTGACATATTCTTATATTTTTGGCAGGCCTTTGAAAGGCCAAGTACTCTTCGGTTTGTTCATTTCTCGGCCTTTCGGCTAAGATCAAAGTGTAGTATCTGCACTTCATATTGCCAGGGTCAGCATCAGAGGCGGTCATCCGAATGACACACAGGGTCGAGGAACCTCATGCGGCGTTACCCCTGGAGAACAGAACACCCTTATTTTAAAACAAAAAGAAAGTTTTTATACACTGACAAACGTTAATCAATGTTCACTGCAAGAAAACACACTGCTGAGTGAGCTCACAGCAGGTCTGAAGTCGTCAGAACCAGCCACACCCCCACCACTCCTACCCCTGAACGAGTACCTCACGTCCAGTAGGTTTCTCACACTTCCCGGAGGAGGGTCTTCCCGTATGTCCTTCTGCCGTGCGCTCACATCCCGATCTCCAGCTTGCAGACATTTTAATCGCTGACGGCAGATATCCCACAATAAGTTTGTGGACGTGTCAGAGAAAGGGAACTCTGCAATATGTCGCCACAACGGCAAAGTTGGATCAGAAGAAAGGCAGGACGTACGAACGAACGAACAAACGAACGAACGAACACGCTTTATTTTCAAAGGGTTAAGAAGTGGGCACGCAGGCCCTTCTAAGGAGAGACTAATCTGTGCGGTTTGGCATCATGCCATGGAGGAATATCAACATCTGTAAGAAGTGGCAGCACACGGGACACAAGGCTGTGCGCAGACATGATCACCTTCGCCACACTTTCGAATACTGGATCGTAAGTTCAAACCATATTATATAGTAAATACCAGGGATTATGAGGAAAAAATCAGAACGCAATCCAATGCTGGTGCGCTGACTCTGAGAGGCAAAACGAGCACAACCCTGGTCCTCAGGCTTGTCAATGGGACATATTTTTCTGTCGCATCCCATCCCATCCCATGGTAATGTGTGCCCGTCGCATCCCATTCCATTGGATTCTCATTATAATATTAATATGGAATACAGTTCAAATAAAATTATGAAATTTATGAAAGTTTCGGTTTAGTGTCTACTAAATAGGACTACAAGTATAAAGAGACATATAATATGACAGAATTGATTAATTTTATTTGGGGGGGGGGGGGGGGTCAATAAGTAAGTCACAAATGGCTGTAGACAAAGAACTAACTACGATAACAACTTGAAATCGATTTATTTTTATACGTGCATTGCCCCTTTAATTCCCTAAATAATTTCCACCAACATTGATACACTTACCCCATTATTTTTTAGTACCCTCAAACCGGCTGCATAGAAATGCGTGCACTGTTTTCTAAACCACTATTTCACTTCACATTCAACATCGGCGTCATTCGCGAAATGTCTCCCACCAAGGTGGTTTTTCAGTGGACTAAAAATGTAGAAATCGCTAGGGGCTAAGTCGGGGCTGTAAGGTGGATATTCCAGAACTTCTCTTGCGTTAATGTAGCCGTATGTTGTCTGACATTGTCATGAAGAAGCAACACTCCTCTAGCCAGCAGTCATGGACGTTTTCTTCAAATTGTATAGAGCCGTATGTGGTCTGACATTGTCATGAAGAAGCAACACTCCTCTAGTCAGCAGTCCTGGACGTTTTCTTCATATTGTATAGAGCCGTATGTGGTCTGACATTGTCATGAAGAAGCAACACTCCTCTAGCCAGCAGTCATGGACGTTTTCTTCAAATTGTATAGAGCCGTATGTGGTCTGACATTGTCATGAAGAAGCAACACTCCTCTAGTCTGCAGTCCTGGACGTTTTCTTCCTATTGTATAGAGCCGTATGTGGTCTGACATTGTCATGAAGAAGCAACACTCCTCTAGTCAGCAGTCATGGACGTTTTCTTCATATTGTATAGAGCCGTATGTGGTCTGACATTGTCATGAAGAAGCAACACTCCTCTAGTCAGCAGTCATGGACGTTTTCTTCAAATTGTATAGAGCCGTATGTGGTCTGACATTGTCATGAAGAAGCAACACTCCTCTAGTCAGCAGTCATGGACGTTTTCTTCATATTGTATAGAGCCGTATGTGGTCTGACATTGTCATGAAGAAGCAACACTCCTCTAGTCAGCAGTCCTGGACGTTTTCTTCATATTGTATAGAGCCGTATGTGGTCTGACATTGTCATGAAGAAGCAACACTCCTCTAGCCAGCAGTCATGGACGTTTTCTTCAAATTGTATAGAGCCGTATGTGGTCTGACATTGTCATGAAGAAGCAACACTCCTCTAGTCAGCAGTCCTGGACGTTTTCTTCATATTGTATAGAGCCGTATGTGGTCTGACATTGTCATGAAGAAGCAACACTCCTCTAGTCAGCAGTCATGGACGTTTTCTTCATATTGTATAGAGCCGTATGTGGTATGACATTGTCATGAAGAAGCAACACTCCTCTAGTCAGCAGTCATGGACGTTTTCTTCATATTGTATAGAGCCATATGTGGTCTGACATTGTCATGAAGAAGCAACACTCCTCTAGTCAGCAGTCATGGACGTTTTCTTCAAATTGTATAGAGCCGTATGTGGTATGACATTGTCATGAAGAAGCAACACTCCTCTAGTCAGCAGTCATGGACGTTTTCTTCATATTGTATAGAGCCATATGTGGTCTGACATTGTCATGAAGAAGCAACACTCCTCTAGTCAGCAGTCATGGACGTTTTCTTCATATTGTATAGAGCCATATGTGGTCTGACATTGTCATGAAGAAGCAACACTCCTCTAGTCAGCAGTCATGGACGTTTTCTTCATATTGTATAGAGCCGTATGTGGTCTGACATTGTCATGAAGAAGCAACACTCCTCTAGTCAGCAGTCATGGACATTTTCTTCATATTGTATAGAGCTGTATGTGGTCTGACATTGTCATGAAGAAGCAACACTCCTCTAGTCAGCAGTCATGGATGTTTTCTTCATATTGTATAGAGCCGTATGTGGTCTGACATTGTCATGAAGAAGCAACACTCCTCTAGTCAGCAGTCATGGACGTTTTCTTCAAATTGTATAGAGCCGTATGTGGTCTGACATTGTCATGAAGAAGCAACACTCCTCTAGTCAGCAGTCATGGACGTTTTCTTCATATTGTATAGAGCCATATGTGGTCTGACATTGTCATGAAGAAGCAACACTCCTCTAGTCAGCAGTCATGGACGTTTTCTTCATATTGTATAGAGCCATATGTGGTCTGACATTGTCATGAAGAAGCAACACTCCTCTAGTCAGCAGTCATGGACGTTTTCTTCATATTGTATAGAGCCGTATGTGGTCTGACATTGTCATGAAGAAGCAACACTCCTCTAGTCAGCAGTCATGGACATTTTCTTCATATTGTATAGAGCTGTATGTGGTCTGACATTGTCATGAAGAAGCAACACTCCTCTAGTCAGCAGTCATGGATGTTTTCTTCATATTGTATAGAGCCGTATGTGGTCTGACATTGTCATGAAGAAGCAACACTCCTCTAGTCAGCAGTCATGGATGTTTTCTTCATATTGTATAGAGCCGTATGTGGTCTGACATTGTCATGAAGAAGCAACACACCTCTAGTCAGCAGTCATGGATGTTTTCTTCATATTGTATAGAGCCGTATGTGGTCTGACATTGTCATGAAGAAGCAACACTCCTCTAGTCAGCAGCCATGGACGTTTTCTTCATATTGTATAGAGCCATATGTGGTCTGACATTGTCATGAAGAAGCAAGACTCCTCTAGTCAGCTGTCATGGACGTTTTCTTCATATTGTATAGAGCCATATGTGGTCTGACATTGTCATGAAGAAGCAACACTCCTCTAGTCAGCAGTCATGGACGTTTTCTTCAAATTACATCATGCAGCATCGATATAACTTCACAGTACGATTCAGAATTCACATTGTCAACTTTCGTCTTGAAATTGTTTAAAAGCACTCCTTGACAATCCCAGAACATTGTCAGCATAACCTTCCCTGCTGATGGCGTAACATTTAATTTTTTGGACACGAGGCGAAGAAGGATGTTTCCATGACATTGAAGCACGCTTTACGGTACAAACATTTGGCAGCATAAATAGGAAGAATTTTATTATGAATGTCCTTTGCAGGCAGTCCTTCAGCCCACAATAAACGCACAACAGCAAATTGCTCTTTGGTTGTACACTCCGTAAGTACAGCTGCCGTTGTGTCTGTGCGCTGCGCATGAGACACCTAGCCCATCCTGACGAACGTTAATATAAAGTTCGATGTTGCTGTCACCAAATGACACCTGTAGAAAACACCAACTACATTTACTTGACATTCCACAGAACTGTGTGACTTACATATTGACTCGATCTAGTAATATTCAAGCGTATTCTATGGAGAAAAAAAAACCGTTTAATCTAAATATGACAATTCAGTGTCATTCTGACACTCTCATTCTGTTTCTGAGTCACTCTGCTCATTCAGCACATTATCAATTTCCTGCTAACCAACGGTTTATAATAATTCAGTTAATCCAGGTAATCCCTGAACCATTTCCACAATTTTCATCTTACATGCAAATCGGATATACACAGAGTTTATAACGAGAGATGGTAACATCCGTTTTCATAAATTACTCAACAACAATCCAGCTGCACTAATAAGCGCTCTACTGCCGCTGAGGACACTGGTATGGCCAAAACAATTTTCGCACTTGCTTTTAGCAGTGGACACCTATGTTCATTTGTCCAATAACTTAATGGTTGTGAAGTTGGTTGCCGTAATTTTTGAAACATGATGACTTCATCCTCAAGGCATTTGTTTCTGGGGTCATCACACTTAAGTGCTTTGTTTCGTGGAGGATAAAAAAATATAAAATATATTTATATAAAAATATAAATATATAAAGAAAAAAGAAGGATAAAAAGCTTTTAAAAGGTAAAATATAATTTTATAAAAAAAAACAATTAAGGTTAGCTCTGACGGAGATCAAGTTGCTATAACATGTCTACTGTCCCATGGGAAATACAAATGTGAGCTGTCCCATCCCATCCCATCCCATGGGACCTCTCCCATGTGATTTCCATGGGAATAACATTCACATGGCCAAGCCTGCTGATCCCAGACTCTGGTGATCGTGTAGGTAGGCGAACCTTGTCGCTTATCAACATATGGCATATGATGGTGATGGTATAGGGATGATGAGAAATGTACCAGAAATCAATCCAAAACAACCTGCAAAACAGAAGAAGAGGAGTAACAGAATCTGATTTAGTAAATCTAATTTGAAAACAAAAGAAGACGTTTAATCCACCAAGCGAAACGACTCTGCAGAGAAATCACCGATCTGCCCCAGTTGGTATCCCCTGACAACTATTCCAGAGCGAATTCCATGGAAAGATGCACATAGACTATCACTACAAATAAAGACTAAAGTGCGAGGAATATTTGACAAGGAAGAACAGAACAGTGTACAGCGCAAAACAGCCACTGTCAGCTTCCTTGATGACGAATACCCACAGGACCGCTGGATCTGAGTCTACACAGATGGGTCAGCACAAAATGCTGTCCGAAATGGAGGAGCGGGAGTGTACATAGAATACCCAAATAATACTAGGGACACGGCCAGAGTTTCAACAGGAAAGTACTGCCATAACTATGATGCTGAAATTGAGGCAATCAAGATAGCAACAGAGAAATTACTAAATACCAACCTGGTACACAAACTGTGGTGCTGTTGACAGATGCAAAATCAGTACTCGTGGCGCTCCTGTCTGGGAAATTGCCATTACTAAGGACAATACTTTCTGAACTTAGCAGTCATCATAAGGTCACCATTCAGTGGATACCATCCCACTGTCGAGTATTCGAAGACGACAGAGCTGATCAATTAGCTAAGGAAGGAGCAAAAGAAGAACATCCTGATGTGCCCATTACATACCACCAAAAGAAAAGAATGTTCAAATCAGTCATAAGGCCACCAAAGCCTGCTCAAGACGACTACCCCGTAATGGACAGACCAGAACAAGTCATTAGAACAGGGCACAACAGATTACGCAACGACATGTATACAAAATTCAAGATTGGTGATTCAGCCATGCGCACGTGTGGTTTGGAGCCTCAGACAGCAGAGGACATACTCCAGGACTGCCCAACTACAACATATCCAGGCAAACCTTCTGGCATAGAGAGACAACAGTGGAACATAAACTCTATGGACCGCTGAGTGAACTAAAAAAGACTGTTAGGTTCATACAAGAGACAACATTGTAGTTATAGTTGTATTTCAAGCGAACGAAAGAAGAAGAGGAGAAAACAAATAACACAAAATCAAAACAGACATTTTCCGACTATACTGTTACTTGTTAAATAAAGAGAATTGTGTATTTATGAATGCCTTTATTTCTACATAACTTAACCAAGGAATAAACCTGGCTCATTAATAGCGTGATGTCTCGGAAGCTGAAATATTGTGGCCATGTTAAGCCATGTCGAACTGGGTTAGAAGGTATAGTTCCTGAGTGGCAGCACACGAGACACAAGGCTGTGTACAGACACGATCATCTTCGCTAGTCCTTGAGTATATATATTTGATCGGAAGTCCAAACCACAATATATAGTAAACATAACACTTGATGGCTATTAATTGTAATTGTTAATTTAAATGTATTTGATACAAGGATCTGGTTCATATTGTTGCATGATTGTTGTTGTTGTTGCGCTCGCTAGCTTTAAACTCAAACATAGTCCACACAAAAACTACTTTTAGTAATACTGGGCTGAATAGTGCGTGTGGATTAGCTTGATGTTTTTACCAGTGCCCCTCTCCATCAGGTGCACGCACTCCGACATCAGACGTGCTTGTAATTTAAGTCCGCAAGTCAAAAATGAGAAGTCAACAGTTTAGTCCAATTGTCCGGAGTAGGGGTCGAACCTCAGCATCAGCACACCGGATGTTTAAGAACCATAGTGGCTTGGTGCTGTCAGTATTGATACCCCATACTGTTTTTTTTTTCTTGTTTACTTTATTATTATATCCAGTAATATTGATCGCCCAATGTTTACAATTAACTCCGCTATGGTTCGGATAATAAAACAATCGTCAGTGTATCTGTTGCTGTTTATTGCTACTCCTCCAATATTAAATTAAAAACTATTTGTGTCGCTGTGTTAATGCGCTTGCGCTTAAATTTCCGGTGCCCTGACGGCTGTTCAATCCCTACACCGGTCAATTGGATTTGATTTGGAGGTTGACGTCTCGTTCAAAAAGCAATGGCGAACTTAAAATTACAAATGTTAGTTACATATTCTTTACAGAAGGTTGCAGTGAACCCCAGCTTTTGTTTGGCTGTTCGTGATGACTGGCAAATTTACGTTCAGTAGTTTTTCATTGCCGATTCGTAATCCCGCTTACCCGCGTTCGAATCACAGCCACGCGCGATTTGGCATCTGACAGTGTTTCAGCGAATTGACATGGGAGCCGGTCGTTGGGAAATCAAGTGCAAACTACTGAACGTAAACTTGCCAAGACATCAACAACAGCAGTAAAATGCTGGTGTTGTCAGCGATGTCCTGTAAAAGGATATGGACAAAAATGGTTTGCCATTGCTTTCTGGACGAATGGCACTCATACCGTTGTACTGGAAGCCAACATAAGGCTTCCAAATCGCCTGCAGCTGTGTTTCGAACACGGTATGCGGGATTATGAACTGCCCCTGTAACCGCTGTAAAGCACAACTGTAAAGCAATACTTCTCGAGCTTTCAACTGGATTTGTCAACCCGGTACACACGACTAGACGGGTGAGCCGTTGAGTGTACAACTTCGCTCATACTATTCCTGATGGCGGTACTGATGGTTCTGTATTCGGCGGTAGCGTACACACAAGGTCCGAAAATCGATGGAGAATGCAGGATTAAAAAAAACCGGAATGCATGGTTCAAAATCGAGAGGGTCGACTTCATTCCAATAGGTTTATCTAATATGTCTCGGAGTCTTCTGCAAGCGTCGCACAAAGGATGAGCTCCGTAGCTCCAGTGACGATTCCTATGACGTTATCAATGGGAGCTCTATAAAGATAAGCCTTATTAATGAATATTTCTGTAGTTTTGTTTTGATCGCCAGATGAGTGTATCGGGCGCGGGACATCTTACTTGTGATCGAAACGTTTTCCGGAAGGTTGTTATGGGAGCGTGCCGGTCTCTCTGGCTGTGGGGTTACAACACTTTCTCTCTGTAATCCCGTTTATCACGCAGAGTCTCGCAGCGGAGCGAGAACTGAGGTGGTTCGACCCCCGCTCGTGACTTGCGGATACTGAGCCGGCCGCTCAGAAAGCAATGGCAAACTACTGAGCGTAATCTTGCCACGAGATCAACAGACAGCTGAAAGATGCTGCTGTTGACAGCTAAGTCCTGTAAAAGGATACGCAAAAAAAAAAAAAAAAAAAAAAAAAAAAAAAATCAGTTTATAGTTTTAATTTCTTCCTTGTAGGACTTGCTCATTGTTTTTTGTTTTTTTTTTGGTTTTGTTTTTTGTCCGTAGTATTCTTTGCATTTTCCACAGAAACTACACTTCTACGGCCATCAGATGTTTACAAGGTTTTCTGATTACAATATATCCGGGCCTGCCACAGGAATAACCATTATCTCCGGTGCTTTTCAACGCCTACACTGTGATAATCACCGACGAGCAGATCACTGGGCAGGGGAGGACATTGTCAAATGCCGACGATGTGTTAGTGCAGTGGTTCTCAACCTTTTTTGGCCCATTCTCCCCTTCACCATATTTTCAGAACGCCATTCCCCCCTTCCTATCAAAAATTTGGCCCGTTCCCCCTTTCACCGTATTTTCAGAACGTCATTCCCACTCCCCCTTTTTTCATATTTCCTATCTAAAAATCCCCTCACCCCTACACAGTATACGTAAAAGTGGAAGGCAAATGTAATAGCATATACTAAAACAAGTCTAGACATCCACATAAAACATGATTTGTGGGTCTACTTACTTTATAAAATGAATTTTAGAAGGACGAGACATACATAACTGTAAAGTATGAAGGGAAAAACTATGTCAAGTAATCGGTTCTTGTATTAACACGATCTTGAAATGGTCTTCATTCCAACCCCCCCCCCCCCTGGAAACCCTGAAATTCCCCCCTGGGGGTGGGGGATTCCCCACCGGGTGAGAACCACTGTGTTAGTGTATCGTCAGGGTAAGGATAGAGATCGGGTTGCTGTGGAACTACAAACCGAGCTAAATCACAAAAGCACTTGGTGTGTGGAATCTCGGACAATGGTCATTCCAACGAAGGCAGCAGTGACATGGTTCTGTTTGAATAACCATATTGTCAACACTCCAAAACCAACTGCAAATCTGTGTTCAGAGACTGTGGAAAGATCGCAGGCAATCAATAACATGGGGATACGTTTTGATTGAAGCCTTGCTTACAATGAGCACATAGACCAGGTGATCACAAAGGTCAAGTGGGGTTTGGCTGCGATGTGGGTGATGGTGGCAGCAAACTGCGAGCAGCGCTATACGTGAGTCTGGTCATGTCTGTTTTTGAGTATGCGATGGCGATTCTGACTCTCAGCCGTAAGGCGATGGAAAGGATGGAAAGGATACTGAACGAAGCTATGCGTATTATTTTTTGGATGTACAAGAGATACAGCATACAGGGTGATGCGCTATCTTCTTGATTTTCCAACCATAGGGGACAGAATACAAATTTGCAGAGCAAGTGCCTACCTCAGAGTCAATGCACACACACAACATCCACTGCACAGTGAAATTAAGAAGGTAAAGGGCAGCAGGTTAACAAGAGGAAGGTCGTGGATGGGCCAAGCTGAAGACATTCTTCAGCACGTGTGTTCACTTGAGGCCTTAGAACCTGCGAGGAGTGGGTGCAAGTGCCAACAGGTTTCTGTTCGTTCTTTTCAGTTTGTATCCAGCTAGACAGAGAATGCAGACAAGAAAATCCGGAGGCGGAAATATAAGCGTTGATCATCGAGAATTCGTTAGAGGGTGATGCTGTCATGTACACAGATGGGTCGGCGTTCGACGAGTATGAAGTGCATGGACCTTTACGGCTAAGACTAGAGGGAGAATTGTGAAGAAAGATTCTGGTGCTTTTGCTGAGACCACAAGTAGCCTGACTATGGAAGTCATGGCAGTAACTAAAGCAACAACATGGCTCGAAACACAGACATTCACTACGGCATGTTTCCTTAGCAACTCAATGAGCATGCTCAAGAAGACAGAGATTGGGTGGATCTGAAGAGAGTGGTTGGTGTCTCTGTAGCAGTCTCGGATGACAAAGATTAGTTTCATTTTCATGCCAGGGCATGCGGGAGTACAAGGAAATGAGCGAGTTGACAAGCTCGCAGGTAAGGCTGCTGTGGAGGGCGGACGCGCCATTGACCAGGCTGACATTCTGAATGCTCTACGAGAAGTAAGACTTTTGCGTGAACCAAGTGATGACTGTGAATCTACAACCATGGCCAGACTGCGAGAACAGCAAATAAAAAAAAAAGGTGTGGTCAAAGAAGAACACTACGCAGGAAGCCAAAGAAGATTAATAAATCAACACAGAACTTATGTCGTTAGCCGAACACGTTGCGGGATTTACTGAAGAGGGGATCCCTGCACTTATAGACTGAATGGTTCGATGTGCAATGAGGATGATATGTTGACTAACTAACTAACTACTGCAAACAATTCACATCCATATAATTGTACACGATCTATGTAGCAGTTCAACAAACATTTTCTCTTTGCAATTGTCATCTTTCCATTGGTCAGTATGTCCCATCATGATAAATAAAGACTGCTACTACTAACACTAATTATTATAATCAAAACCAAATACTATGCACATGATTTAAAAAATCATTAAATGACACTTCCCTTGGTTATCTTATTACTTTTTATTAATGGCATGCTCAGATTATCATAACAATAGGCTAGCATAATTATTGAGTGGTGACAGAATTAATCAACAATATTCTTCAAACAACTTCGGGAGAAACCACGTAAGAAAAAAAGCAACCAACAAAATTAAGTAATACCATGGGAGATAACGATTTAACAAATTAAGGGACATTACTCAGTCTAAAAATATTTATAACATTTACAGTTCTGCCAAGTACTTTCTTAATTTTTCGTTAGTTTCATTCATATATCAACCTTTGCTACCATTAATTAATATATCTGTTTATATAAGTCAAGGAATAATAAACAGTGTCTTAGTACAACTGATATATTACTTAGTTACATTGTTTTTTAAACAACACAGTTTGATAATATGCTGTCATAGCTTTTGTGGAATAATACAAATAGATTTTCTTTATCAGGTCTGTTGTTGATGTAAATATTTTTGACTGGTCTTTGAAAGGCCAAATAAACTGTGGCTGTTTAATTTCTCGGCATTTTGGCTAATATTAGTGTAGTATCTGCACTTGATCTGGCCAGTTCCACATGTAGAGGCGATTATCCGAATGACACACAGGGACGTGAGGACCTGATGGGAACCACCGAGCCTTTATTAAGAACAAAACAACAACAATCGTCTTCAAATTATCGAGCTTTGGGCGAAGATCACTGGATCTGGCCAGGGTCAGTAGCAGGGGTGACCATCTCAACGACACACGGGGAAGTGGAACCTCATGGGGCGAGTCTGGCTCCTGTGGAACATTGAGCCCTTATTATTATTATTATAAAAATTAAGTATTTTTTTATATGGACCTACTTCATCCACGTTCACTGCTAGAAACCCCACTGGTGGGCGAGCTCAACAGCACATTGGATTGAAAATACTTATCATAATACATAGTAAACATAACACTTGATCACTATTAGTCTGTACTTTGTTTGGTAATGGTAACTATGGTTCTCGCCGCGTTGGTGACTTACAGGATAAGTGAGCCGGCCGCTCAGAAAGCAATGGGAAACTACTGAGCGTAATCTTGCCAAGAAATCAACAACAGCGCTAAAATGCTGGTATTGACAGCGATGTTCTGTAAAGGATATGCGAAAAAAACTAAATACATTTGATAGGAGAATATGTTTGATATTGTTGAATGTTAGTTTGTCTACACTCTCATACTCATGTCTGCCTCTCACCTGCCGTCGTCTGTTGTTAATTGATATAGGTAAAACACTACTGACCTGCACACGTGGCTTTCCATTCACATTAATTTTATAAAGTGGCTTGGTGCAATATTAATAGTGTTTTGGTGCGTCTTTTCTCCTGCCATCATATTACTTCTATTCCACAATATTTCCTAATCTTGAAAACTTCAGTTGTATCCTTGGATTGTTTATTCGGTGTCGACAATTCTTAACATGGCACCAACTTCACGCAAAGGGTCACCCCATACTGCTCCATTTCTGTGTCTGTGAACATCACACAATAAAGTCCTCACTGTCAGAAGTGGAACAGACAGCAGTTCCGACAAACCAAAAGCACGCACACTCATACATGCATGCGGCCAATGCGCGAATGCCAACACAACAGTCCGCCACAATAATTAATGTTTATTGTCGATGGAAACAGTCACTAGAGAACTAACAGTTCTATATACATTATTTTCAAGGCAAAACCTGCTATCTATTGACATCTGATTTCGAGAAATCTAAGTCGGATATAAAAGGCAAGTGAGCGTATATATCACTATCACACATACTGAAACATCAAGCTGTACCTATGTCCGCACAACGTTAGATAATAAATAACATATTCATGCCGACCTTGTGCTGCCAATGTCAAACTTAGACATCAACTAAATCACACACAGAATCAATATCTACGAGATGGGGGAGGGGGAGGGGGGCGCTAGAGAAGAGCTGCCAACTTAACTTTCAAATACCGTGAAAGAAACTGTGTTATCAGACAGAGAGTGGGATCAATACCTCGAGCCACATATACTATGTTATCAGACAGAGAGTGGGATCAACACCTCGAGCCACATATACTATGTTATCAGACAGACAGTGGGATCAACACCTCGAGCCACATATATTATGTTATCAGACAGACAGTGGGATCAACATCTCGAGCCACATATATTATGTTATCAGACAGACAGTGGGATCAACACCTCGAGCCACAAATATTATGTTATCAGACAGACAGTGGGATCAACACCTCGAGCCACATATATTATGTTATCAGACAGACAGTGGGATCAACACCTCGAGCCACATATATTATGTTATCAGACAGACAGTGGGATCAACACCTCCAGCCACATATATTATGTTATCAGACAGACAGTGGGATCAACACCTCGAGCCACATATATTATGTTATCAGACAGACAGGGGATCAACACCTCGAGCCACATATATTATGTTATCAGACAGACAGTGGGATCAACACCTCGAGCCCCATATATTATGTTATCAGACAGACATTGGGATCAACAGCTCGAGCCACATATATTATGTTATCAGACAGACAGTGGGATCAACACCTCGAGCCACATATATTATGTTATCAGACAGACAGTGGGATCAACACCTCGAGCCCCATATATTATGTTATCAGACAGACAGGGGGATCAACACCTCGAGCCCCATATATTATGTTATCAGACAGACAGTGGGATCAACACCTCGAGCCACATATATTATGTTATCAGACAGACAGTGGGATCAACACCTCGAGCCACATATATTATGTTATCAGACAGACAGTGGGATCAACACCTCGAGCCACATATATTATGTTATCAGACAGACAGGGGGATCAACACCTCGAGCCCCATATATTATGTTATCAGACAGACAGGGGGATCAACACATCGAGCCACATATATTATGTTATCAGGCAGACAGTGGGATCAACACCTCGAGCCACATATATTATGTTATCAGACAGACAGTGGGATCAACACCTCGAGCCACATATATTATGTTATCAGACAGACAGTGGGATCAACACCTCGAGCCACATATATTATGTTATCAGACAGACAGTGGGATCAACACCTCGAGCCACATATAGTGAAAAACAGAAAATTAACAGATCCAGTGCAAAATAAAACACAGTATGTTTGGATCTAACAAAAATGGATGCCGGAAGATTGGAAGCATGTGAATGTTACAGTTAGGGCTTACAAGTTGTTAATATGGTAGCAGGTTAGTGTTACAGTTAGGGCTTACAAGTTGTTAAAACGGTAGCAGGCATGTTGTATTACAACGCAATTACAACATTTCGGAGATGAATTTGCCAATGGCAGATAGGGGAAGTCACTTACGATGATTAATTATCCTATGGCAATTAATCAGTTAAATGGATCGGACATCTCGTTAGAATACAATACACCAGATACCAGCACTGGCGCTGCACCAGAGATCTGAGACGAGAGCAAGAGAATGCCAGAGAAAAAATAT
Organism: Cepaea hortensis; assembly: GCA_963921405.1. Lineage (NCBI taxonomy): Eukaryota > Metazoa > Mollusca > Gastropoda > Stylommatophora > Helicidae > Cepaea > Cepaea hortensis. Next base: position 69,367,456 of record OY992896.1, read on the forward strand.
GGATTGACGACATCAAAAAGATTGTATAATCACACGGAATAACACTATCCAGCGCCACACGTCGGACGCTGCAATATCAAATGTCAAATGTGGAAGGTGATGGTTATCAGTTATAAGTTCCTTTATTTAACATCTTCTGAACATCATGTCCCCCCTCCCCTTTCCTTTCCCCTACGAAAAGATTGTCGATCTTAACACCAGTTTTCACGCCTCACGTATTTTGCAGACTTGTCCATTGGACATATTTTTTCTGTCCCATCCCATGTTAATCTATGCCTGTCCCATCCCATGCCATCCCTTGGGTCCTTTCCCATGGGATTCTCAAGGGAATAACATTCACATTGCCAAGCCTAGCAGGCTTGTCCATGGGACATATTTTTGTGTCCCATCCCATCACATGATAATTTATGCCTATCCCATCCCATCCCATCCCATGGGACCTTTCCCATGGGATTCCCATAGGAATAACATTCCCATGGCCAAGTCTGGTGTTTCGCTAGTATATGTTTTTAAATACTGAAGACACAAACAGTAGATTGTACAGTTTATTGTCTGGCATATTTTACTGAATCTATTTTAGGGTCAGAAGTCACACAACAAGCACATCGACGAATCCTTCAAGCTGAAATATTCAACACACATATTCCCCACAGTGTTATAAAGTATCTATCATTTGGTAATTTTAAACGGAAATTCAAGACGTTTTGTTTACACAACAATGGTTTGAGCACATGAATCCCATCTGATTCAGCATATGTTTGTTCATTATTACTACATTTGATTGGATAGATCACTGACCATTACTTTAATCAGCAAAGAAAACAGCAACCAGACCATTACTAAGATAAACAAAGAAATGGGAGTCTCCGTATCGAAGCTATAAAGCCAAGCCTTACCACTTTCCATATTTGTTGATTTCTTGCCATCACCATGTGCCATGTCGATAAGCTTGGGAGGTCATGTTTCTCCATCATACACTATCACCAGTCGTGGATCAGCTTTGTGTTCTTGTCTCGATTATGCCATGTGGTCAAGCCATAGGTATATGTATCTATTTGCCTTCCCTTCGTTCCTGTCCCCTCAATCGTTCCAACTGTTACTAAATGTTTGTTTAGTTTATTTCCATTAATTAGAAGTTCTCAAGCCGCCTGCCTCGCTCTCCGAAGGTTGTGGGTTCAATTCTGGACTACGTATTTCGGCTCACAAGTGCATTTCCATGAATTACGTGCCCGTATAATCTAATAATGGGTACGGGGTGTCAGGCATTGGTAGCACCTTTGGTAAGGATGACCCTCATGTCCTTCTCAGGACCCATCCCCCACTGGTCCAAGCCTGACACCCAGCTCACGCCTGTGGCTCCTAGTAAAGTGTCAGCATGCGACAGCGGCCAACCCCCCTCCCCCCCCCCGAGCTACAGCTGTGAGAGGCTGGCTAAACCAGGCGCGGGTAGCCGATTTGGTGTCAAACCAAGGGTGAACTAGGGTATGCCTACCCATCATGTGAAGACAGGATCCGGCAGACAGCGCGGAAGAAATCATTCTTGATTCAATGGACAAGACGGCGTTTACCTGCAAAGCGTTGTGGAACGTAATGAGCACGGCAAGGCACGTAGAACGCCCAGGTCATCCACTGCACCTGTATTCGTCTCCAGTCGTCTCGACTTGTCTTGCCACTGGACTCAGATGGACTCAGGCGAGAGAGTGAGGTCGACGAATTGCGCAACTCTTCCTCACTTTAATCCAATTCATCGCACAAGTCATTCTTTATCCAAAATAGGCCTTATCAGCCATCTTAGAACTCACGGCTCCATACTTTCAACCCCACTGGATGAAATGAATGGCCATCATCATTCTTGATAGACATACAACAACAACATATAATCTTGATTGTCTATTTTAATTTCTTTAATCGGTTTACTATTTTCATTTGCTTCTTGTAGGACTTGCTCATTGGTTACTTTTATATGTCCATTATGTTCTTGCCGGTCTCCCTGGCTGAGAAGTTACACAACTTTCTCCGTAATCCCGTTTATCCACGTAGGGTAACGCAGCGCGCGAGAATTGGTAGCGGTTATTTCGGGATAAGTGAGCCGGCCGCTCAGAAAGCAATGGCAAACTATTGAGCGAAATCTTGCCATGAAATCAACAATCAACTGAAAGATGCTGACCGCGATGTCCTGTAAAGGATATGCGAATTTTAAAAAGAATATGTTCTTTGCATCTTCCTCAGAAACTACATGTCCACTGCCAACAAATGTTTAACTCATATTCTGCTTGCTGTACACGATTCACATCCATATAATTCTATACCATATATGTAGCACTGCAACACTCTTATTCACTTTGCCAGCGCCATCTGTTTATAGGTCAGCATGTTTCCATCAAGCAAAAGGCATCTTTGCCATAGCGATGTTTGATCTAATGTTTTAATGCACCTCCCATCAGATGTTATGGCAGTTCCGAGATAGTTGCACCGATTGACTCTATGAAATGATGAGAGATAGATGTATGGATTCGCTCTATGAAATGATGAGAGATAGATGTATGGATTCGCTCTATGAAATGATGAGAGATAGATGTATGGATTCGCTCTATGAAACGACGAGAGATAGATGTATGGATTCGCTCTATGAAATGATGAGAGATAGATGTATGGATTCGCTCTATGAAATGATGAGAGATAGATGTATGGATTCACTCTATGAAATGATGAGAGATAGATGTATGGATTCGCTCTATGAAATGATGAGAGATAGATGTATGGATTCGCTCTATGAAATGATGAGAGATAGATGTATGGATTCGCTCTATGAAATGACGAGAGATAGATGTATGGATTCGCTCTATGAAATGATGAGAGATAGATGTATGGATTCGCTCTATGAAATGATGAGAGATAGATGTATGGATTCGCTCTATGAAATGATGAGAGATAGATGTATGGATTCGCTCTATGAAATGATGAGAGATAGATGTATGGATTCGCTCTATGAAATGATGAGAGATAGATGTATGGATTCGCTCTATGAAATGATGAGAGATAGATGTATGGATTCGCTCTATGAAATGACGAGAGATAGATGTATGGATTCGCTCTATGAAATGATGAGAGATAGATGTATGGATTCGCTCTATGAAATGATGAGAGATAGATGTATGGATTCGCTCTATGAAATGATGAGAGATAGATGTATGGATTCGCTCTATGAAATGATGAGAGATAGATGTATGGATTCGCTCTATGAAATGATGAGAGATAGATGTATGTATTCGCTCTATGAAAATATGAGAGATAGATGTATGGATTCGCTCTATGAAATGATGAGAGATAGATGTATGGATTCGCTCTATGAAATGACGAGAGATAGATGTATGGATTCGCTCTATGAAATGATGAGAGATAGATGTATGGATTCGCTCTATGAAATGACGAGAGATAGATGTATGGATTCGCTCTATGAAATGATGAGAGATAGATGTATGGATTCGCTCTATGAAATGACGAGAGATAGATGTATGGATTCGCTCTATGAATTGACAAAACATGATTTTCTGAGAATGCTTTGTTAGAAATTTAGCATTTTACGGCAGTTTCTTTCACAGGAATCAAGCGTCATGTAGATAATCATGTTCGGCCGTGTTTCGCCATCTCACACAATCACCAGAGTCGTGGATAAGTTTTGTGTTCTGGTCTCGATTATGTCACGTGGTCTAACCATCCACATATTTACCACTCTGTCTTCCTTATGTTCTTTCCACCACAATCTTGCAGGTTGTTACTTAGTTTTCTTGTTTATTTCTTCTCAGAACGTGTTCCAAATATCTTGATTGTCTTCACATAAATCCTCTAAACATTTTACAGATTTAATTTGTTTCTTGTAGTACTTGCCCGTTGATTTTTTCTGTGTGACAATGGTATTCTGTCATTTTCCCCATAAACCACATCCCCATTTCTATCATATATTTAAATATTGAGCACAACCCACTACTGGCAACGCTGGTCGTTTTCTGGCACGAACCTAAGGCCTATCCACGTCAATATGGAAGCACTATACACTATACAGTTCAGAGACTGTGGAAAGAACGCAGGCAATAAATAACATGGGGATACGTTTTGATTGAAGCCTTGCTTACAATGAGCACATAGACCAGGTGATCACAAAGGTCAAGTGGGGTTTGGCTGCGATGTGGGTGATGGTGGCAGCAAACTGCGAGCAGCGCTATACGTGAGTCTGGTCATGTCTGTTTTTGAGTATGCGATGGCGATTCTGACTCTCAGCCGTAAGGCGATGGAAAGGATGGAAAGGATACAGAACGAAGCTATGCGTATTATTTTTTGGATGTACAAGAGATACAGCATACAGGGTGATGCGCTATCTTCTTGATTTTCCAACCATAGGGGACAGAATACAAATTTGCAGAGCAAGTGCCTACCTCAGAGTCAATGCACACACACAACATCCACTGCACAGTGAAATTAAGAAGGTAAAGGGCAGCAGGTTAACAAGAGGAAGGTCGTGGATGGGCCAAGCTGAAGACATTCTTCAGCACGTGTGTTCACTTGAGGCCTTAGAACCTGCGAGGAGTGGGTGCAAGTGCCAACAGGTTTCTGTTCGTTCTTTTCAGTTTGTATCCAGCTAGACAGAGAATGCAGACAAGAAAATCCGGAGGCGGAAATATAAGCGTTGATCATCGAGAATTCGTTAGAGGGTGATGCTGTCATGTACACAGATGGGTCGGCGTTCGACGAGTATGAAGTGCATGGACCTTTACGGCTAAGACTAGAGGGAGAATTGTGAAGAAAGATTCTGGTGCTTGTGCTGAGACCACAAGTAGTCTGACTATGGAAGTCATGGCAGTAACGAAAGCAACAACATGGCTCGAAACACAGACATTCACTACGGCATGTTTCCTTAGCAATTCAATGAACATGCTCAAGAAGACTGAGATTGGGTGGATCTGAAGAGAGTGGTTGGTGTCTCTGGAGCGGTCTCGGCTGACAAAATTAGTTTCATTTTCGTGCCAGGGCATGCGGGAGTACAAGGAAATGAGCGGGTTGACAAGATCGCAGGTAAGGCTACTGTGGAGGGCGGACGCGCCATTGACCAGGCTGACATTCTGAATGCTCTACGAGAAGTAAGACTTTTGCGTGAACCAAGTGATGACTGTGAATCTACAACCATGGCCAGACTGCGAGAACAGCAAATAAAAAAAAAAAAGTGTGGTCAAAGAAGAACACTACGCAGGAAGCGAAAGAAGATTAATAAATCAACACAGAACTTATGTCGTTAGCCGAACACGTTGCGGGATTTACTGAAGAGGGGAACCCTACACTTATAGACTGAATGGTTCGATGTGCAATGAGGATGATATGTTGACTAACTAACTAACTACTGCAAACAATTCACATCCATATAATTGTACACGATCTATGTACCAGTTCAACAAACATTTTCTCTTTGCTATTGTCATCTTTCCATTGGTCAGTATGTCCCATCATGATAAATAAAGACTGCTACTACTAACACTAATTATTATAATCAAAACCAAATACTATGCACATGATTTAAAAAATCATTAAATGACACTTCCCTTGGTTATCTTATTACTTTTTATTAATGGCATGCTCAGATTATCATAACAATAGGCTAGCATAATTATTGAGTGGTGACAGAATTAATCAACAATATTCTTCAAACAACTTCGGGAGAAACCACGTAAGAAAAAAAGCAACCAACAAAATTAAGTAATACCATGGGAAATAACGATTTAACAAATTAAGGGACATTACTCAGTCTAAAAATATTTATAACATTTACAGTTCTGCCAAGTACTTTCTTAATTTTTCGTTAGTTTCATTCATATATCAACCTTTGCTACCATTAATTAATATATCTGTTTATATAAGCCAAGGAATAATAAACAGTGTCTTAGTACAACTGATATATTACTTAGTTACATTGTTTTTTAAACAACACAGTTTGATAATATGCTGTCATAGCTTTTGTGGAATAATACAAATAGATTTTCTTTATCAGGTCTGTTGTTGATGTAAATATTTTTGACTGGTCTTTGAAAGGCCAAATAAACTGTGGCTGTTTAATTTCTCGGCATTTTGGCTAATATTAGTGTAGTATCTGCACTTGATCTGGCCAGTTCCACATGTAGAGGCGATTATCCGAATGACACACAGGGACGTGAGGACCTGATGGGAACCACCGAGCCTTTATTAAGAACAAAACAACAACAATCGTCTTCAAATTATCGAGCTTTGGGCGAAGATCACTGGATCTGGCCAGGGTCAGTAGCAGGGGTGACCATCTCAACGACACACGGGGAAGTGGAACCTCATGGGGCGAGTCTGGCTCCTGTGGAACATTGAGCCCTTATTATTATTATTATAAAAATTAAGTATTTTTTTATATGGACCTACTTCATCCACGTTCACTGCTAGAAACCCCACTGGTGGGCGAGCTCAACAGCACATTGGATTGAAAATACTTATCATAATACATAGTAAACATAACACTTGATCACTATTAGTCTGTACTTTGTTTGGTAATGTAAATATGGTTCTCGCCGCGTTTGTGACTTACAGGATAAGTGAGCCGGCCGCTCAGAAAGCAATGGGAAACTACTGAGCGTAATCTTGCCAAGAAATCAACAACAGCGCTAAAATGCTGGTGTTGACAGCGATGTTCTGTAAAGGATATGCGAAAAAAACTAAATACATTTGATAGGAGAATATGTTTGATAATGTTGAATGTTAGTTTGTCTACACTCTCATACTCATGTCTGCCTCTCACCTGCCGTCGTCTGTTGTTAATTGATATAGGTAAAACACTACTGACCTGCACACGTGGCTTACCATTCACATTAATTTTATAAAGTGGCTTGGTGCAATATTAATAGTGTTTTGGTGCGTCTTTTCTCCTGACATCATATTACTTCTATTCCACAATATTTCCTAATCTTGAAAACTTCAGTTTTATCCTTGGATTGTTTATTCGGTGTCCACAATTCTTAACACAGCACCAACTTCACGCAAAGGGTCACCCCATACTGCTCCATTTCTGTGTCTGTGAACATCACACAATAAAGTCCTCACTGTCAGAAGTGGAACAGACAGCAGTTCCGACAAACCAAAAGCACGCACACGCATACATGCATACGGCCAATGCGAGAATGCCAACACAAGAGTCCGTTACAATAATTAATGCTTATTGTCGATGGAAACAGTCACTAGAGAACTAACAGTTCTACATACATTATTTTCAAGGCAAAACCTGCTAACTATTGACATCTGATTTCGAGAAATCTAAGTCAGATATCAAAAGGCAAGTGAGCGTATATATATCACTATCAAGTGAGCGTATATATCACTATCAAGTGAGCGTATATATCACTATCAAGTGGGCGTATATATCACTATCAAGTGAGCGTATATATCACTATCAAGTGAGCGTATATATCACTATCAAGTGAGCGTATATATCACTATCAAGTGAGCGTATATATCACTATCAAGTGAGCGTATATATCACTATCAAGTGAGCGTATATATCACTATCAAGTGAGCGTATATATCACTATCAAGTGAGCGTATATATCACTATCAAGTGAGCGTATATATCACTATCAAGTGAGCGTATATATCACTATCAAGTGAGCGTATATATCACTATCAAGTGAGCGTATATATCACTATCAAGTGAGCGTATATATCACTATCAAGTGAGCGTATATATCACTATCAAGTGAGCGTATATATCACTATCAAGTGAGCGTATATATCACTATCAAGTGAGCGTATATATCACTATCAAGTGAGCGTATATATCACTATCAAGTGAGCGTATATATCACTATCAAGTGAGCGTATATATCACTATCAAGTGGGCGTATATATCACTATCAAGTGAGCGTATATATCACTATCAAGTGAGCGTATATATCACTATCAAGTGAGCGTATATATCACTATCAAGTGAGCGTATATATCACTATCAAGTGAGCGTATATATCACTATCAAGTGAGCGTATATATCACTATCAAGTGAGCGTATATATCACTATCAAGTGAGCGTATATATCACTATCAAGTGAGCGTATATATCACTATCAAGTGAGCGTATATATCACTATCAAGTGAGCGTATATATCACTATCAAGTGAGCGTATATATCACTATCAAGTGAGCGTATATATCACTATCAAGTGAGCGTATATATCACTATCAAGTGAGCGTATATATCACTATCACACATACTGAAACATCCAGCTGTACCTATGTCCGCACAACGTCAGATAATAAATAACATATTCATGCCGACCTAGTGCTACCAATGTCAAACTTGGACATCATCCAAATCACACGCAGAATCAATATCTACGAGGGGAGAGGGGGGGGGGGAAGAGAAGAGCTGCCAACTTAACTTTCAAATACCGTGAAATAAACTGTGTTATCAGACAGACAGTGGGATCAACACCTCGAGCCACATATATTATGTTATCAGACAGACAGTGCGATCAACACCTCGAGCCACATATATTATGTTATCAGACAGACAGTGGGATCAACACCTCGAGCCACATATATTATGTTATCAGACAGACAGTGGGATCAACACCTCGAGCCCCATATATTATGTTATCAGACAGACAGTGGGATCAACACCTCGAGCCACATATATTATGTTATCAGACAGACAGTGGGATCAACACCTCGAGCCACATATATTATGTTATCAGACAGACAGGGGGATCAACACCTCGAGCCCCATATATTATGTTATCAGACAGACAGTGGGATCAACACCTCGAGCCACATATATTATGTTATCAGACAGACAGTGGGATCAACACCTCGAGCCCCATATATTATGTTATCAGACAGACAGTGGGATCAACACCTCGAGCCACATATATTATGTTATCAGACAGACAGGGGGATCAACACCTCGAGCCCCATATATTATGTTATCACACAGACAGTGGGATCAACACCTCGAGCCACATATATTATGTTATCAGACAGACAGGGGGATCAACACCTCGAGCCCCATATATTATGTTATCAGACAGACAGTGGGATCAACACCTCGAGCCACATATATTATGTTATCAGACAGACTGTGGGATCAACACCTCGAGCCACATATATTATGTTATCAGACAGACAGTGGGATCAACACCTTGAGCCACATATATTATGTTATCAGACAGACAGTGGGATCAACACCTCGAGCCACATATATTATGTTATCAGACAGACAGTGGGATCAACACCTCGAGCCACATTTATTATGTTATCAGACAGACAGTGGGATCAACACCTCCAGCCACATATATTATGTTATCAGACAGACAGTGGGATCAACACCTCGAGCCACATATATTATGTTATCAGACAGACAGTGGGATCAACACCTCGAGCCATATATATTATGTTATCAGACAGACAGTGGGATCAACACCTCGAGCCACATTTATTATGTTATCAGACAGACAGTGGGATCAACACCTCGAGCCACATATATTATGTTATCAGACAGACAGTGGGATCAACACCTCGAGCCACATATATTATGTTATCAGACAGACAGTGGGATCAACACCTCGAGCCACATTTATTATGTTATCAGACAGACAGTGGGATCAACACCTCGAGCCACATATATTATGTTATCAGACAGACAGTGGGATCAACACCTTGAGCCACATTTAGTGAACAACAGAAAATTAACAGATTCAGTGCCAAACAAAACAGTATGTTTGGACCAAACAAAAATTGATGCCGGAAGATTGGAAGCAGGTGAGTGTTACAGTTAGGGCTTACAAGTTGTTAAAACGGTAGCAGGTGAGTGTTACAGTTAGGGCTTACAAGTTGTTAATATGGTAGCAGGTGAGTGTTACAGTTAGGGCTTACAAGTTGTTAATATGGTAGCAGGTGAGTTTTACAGTTAGGGCTTCCAAGTTGTCAATATGGTAGCAGGTGAGTGTTACAGTTAGGGCTTACAAATTGTTAATATGGTAGCAGGTGAGTGTTACAGTTAGGGCTTACAAGTTGTTAAAACGGTAGCAGGCATGTTGTGTTACAACGCAATGACAACATTTCGGCGATGAATTTGCCTATGGCAGATAGGGAAAGTCACTTACGATGATTAATTATCCTATGGCAATTAATCAGTTAAATGGATCGGACATCTCGTTAGAATGCAATATACCAGTTACCAGCACTGGCGCTGCACCACAGATCTGATACGAGAGCAAGAGAATGCCAGAGAAAAAAATGGATTGACGACATCAAGAAGATTGTATAATCACACGGAATAACACTATCCAGCGCCACACATCGGAAGCTGTAATATCAGCTATTTCTCACCACGGCGCTTATGTCAAATGTGGGAGGTGATGGTGATCAGTTATAAGGTCCTTTATTTAACATCTTCTGAACATCATGTCCCCCCTCCCGTTTCCTTTCCCCTACGAAAAGATTGTCGATCTTAACACCAGTTTTCACGCGTCACGTATTTTGCAGGCTTGTCCATGGGGCATATTTTTTCTGTCCCATCCCATGTTCATCTATGCCTGTCCCAACCCATCCCATCCCATGTTAATCTATGCCTGTCCCTTCCCACGCCATCCCTTGGGTCCTTTCCCATGGGATTCTCAAGGGAATAACATTCACATTGCCAAGCCTAGCAGGCTTGTCCATGGGACATATTTGTGTGTCCCGTCACATCACATGATAATTTATGCCTATCCCATCCCATCCAATCCCATGGGACCTTTCCCATGGGATTCCCATTGGAATAACATTCCCATGGCCAAGTCTGGTGTTTTGCTAGTATATGTTTTTAAATACTGAAGACACAAACAGTAGATTGTACAGTTTATTGTCTGGCATATTTCACTGCATCTATTTTAGGGTCAGAAGTCACACAACAAGCAAATCGAATCCTTCAAGCTGAAATATTCAACACACATATTCCCACAGTATTATAAAGTATCTATCCTTTGGTAATTTCAAACGGAAATTCAAGACGTTTTATTTGCACAAAAATGGTTTGAGCACACGAATCCCATCTGATTCAGCATATGTTTTTCATTATTACCACATTTGATTGGATAGACCATTACTTTAATAAACAAAGAAAACAGCAACCAGATCATTACTAAGATAAGCAAAGAAATGGGAGTCTCCGTGTCAAAGCTATGAAGCCAAGTCTTACCACTTTCCATATTTGTTGATTTCTTAGTCATCATCATGTGCCATGCCGATAAGCATGAGCGGCCATGTTTCTCCATCACGCACGATCACCAGACGTAGATCAGCTTTGTGTTCTTGTTTCCATTATGCCATGTGATCAAGCCATAGATATATGTATCTCTCAGCCTTCCCTTTGTTCCTGTCCCCTCAATCGTTCCAACTGTTACTAAATGTTTGTTTAGTTTATTTCCATTAATTAGAAGTTCTCAAGCCGCCTGCCTCGCTCTCTGAAGGTTGTGGGTTGAATTCTGGACTAAGTATTTCGGTTCACAAGTGCATTTCCATGAATTACGTGCCCATATAATATAATAATAGTTACGGGATGTCAGGCATTGGTAGCACCTTTGGTAAGGATGACTCTCATGTCCTTTTCAGGACCCATCCCCCACTGGTCCAAGCCTGACACCCAGCTCACGCCTGTGACTCCTAGTAGCTGTCAGCATGCGACAGCGGCCACCCCCCGGGCAACAGCTGTGAGAGGTTGGCTAAACCAGGCGCGGGTAGCCGATTTGGTGTCAAACCAAGGGTGAACTATGGTATGCCTACCCATCATGTGAAGACAGGATCCGGCAGACTGCGCGGAAGAAATCATTCTTGATTCAATGGACAAGACGGCGTTTACATGCAAAGCGTTGTGGAACGTAATGAGCACGGCAAGGCACGTAGAGCGCCCTGGTCATCCACTGCACCTGTATTCGTCTCCAGTCGTCTTGACTTGTCCTGTAACTGGATTCAGATGGACTCAGGCGAGAGAGTGAGGTCGACGAATTGTGCAACTCTTCCTCACTTTAATCCAATTTATCGCGCAAGTCATTCTTCATCCAAAATAGGCCTTATCAGCCATCTTAGAACTCACGGCTCCATACTTTCAACCCCACTGGATGAAATGAATGGTCATCATCATTCTTGATGGACAAACAACAACAACAACATATAATCTTGACTGTCTATTTTAATTTCTTTAATCGGTTTACTGTTTTCATTTGCTTCTTGTAGGACTTGCTCATTGGTTACTTTTATATGTCCATTATGTTCTTGCCGGTCTCCCTGGCCGAGGAGTTACACGACTTTCTCCGTAATCCCGTTTATCCACGCAGGGTAACGCAGCGCGCGAGAATTGGTAGCGGTTCTCCCCGCGTTGGTGACTTTCGGGATAAGTGAGCTGGCCGCTCAGAAAGCAATGGCAAACTACTGAGCGAAATCTTGCCAAGAAATCAACAATCAACTGAAAGATGCTGATTTTGACCGCGATGTCCTGTAAAAGATATGCGAAATAAAAAAAAAAAATTATGTTCTTTGCATCTTCCTCAGAAACTATATCTCCACTGACAACAAATGTTTAACTCATGTTCTGCTTGCTGTACACGATTCACATCCATATAATTCTATACCATATATGTTGCACTTCAACACTATTATTCACTTTGCCAGTGCCATCTTTTTATAGGTCAGTATGTTTTCCATCAAGCAAAAGGCATCTTTGCCATAACGATGATTGATCTAATGTTTTAATGCACTTCCCATCAGATGTTATGGCAGTTCCGAGATAGTTGCACCGATTCACTCTATGAAATGACAAGAGATAGATGTATGGATTCGCTCTATGAATTGACAAAACATGATTAGCTGGGAATGCTTTGTTAGAAATTTAGCATTTTACGGTAGTTTCTTTCACAGGAATCATGCGTCATGTAGATAATCATGTTCGGCCGTGTTTCGCCATCTCACACAATCACCCGAGTCGTGGATAAGTTTTGTGTTCTGGTCTCGATTATGTCATGGTGTCTAACCATCCACATATTTACCTCTCTGCCTTTCTTATGTTCTTTCCACCACAATCTTGCAGGTTGTTACTTAGTTTTCTTGTTTATTTCTTCTCATAACGTGTTCCAAATATCTTGATTGTTGTCGCATAAATCATCTAAACATTTTACAGATTTCATTTGTTTCTTGTAGTACTTGCCCGTTGATTTTTCTGTGTGACAATAGTATTTTGTCATTTTCCCCATAAACCACATCCCCATTTCTATCATACATGTAAATATTGAGCACAACCCACTACTGGCAACTCTGGTAGTTTTCTGGTACGAACCTAAGACCTATCCACGTCAATATGGAAGCACTATACTCGAGTTTCGCTTTCGTTTGAGCTCGTCAGTAGTGCATATCCTTAACCGGATCCGGAAACAAGCCCCGGATCACTGGCGTGTGAACCGGGTGTGTAACCACGCGGCACACGCTGAACACGGCCAAATTATCATAACAGAATATTACATCGTCACCCATCGTAGGCTATAGCTCAAGATTGTCCGATAGCCGCGACTGACGTCCGTCAATCGATGTGGACCCGAACGATCAGGACTTCTCACTGGCAAGGAACACCAGGCCCCCTAAAGGCCTCTATCATATATTTGAAAGATTGTCTGCTTAATGTCCACTTTTCACATTCATATAACAGCACAGGATTTATGTAGGACTTCAACACTCTCTTTCTCTTGTAATTGACAATTATTTATTGGTCAGTATATTCTCCCATTTTGTAAAAGACTACCTTTGCCAAAGCGATTCTATTCCTAATCTCTTCGACACACCTCTCATCATATATTATTACTGTTCCGAGATAGCTATACCGACTCACTCTATGAAGTGACCTGAAAGAGAGAGAGAGAGAGAGAGAGAGAGAGAGAGAGAGGGGGGGAGGGAGAGAGGGAGAGGAGAGAGAGGGGGAGGGAGAGAGAGAGAGAAAGAGAGAGAGAGAGTCGTTGCGATTCACTCTATGAATTGATGTGGAATAGAAAGAAAAAGCAGCGGCTGCAGCATATATATCTATACCTATATCTATACCTAACTGTCCCCACACCCTTAGATTTTCACAGCAGACTGTTCACATATTTTTGGCTACTTAAACCCTATCTGGCAACCCAGTTTTAATTCTGCAGCCAACGAGCGCCTTCGCAGCTGGCCAAGCCACCTTGTCTGCCCCACATGGCATAGGGAAAGTTTGTGTGTTGTTTTCTTTGTTTGCTGTATTTCGTTGTGTTAGCTATCTGTGGTGTCCTTGACAAAGATTCTGAGAATCGAAACGTGGATAGTTCTGTGTGTCGTATTGTACGCGTTTGTGTGTAGTTTATTTTATTTTATTTTATTTTATTATTCATTTTATATATTTATTGAGTGCTTCTGATTTCGGATTTTCACCTGTATTTCGCCATACGATGGAACTCCCTGTAAGGTATGTGCACAGTTGTTGATGTTTAGTACGTTTCTTCTCGCAGGAGTTTAATATACCTATTTGTTTCTAATTCATATAAATTGATGATTGTACCGATTCATTCTATGAATTTACGAGAGTTGTACCGAATCACTCTATGCATTGAGGTGAGATAGTTGTACTGATTCACTCTATGAATTCACTAAATATAATGTTGCAGAAATTTATTTGTAAACAAAAAAATAGCATTATTGATTTCAGTCCTGTTACCTTCATTGGATTATATATTTGTATAAACACTACGCCTGATTTTTAAAAGTATATTTCTAGTAGTGCTTATCGGTACAATATTATTAATATATTCTAAAGATTTGACTGCCACTATTAACGCTAATTATCGTCATCAGAATAAAGTATTATAGTTTATATGATAAGAAATCATAGTACGGTACTACGCTTGTTTATTTCCTTATTTTGTTTTTAAGCATACCTAGATTATCGTAAGAACAGGCGAACATAAGTGTTTAATGTTTACCAAATTTATAAACGATTCTGTTAAAACTACTTAGCAAAAGACAACATAACCAAAAAATTACCCACAGATAAATTAAATTACGGAATAGGACATAAGATGTTAGAATCTTAAGGGCCTTTACTAAATCTAAGCAATATTTCTAATCTTTACAGTTCTGGTAATTAGTTTCTTAATTTCTTGTTATGTTCATTTACAAATCAACCTTTGCTGATATTTACAAAAACTGTAACTTATATATGTAATAGAAAATAAGCATAGCCTGTGCTCACAAGTAATTGTATTATTCAGTTTTCTCTCGACATAATACATGTTTATAATCTATTTGTCTTGCTTATCCATTAACATTATGTCTTATTATTCTATGATTATTTTTCAGGTAGTGTTTGGTTCGCTTTGATATTTATATGTTTGGCACAGACCGTTTATAGGCCATACAGTGTTAACAACAGAGTGAGAAGGCGGTTCAAATGTTAGTACAAGATACCAAACATTGGTTACGGTACCTGGAAGAAATGCCTGCACGTCTGCCCCGATGGCTTCAAGAAATGCCTCGTTCACAATGTCCAGGAACTGGAAGTGCTACTGATGTAGACCCGCACATTCTCAGCCGAGATTGCACTCATTGTCTCCAGCAGGAAGAGGGCAGACATTGTTGCAGTTGGCCATCCAGCTGAAGACACCCCCCCCCTCCTCCCCTCCCATTGCTCGCCTCCTACCAAAAGAGGATGAGTAAATTAATCATTTACATATATAATAAATGCAATAAATTATTTTTTTTTAAAGTTTTCACTCTATGAAATGACGAGAGATACTTGTGCTGATTCACTCTATGAATTGACGAAACATAATCTAATCTTTCTAGGCATTTATTTGTAAGAAATTTAGCATTATAGATTTTACTGCCGTTACCTTCATTGGCTTATATTTATACAAACGCTAAACATGATTATTTATGAAACATATCTCTAGTAGTGTTTATTAGTTACCATGTTTCTTTTTCTTAATATTTTCTACCTATCTGACTGCATCCAATAACTCTAATTAACTAATAACAAAATATTATTAAAATGAGAAACAATATTATAATGGCATACCCATTGTTAATTTCCTTATTTTTATTTTTTTAAAGGGCATATCCAGATTATCATAACAGTATGCTAGCATAATTGTTAAGTGGTCACCGAATGTATAACAACTTCAGGGGAGACCACATCAACAAACGGAACAGACATTAGCTATATTAGGTAATGGGACATAATTTATAATGTTAAGGGACATTAATCATATTAAAATTAATAATAATATTTACAGTTCTCTGAATTACTCTCTTAATTTTTAGTTAATTTCATTTGATATCATGCTTTGCAGTTATTTACAAATACGTTAAAGGTTATCTGAGCACCTATGGACATGTCCGGAGTGCAACGAAGATACCCCAACTGATAACTAACTAACTAACTAACGTTAAAGGTTATATTGAAAATGTAAATATGCATATTGTGTATAAAAAAAAATAATTATATTATTTTGCTTTCTCTTTGAACAATACATTTTTATAACCTACTTTTCTTGCTTTTTCATAGTAGTCTATTAATTTAGTTTTTAAAATTATTATAGATCAGTACGGGACTAACACAAAATTTATATTTTTGGCAGGCCGTTGAAAGGCCAACAAAGTTACTATCCAATGTAGCTAACTTCAGTCTTCTCTCTTTGTCTCCCTATCTCTCTCCCACTCTCTCTCTCCCTCTTTCTCTCTGCCTCTCTCTCTGCCTCTCTCCCTCTCTCTCCCTCCCTCTCTCTCCCTCCCTCTCTCTCCCTCTCCCTCTCTCTCCCTTTGTCTCTCCCTCTCTCTCTCCCCTCTCTCTCTCCCTATTTCTCTCTGCCTCTCACTCTTTCTCTCCCTCTCTCTCCCTCCCTCTCTCCCTTTCCCTCTTTCTCTCCCTCTTTCTCTCTTCGTCTCTCCCTCTTTCTCTACCTCTGTCACCCTCTCTCTCTCCCTCTCTCTCCCTCTCTCTCTCCCTCTCTCCCTCTCCCTCTACCTCTCTCTCTTCCTCTCTCTCTATCCCTCTCTCTCTATCCCTCTCTCTCCCTCTCTCTCTCTCTCTCTCCCTCTCTCTCTCCCTCTCTCTATCTCTCTCTCCCTCTCTTTCCCTCTCTCTCCCTTTCTCTCTCTCCTCTCTCTCTCTCTCTTCTCTTCTCCCTCTCTCTTCCTCTCTCTTTCTCTCTCTTCTCTTCTCCCTCTCTTTTCTCTCTCTCTCTCTCACTCACTCTCTCCCTCTCTTTCTCTCTCTCTTTCTCTCTCTCTCTCACTCACTCTCTCCCTCTCTTTCTCTCTCTCTTTCTCTCTCTCTCTCTCTCCCTCTCTCTCTCCCTCTCTCTATCTCTCTCTCCCTCTCTCTCCCTTTCTCTCTCTCCTCTCTCTCTCTTCTCTTCTCCCTCTCTCTTCCTCTCTCTCTCTCTCTCTTTCTCTCTCTTCTCTTCTCCCTCTCTTTTCTCTCTCTCTCTCACACTCACTCTCTCCCCCTCTTTCTCTCTCTCTCTCTCTCTCTCTCTCTCTCTCTCTCCCTCGCATGCGTGGTCAAGCAAACGCCATATATACTTGTTTTGCAATTTACTTTGTAAAATGGTATGCTTGTTGCGAATTATACATGTATGACAAATTGCGTCGGTACATACAAGATGTACCATTTTCAGAAAGCAAAAGTAAATGAGAATATTTGGAGTATGTACTATTCAGTCGCTTAAAGATTAAAAGTCGCTTAAAAGTCAACAGGATCGACTTCATTGCACCGGGTTTAACCCATATGACTCGGTCTATTTCCACAGCGCTGAAAGCGTCACACAAAGCACGAACTCCGTAGCTCTAGCGACGACCCACAAGAGTCTCCAAAAGATTTCACTCGTGAACCGAAGGACGCGGCCTGAAATCGAACCCACAACCTTCGGAGCCCGAGTCAAACGGCTTGAACACTTCGCCACAGAGTGTCTGTCGTAATAAGTGTCGTCTCTGTGGTGAGGGGAATCAACACCCACATTCTTTTAACTAAATATCATTATCTTGAGGATCTTTTGGATCTCTGTCCACAAAACCCCATCAGTCTTTGGATCTCTCTCTCTCTCTCTCTCTCTCTCTCTCTCTCTCTCTCTCTCTCTCTCTCTCTCTCTCTCTCTCTTACCACTGGACCATGCCCCCTCTCATTCTTTTCCAAAACATATTACGCAACTCTAGCTTCTAACAAAATGGCAAATTAATTTGTTAAAGAAAAGTGTCAGGTATGTGCAAAGTGTGTGTGTGTAGAATGTATGTCGTATGCAGAATCAGACCGAACAGCTCAGGATCAAAGACTGCTTTCATCACAGTACCGGCCACACAACAGCACCATAGATCAAGTACAGAGGGACCTCACCCAATGATGCGTCTCTCCAGCCAGGTGTCGACTTCCTCCAGTGGCTCTTGCATAGTCCGGATGCCTGTTCACCAATGGTGGATATAGTCCAATGCTAATCATGAATCCGACACACACAGTGTAACTAATATGTCACTAAAATGTGATCTGATAACCCTTGTACAGTAAAATAAAGGTTTACTGACACTTTGAAGCAAAATGTTAATTGTTAATCTCTCACAGTAATTCACCATTTGGAAAACACAATGTTAATTGTTAATTTCTCACAGGAATTCACCATTTGGAAAACGCAATGTTAATTGCTAATTTATCTATATAAATACTATTGCCCCTGTTACTGGTGGTATTGTAGGTATCTTCACACTAAGATGATGAGAATTACCTCGGGGGAATCACTCTTAGATGATCGTCGGTTCCTGCTCAGCAGAGACCAGATTCTTGCAGACCCTCTGGGTTATGGGTCCAGTGCAAAGGCCGCTGAGTACAAACTGCCCTCAATGATGGTGCCATAATCTTCTTCTATGACTTTCTTCTAGCTTGTTTGGAAAACATTGTGGAACCTGTTGAAGAGAGAACACCCGCTGAGAGCAACCCGTTTCCGACCTTCATTAGGTGAGTGTAGGCCGACGGCAGCACTCAGATATTTAATCAGAGAACTAAACTCTGTCATAAGGCAGAGTAGCTCATCACATCGGTCTGAGTCATGGTAAGACAAGGAAAGACTAAAGGAAAAGCGCAGATACCAAGTAGATACCCTACTGGAAGATCCTACCATTTGACATTTCCCCTACCCCCTCCCCCCACAACCATCCCCAATCTCCCCGAATATCATCCTTGTACCTTGTTCTTAACTCATTGAGTTAATTGATATCTCACACTAGCTAGTTTAAGCAACGCGATAGCCTACTGCTGCCGACGCTCCCATAATAAGTTCTCACAACGCACATTACTACACTCGACTCCTAAGAATCATCTAATTTGGGTCTATTTAATTAAATACCATATATTTATTTCCGTCTGAAATCTAGACCACTAAATCACACAATGGACAAATGTCCGCCGATGTAAATCAACATAAGACGCCGTGGTCTCTTTCCATAATCAGAACAGAAACATCAAACACGTCCTTATTGCCTCACAACATTTGGTCGACTCCCGCCAAAGGTGTTTGTCCAGACTGTTTTAAAACTGTGTCTGAATGACGTCACACATCTGACTAAACACTAGGCGTCGAGAAACTATTTTTTCCTGTCCTTTTCTGACTCGATGTTAACAACCGGCCGGCTGTCCCGCTTTGATCTGGGGAATTGTTCCCGGTACTCTAAAAAGTCTTGCCGGCTTGTGATCTGGAGAAATCTTTCCCCCACAACAAAAGATCTTGCCGACTCTCATCAGGACAGTCTGACCCCAGCATCAAAGAATGGCGGCTGCCTGTAGACGAATGGCCCGACAGTCTTTCATCGATCGACACTCCAAGAATTCCTTGACAGTGAGTATCCGTTGGCCCATGTCTGGCTTATTGGTGTGCAGACTGGTGGTTCCACGCCATGCCGGCAGATACTCTCCGACCTTTGGAAGAATCAGCGATCCTACTACGTTAGCCAAGACGCACGGCTAGCGCGTGTTAGTAGGTCTTGGCCAGTATGGAACCTGGTGCCTTGTAAACACCTCTGCGTCCCAATATATATGTAGCAGTCCAACACTCTTTTTCTAGTTGCAATTGATTGATTGATTGATTTCAATCAGACATCTATGTATTGATCAGTATGTTTCACGGCATGCAAAAGGTAAAAGACTGTCACTGATTACGCTAATTATCATAATGAAAACCAAATACTGTGCACATGAAATCATATAACGGAATTCGCTTGTTTATTTTCTGTATTATTTATTTAGAGCATGTCCAGATTATCATAACAACAGCCTGACATAATTGTTAATTGGTGACCGAATGTATAAATAATTCTGTCCAAACAACTTCTGAATAAACCAAATAAACAAAAGGAACAAATAAAATTAAAATAAAGCATAGGACATAACAACTTAGTATATTAAGGAACATTACCTAATCTAAAGATATTTCTAACATTTACATTTCTGGCGACTACTTTGTTAATTTTTCGTTAAATTCATTTGTAAATCAAGCTTTACTACTACTCCCTATAATTAAAGTTATATATATATATATATATATATATATATATATATATATATATATATATATATATATATATATATATATATATATATATATATATATATATATATATAAGATTATAGAAATATATTGCGCAAATAATTAAGTACAGTATTTATTTGTGTTAATATGCTGTTAATGGTTCTTTAATATATATATATATATATATATATATATATATATATATATATCTTCTTCTTCTTCAGCGTTCCGAGCCATTGAGGTTCTTTGCTGCAAATACAATCCTTCTCCATTCGTCTCTCTGGTGGACCTTCTCTTGCCAGTCGTTGATTCCAAGTGCTTGTAGGTCTGTACATGTATTATCTCTCCACCGCCTTCTTGGTCTACCTCGGGGTCTACGGTCATTTATTTCCTGAGTGTAAGCGAGTTTTGTTTCCCTATTATCTTCCATTCTTTCTATATGCCCCAGCCATTGTAGTATATTAGCCTTCATGATACCAGTGATTAGCGGGGACTTAAACAGATCATAAATGTCTTTGTTACTTCTTCTTTTCCACTCTCCACTTTGTGTATCCCTAATGGGTCCAAAGATGCATCTTAAAATTTTGTTCTCAAAGGTTTGTAACAAGGCTTCGTCTCCTTTCGTTGTACTCCAGGTTTCAGAGCCATACAGCACAACTGGTCTGATCAGTGTTTTGTATATTGTGATTTTGGTGTTACGAGATAGCGCCTTTGATTTTAGTAGATGTTGTAGTGCATAGTATATCTTATTTCCAGAGTTGATTCTAGTTTGTATTTCTTCCCTTATGATGTTGGAGCAGTTGAAGATTGTACCCAGGTATTTGTATGTTTCAGTTCTTTTAATGGTCATATTATCTATTTGTATGTGGTCAGAGTTTCTAGCCATTCAGTCTCTTGAAATTACCATATATTCTGTCTTATCTTGGTTGATAACCAGCCCCATCTGTTGGGCTTTTCCCTTTAAGTGAGTCAACATTTCCAATGTCTTTTGTTCACTTTGCCCTATAATATCTATATCATCTGCATAACCAAGCAGCTTGGATGTTCCTCCAATATCACATTCCTCCTTTACCTTCCTTACAACTGTCTCTAGAGCCAGATTGAAGAGTAGCGGCGATAGTGCATCACCCTGTTTCAAGCCAGATGTTATTTGGAAGGGGTCTGATTTCCTGCCTTTTTATGTTACTATATTATAAGTATCTTCCATGCATAGTCTGGTCATGTTGATTAACTTCCTTGGTATTCCAAATTCCTGCATAGCATTCCATAGACTATTCCTATGGACACTATCATAAGCCTTTTTAAAATCCACAAAAATGTTATGGAGATCTCTTTTATATTCCCAATGTTTCTCGGCTATTTGTCGTAAGATAAATATCTGATCTATTGTTGATCTGTTTTGTCTAAAACCCGCCTGGTAGTCACCTAATATGTCTTCTGAATATGGTTTTAGTCTATTTAGTAATACTGCGGATAGTATCTTATAGCTTGTGGACAGTAGTGATATTCCTCTATAATTTCCACATTGGAACTTGTCTCCTTTCTTAAAGATAGGTATCAATAATGACTCTTTCCAGTCATGGGGTAATTCTTCTGTCCTCCAGATTTTTATTATTAGTTCGTATAGCTTTAGATGTAATACATGGCCACCTGCCTTTATAAATTCAGCAGCAATTCCATCAGTCCCAGTTGCCTTATTGTTTTTAAGTCGTGTGATTACATATAGGATTTCTTCAAATGTAGGTTCTTCAATTTGTGGTTCGCATGTTAGAACCTCTTCCTTTGGGAAAATGTGACTTGGGGCTTCACAATTTAGTAATTCAATAAAATATTCTTTCCATGTGTTGCACATTTCCTCATTGGTATTTATCATATTCCCATTTTTGTCTTTTAAACCATATATTAACACAAATAAATACTGTACTTAATTATTTGCGCAATATATTTCTATAATCTGTTTTCTAGGCTTGTCTAGAATAATAGATGCATAACTTAAACATCCCATCGTGAACAGATATCCTTTAAAAAAACCTCTGGCAGGCGTCTAAAGGGCCAAATAATCTTCGTCTTTTTGAATTTATCGGGTTTTTGGCAAAGATCAAGGTGTTTTTACTAGTTTCACAGTAGTACTCTTGGTCTGGTCGAGAGCCGAGATGATCCTTCTTGGTCCTATGCCTAAGATCAGACGCATTTGCTGAATCCCCCCCCCCCCTCCCCGTGGGTTGCCGGGATGATCAAACCACCTCACATAACTTCACACTAGATATGGGCCTGGTGGCAAGGCCTCACAGTGAGACTGAGGGTACAAAAAGGGGGAGGGGAGACAAAACCAGCTTGTCTGGGGTAACCGCCAACCCCCTCTCCCCTAAACAAATAATCTGCACTTCATCCGGCCAGGCTCTGCAGCAGAGACGGTCATGACACACAGGGACGAGCAACCTCATGGGGCGTCTACCCTTGGAGAACAGAACGCCCTTATTTAAAAACAAAACATTTGTTTTTATACACTGACAAACGTTAATCAATGTTCACTGCTAGAAAACACACTGCTGAGCGAGCTCATAGCAGGTCTGCAATCGTCAGAAGCAGCCACATCTCTCTCTCTCTCTCTCTCTCTCTCTCTCTCTCTCTCTCTCTCCTCCCCACTCCCTCGACGAGTACCTCGCGTCCATTAGGTTCCTCACACTTCCCGGGGGAGGGTGTTCCCGTGTGTCCGTCTCCTGCCGTGTGCCCACATCCTGATCTCCAGCTTGGAGACACTTTAATCGCTGATGGCGGTTATTCCACAATAAGTTTGTTGATGTGTCGTGAGAAAGGGAACACTGCAGTATGTCGTCACAACGGTAAAGTTGGAGTATAAGAAAGGCAGAACGAACGAACGAACGAAAGAACGAACGAACGAACGAACAAGTGTTATCTTCAAAGGGTTAAGAATTGGACACGCAGGCCAGTCTAAGGAGAAATTAATCTGTGCGGTTTGGCATCATGGCATGAAGGAATATCAACATCGGAAAGGAGTGGCAACATCACCTTCGCCAGACTTTTGGATACTGGATCGGAAAACCAAACAATAATATATAGTAAATACCAGGGATTATGGGGAACAAACCGGAACTCAATTCAATGCTGATGCCCTGACTCTGAGAGGCAATAGGAACACAACCCTGATCCCAGACTCTGGTGATCGTGTGAGAAGGTGAACCTTGTCGCTTATCTACATATACCACTTGATGCTGATGGTACAGGGATTATAAGGAATGTACCAGAAATTAATCCAGAACTCTATTCGTGTCCTGGTTCTGAGAGAGAAACAGAAAAATAGAAGGAGAAATAACAGAAACTGATTTAGTAAATCTAATTTAAAAACAAATAACACAAGAACAAAACAGACTTTTCCCGACTATATTGTTACTTAAATATCGAGCACAACCCACTACTGGCAACGCTGATCGTATTCCGGTATGAATCTAAGGCCATAAGATATTGTTACTTGTTAAATAAAGAGAATTGTATATTTATTAATGCCTTTATTTCTACATAACTTAACCAGAGGATAAAACTGTCTCACTAATAGCGTGATGTCTCGAAAGCTGACATATTGTGGCCACGTTAAGTGTCACGTGGTTTGGTCAAAACCGGGATAGAAGGCATAGTTCCTGAGAGAAGAGCCAGGGGTTGACCAACACGACATTGAACACGGGACATTGGGGGGATGCCTTGGGCATGGAAATAAATGAGGAAGGGGAACTGGCGAAGGGTCGTAGACCTCTGCGACGGGCCGTGATGAGAGAGACGCTCTGCAGGATATATGCTACATGATGATGATAATTGCCGTGACCTAATTGCCAGGTAAGGATGTGGTCAGGTGTTTATGTTTGCATATCCTATTTAAAGAAAAGAAAAAAAACATCTATACTTCAAGAGCTGAATATTGAAGAGGTTGGATACTGAAAGCGATAAAACAAAGAAAATTGAAATCTTTGGATCACTTGAAACGTCACGAAAGTTTGGAGAGAAAAATAATGGAGTGGTATATGCCGGGAAGAGAGAAAGAGGAAGGCCAAAGAGAAGATTGGTGCAGAATGTGGCGGATGATCTCCAGATGGGTGTATCGGACGCGGGACAACTTGCTTATGATCGAGAGGTGTTCCGGAAGGTTGTTATGTTAGCAAGGTTCTGCAAAAGACATGCTACTGAATGAATGAATGAATGAATATCATATTGACAGGACATCGCTGTCAACACCAGCATGTTACTGCTGTTGTTGAAGTCTTGGCAAGTTTACGAGTAGTGTATTTCGGGCTAAAGCCCGTGCATTTTTGAGGTGCACATCTATATGCACCTCAAAGGGCGATTACTCTCCGTTTTTTTTTTAAATAGGTTTGGTCATAGTAGGTATTGGGAAGTGACTCATCGGAGTAGGTGTGGTCTAGTGACTCATCAGAGTAGGTAAGTGTAGTGTATAACATAAAAAATACAAGATGAAACATTCAAAATAACAAACGAGTCAAGTAAGGTATATTATGTTTTTATTTTGGTTGAAATTTGGCAAAAATTTTCACATTTAATTAACAAAGTTTCCTACTTTTCGTAGGTTTGAACGATGTATTTTGTTACTTGGACAATATTTTCCCCATTTGGCTAACAAATTTTCCTATTTGGCCAAGATATTTTCCATTTGGTTAACATATGTTCCTACTTTTTATAAGTTTGGGTGATATATTTCTCTGTTTGGTCGATACATTTTCATACTTGCTTAACAAAGTTTCGTACTTTTCATAAGTTTTGTGGGGATATTTCGTTATTTGGTCAATCTTTTTTCTAATTTGACTAAAAAATTTCCCTACTTTTCATAAGTGTTGACAAGATATATCGTTACATGGTCAATAATTTTTCTATTTGACGAACAAACTTTCCTAGTTGATTGATATTGTTCTCAATAGGTTAACAAATGTTCCTACTTTTTATAAGTTTGGACGAGATATTTCTGTATTTGATCAATAATTTTAATATTTTGTCTAACATATTTTCTTATTTGGCGGTTGAAGTGGTACATAGAAGGTGTACTTTTGTCTGGTTATGAAGTGTGGCACTGAGCAGGTACACTGAAAACACATATATTGGTCTTGGAAATGGCTTTCTGGAGAAAGATGTAAAGACACTATGGACACATAGAAAGAAAATGAAAGTGTGGATGTCTAATTTGTTACGTGATAACGTCGCTGGTTATGACGGCGGACATGTGACCTGTCATGTTACGTGTATTGCCTAAGGTTGAGTCGGGGCAGTTTGTTGTGTTTGTGTGCATCTGTTAACATCCACTACCCACTCGTCGTTGTATGACCCGATAGTTGTTACGTACAAATACGACTTCCCCGACTAGCATCGGTGATCACATCTCTGTCCTATGAGTATGAGAAAGGCTTAGTCGGAAAACTGTGATTAGTTGTTTACACGCGCGTATGGGGTTTTCGAGACCAGTTTATGTTGTGTTGATGCCCGGGTGTCCTTTGGTGTAACCCGGTAACACTAGGACTACACGGATATAGAAAAAAGAGAAGGGTGACCATTTTACCCTTCGGATGCAGTGTTGATGATGCAGTGTATTCACTCCTATAAACAGTGATCATCATACGTTAGGTTCCCTGACTCGACAACCGATAGGACACCGTTTTTCTATATTTTCCCTCTTAACCACGTGTCTCGGCTGTCCATTACCCCTGTGACGGGATGCGACGCCGTCTTTGAACGATTGGGTTATTAGCCACGTGTTCCACGTGTATCGTTATGCGTGTCACTGGATGCATCGCCATCTTTGACCAGTTGAGTCATTACCCACGTGTAGTGGCTATACCCTTATACATGTGACCGGAAGCAGGAAATTCTTTGACTGGTTTTCGCCAATGAGCCCTTGTCTCGGCTGTACCATTACACATGTGACCGGATGCGACGCTATATTTGACCGGTTTAAGCAAATGAGACGTAGTCTGGTTGTAGCAATAACCCATGTGTGATAGCGTGCGCCGCCATCTTTGGTCGGCTGTAGCTAATGTCCATGTGTATCGACTGTACCTCTAGGTGCTATTGACCAATACAAAATCAGTGCTCGAGGCGCTCGTGGTGGGGAAATTGCCGATAGTAAGGACACTACTTTCTTAACTTAACAGCCGGAATAACGTCTTGATGATGTCATCACTCACTTTAATCACCACCATGTCACTACAGTACCTTCCCCTACAATTTAAGTTATCATTCGACCACTTGACCACTACTTGACCACTACTTAACCCTTACTTGACCACCTCATCGATCACTTTAACCCACACCGTTTCACTACACGTACTTTCCTCTACATTTTAAGTGCTCACTCGACGATTTGACCACTACTTGACCACTATTTGACCATGTCATTACTTATTTTACCATCACCGTTTCACTACACGTACCATACCCTACAATTTAAGTGGTCATTCGACTACTTGACCACTACTTGACCGGTACTTGACCACTATTTGAACACCACTTGACCACCTCTTGATAATCACCATGTCACTATACCTACTTTCACAGACAATTTAAGTAGTCACTTGACAATTTACCACTACTTGACCACTACTTGACCACGTCATCGATCACTTTAACAAACACAGGTTCACTACCCGTACTTTCCCTTACAATTTAAGTGGTCACTTGACCACTTAACCACTACTTGATCGCTACTTGGCCAATACTTGACCACTACTTGACCATTGCTTGACCACTAATTTACAACCCTTTAATCATCACCATATCATTACAACCACTCTTCCCTAAAATTTCCTCACTTTACCACAACTTGACCATTCCTTGACCACTGCTTGACCACTAATTTACCACCCTTTTAATCATCACCATATCATTACAACCACTTTCCCGTAAAATGTTCCTCACTTGACCACTGCTTGACCACTGCTTGACCAGTAATTTACCACCCTTTAATCATCACCATATCATTACAACTACTTTTCCCTAAAATTTTCTCACTTGACCCCCACTTGACCGTCTCTTGACCACTAATACCTGGTACCCACCCCTTACCACCGAATGACACTATACCATATCCATTACAACCGACGATCTTTAGCTTTCAAGGTTTCATTTGTAACACGTGTGATGTTAGTGAATAAGCTACTATGACCATCTACAAATCACTAATAACCACCCCTTATAAACTAATTTCACTAACCCATACCCACTACTATCCCCACCGCACCTATTCCTTTTATTCGTACTAATATACACCACCAATGCGCTAACAGTTCAAAATATTTTAACACACCACTCACCAATGTTTTTACAACCCGTTACTTAATGACTTTTCCATATGCACCCCTCCACGTCTGTTATGAACCGACCGCCGTCACACCCGCACGAGATTTTCCCACACTTTGTCGACGTATAAGTTCCCGGTACTACCTTCCAGATGTGTCCACACGTCCCCGCCAAGAAAAAAAACAAAAAAACTTTATAACTTTTTCTATAAATGGTTTAATAAAAACATTATATACCTTACTTGACTCGTTTGTTATTTTGAATGTTTCATCTTGTTATTTTTTATGTCACTAGACTACACCCACTCCGATGAGTCACTTCCCAATACCTACTATGACCCCCCCCCCCCCCTATTAAAAAAAAAAAAACGGTGAGTTATCGCCCTTTGAGGTGCATATAGATGTGCACCTAAAAAATGTACGGGCTTTAGCCCGAAATACACTACTTTTACGTTCAGTAGTTTGCGTGTTCAGCATTGGTCCTAAACAATAACCCTAACCTTTCTCTGAGAACGTTGTGACAACATTGGAGACTAAAGATATTAGAGACAGAGTTGGACAGAGGAAGACAATGCTGGATGAGTTGATAAACCGGCTAAGAAGAATATCGGCTATTGAGTTTATCAAACATAGAGTCGATAGATGGTTGTGTGAATAACACACAGGGACAACGATATAGAGGGAGATCGCAAACAAGACGGAGAAAGGTATTAGAGGCATAAAAACAGGTTAGTCAGTTTTCCTTTACATGACGTCACGGTCAACCTCAGCATGTTTTGGATGTTTGGGATATCATGGCAAGCAAACGTTCAGAAGTTTTGCTATTGCTTTCTAAACGACCAACACATATACCATTGTATGAAAACCAAAGCAAGGGCGGTCTGCTTCCAAATGCCCGCAGCTGTGTTGTGAACGCGGTATGCGAGAATACGAATTGTGTAACAGAGGAAGGGGTTTTGGTAGTATTTAGGTGGGAAACGACTACAGCACGATTGAGCATCGGGGTCGAACGAGAGGAGAGATGCTCAAGTCGTGACGTGGTTTGTTGTCAAAGGGGCAGTTACCATCAAGCTAGAGAACCAGAAGGTCGCCAACTTAGATCCGGCTGTCATCTATGGTATTAAACACTTTTAATAAGAACCAACTGAGTTCCGTCAATTATGTGAGTTCACCTTGTTACAGAAGGTGAAATTGGTGCCCACGACTCAGGATTCGAGCCTGGTATAACTCGAAGTCTCAAAAATGCTGAAGATCTTTACTCCGTTCATGGCGGTCGCCAAGGACAGAATTGCGGTTCCAGACAAATACTGAACATAAAAAAAAAAAAAAAAATAGCGCAGTTAGAAAAATGGCCAATAACGTATCAGCGAAAAATACAGCGACCAAAAGCCCGCCCAGGGGTGGTTGTCTGTAAGTCTTTTTCAAGACTGGCTGTCAAAATTTTACTGGCGTCAAGAGAAAAGTGAAACTGGCCATAACGAGTTGCGGCACCTGAGATCGTTATCAAACCGGCGAGCGTCAACTGTAGACACCATCCTGGCGACTCCTCTTATCCGTTCATCTAACGGACGTGTCAGGAGCAGAAGTTTTCCTGAAGGTCAAGCCGTCTAACCGTTGTCTCGAGCGAGCGGGAATTTTCCTGAAGGTCGGTCTTGGGTCATCAAGCCACTGAAGAGTCGTTTTAGGTGAGCAGGAAGTTTCTAGTAACTCTGTCAAGTCAAGTACTCGCCTCCAACCAAAATTCAAAATTTTCCATGTTGAGTCGTCAAGTCAAAATAATGGAAAAGCTCAGTAACAACCAGGACGACAGCTGAGTGGCTTATACTTTCATTGATTGGCCTATGTTTTGTTTGACGCAGTCGGACTGTCTATAAGCCGCTAGCTTAACCTTTTGGGCTCTGCTACCTCTGAGTCCTTCTCAAAACGTCGATGAAGTACCCCACCCGGGGCGAAATCAGAAGCCAGAAATCTGGTCGGGACCCAACCAGGGGTTGAAGTTTATCCAGGCATCCCAAGAGAAGTAACTAACTGAAGAGACTAAGTTACCTGGGGGAAGAGACAGACTACCTGAACTCCGCTACCTGAACTCCGCGACTGATTGAATTTCAGCTGACGCAGAATCCTAGTGTTTGAGTTTAACCTGAAGACGAGTCTAGAGGAATACGTCTTGCTTGGATCAGGAACCGAGAGTAGGGTAATCTGTGAGCCTATTATCTGGTCGAACTGTTCTTGTGTATATGTAAACTGAATTTCTTAAATTAGCTGATTACAAATGAGGTTGTGATTGTTTGTTCTATATAATAATATTTCAGCATAACAGATTCATCACGGCACAGTAGAGAATTATTTCGGCTGAGCTCAAGACAAGTTTTTTTTTTTTCAGGTACTAAGAAGCATATATAAGAAGATATTGTTTTTAGGCTGAGATAGCATAAAGAGTAAAAATGCACCTGAGCAGAGACTTAGGACGCGTGACTGCATGGTTAGGAGAGTTAAAGGTGGCAGTCAGCGAGGTAGAATGTTTCGTACACTGGTTACAGAGTAAAACAAATAATGTAGGAAGTAATGAGATAAAAAGGAACAACAAGAATAGCCGAGGACAGCCACTACTTAATGAAAATAGGGGACAGTATAGAAACATTTACGTTAATCCAAGGATGACTAGGGTTAGGAGCTGGTATAATGATCAGGGATACAGAAATGGACATGAGAGAGACTGTTCTAGGAGTTGGCCATCCTATACTGTAAGCGCTAGAAAAAGACGTGACGAATGGTTTGAAAAAAGACAAAGACAATATCTAAACTCAGGTGTAAGAGACAGAGTTGAACCTGTAAATAAAATACAAACTAGTCATAAAATGGTTGCGAATGTGACTAGTGGACAGGAAAAGAAAACGATGGTATTAGTGAAAAAAAATAAACCGAGAGACACAGACGCAGGCAGGTAATACGATAGAAAAAAGTACGCAGACTCAGGTAGATATTGTAGAGAAAAATACCCAAGTGCAACCAACTAAGAAAATAGTAAGGGGAACGCAGACTATTAAGACGGTGGAAATTGCGGAAACACCTCAAGTGAAATTAGAAAAAGGAGACACAGTTAAAGTTAAGAAAGATAGACAGACGAAAACCAAGGACGAAAGGAAGCCAAAGAGGAGAGGTATTGAAAGAAGAGATGGTAGTATGATAGTTAATAGAGGTACTGCCATGTCAAGTTCCTCAAGTATAGACATGAAACTAATTCCCAAATGGTGTAGGAATATTAGTTGTCGGAGTTCAGATTACGAAGAAGATATTTCCACCGCCGCATGTCATAGTGATGCTGAAACAGATATAAATACTGATGATTCGAAGAATTAGAGAATTGCACTACGAACAGATCCTGACTTGAAGCGTAATGTTCCCTCGTACGGTGTAGTTGCTGGTGGACAGACGGACAGAGTTTTAGTTAGTGACTCTAGAGAACTAGATACTAGTTTATATGACAAGAAAGTAGGGAAAACTAAGAGACGAATACCAAGAAAGAGATAGAAAGACAAGGAATCGGTGGCCACCGGTATTTAAAAGAAGCAGTAGAACTCTTCCACACAAAGACCACACTCAGCTAAATCCCACACCCCCTTTACCAAACCATACTCCTTTATATTTTCTACCGATCTGACTGCCAATACTAATGCTAATTATCATAATCAAAACAAGATATCATGTACCTGATAAGAAATCATAAAATGGCACTTTGCTTGTTTAATTTCCATATTTTTATTTATTTAGAGGAATTCCAGTTTATCCTAACAACAGGCTAACATAACTGTTGAGTGGTTCAAACAACTTCGGGGGAGGTTACATAAACAAAAAAAGAACAAACTGATTGCTTGCCAAACAAAAAAGTGGTCATACCCAAACAGAAATTCAAGGCAGAAAATTTGAAGTAGGGGTATCTCACAATAATGCTTTTAAAATGGTAAAAATTGTAGCAGATCTATTGTATTACATATCAAATTAAAGGGGATTGCACAAGGAACATGACAGTGTTAATAATTAATTGATAGGTTACAAATAGTAGGACAATAATGACAGGTTTAATAATAACAACTGAAATTAAAGAGGTAAAAATTATTTTAAAAATTGCACTTATAAGGTCTTTTCTACACTCCTATACTGGTAATCATGTTTAATTTACTGAATAATCAAACACCACTTGTTTTCAAGAATATAAACAGTATTGCTCATTAAAATCCACCAAAAGGAAGTTTTGGTGCATATTCCGAACCATGTCTTTTTCACAGAAAATGACAACAAATAATGGCCGAAACCTTCAAGTTGGGGTCTGTCACAATAATGTTATGAAAATGGTTAAAATTGTAGCAGAAATGTTGTATTATATATCAAAATAACGGGGATTGCACCAGGAATGTGATGGTAATGGATTTATTGCTGTAGTTTAGAAATATAATACAAATAATAATACAATTTGTCAAATATTTTGACAAAAAGAGGTAAAAATAATGTAAACATTACAATTATATTGTGTTTTCTAGACTGCTCAACTGCTAATAATGTTTAATTTACTGAATAATCAAACAAATACCACATGTCTTCAAGAATATAAACAGTATTGCTCATTAAAATCCACCAAAAGGAAGTTTTGGTGCATATTCTGAACCATGTCTTTTTCACAAAAAATGACAACAAATAATGTGACATGTGACATAAAGACTTAACATACTAAGGGGCATTACTTAATCTAAAAATATTTATAACGTTTACAGTTCTGACAATTACTTTTTAGATGTTTCGTTAATTTCATGTGTACATCATCCTTTTCTGCCATTCCTCAATATTTGAAAATAATATATCTTAAATAAAAATGAACATCGTATTAACATAAATAATTACAATATTTATTTACACTTTATTGCACACAATATTTTTATAATCTGCTTTCCTGTTTCTTCTGGAATAATTTATACAACATCAGTAGCCCTTCTTGATAAGCACTTGAAAACTTCCAATCTCTTTATTTTTGGCAGTTTTATGTCTCATCCCTTTGGTTAAGATCAAAGTCTAGTAACTGCACTTGATCTGGCCGGGGCCACATGCAGAGGAGGATATCCGGAAGATATACAGGGACGTGAAGACTCGATGGGTCGGCGTTGGCCCCTGAGGGAAACCCCAACATATTTTTTTTTAAACCGCCTTTAAATTATCGAGCTGTGGGCTAAGATCAAATTACTGTATCTGCACTTGATCTGGCCAGGGTCACAGGGACGTAGAACATCATGGGGCGACTCTGGCCTCTGGTGGACAGACCGCTTTTATATAAATACGTGTTTATACACTGACATACATCACTAGTCCATTACCCCACATGGACAATAATCACCTTTGGATTAATAGGACTCTGAGGGTAAAACCATGGGCAGCTGCGTTAGTTGCTGACTAGTCACAGGACTATCTTTCTGAGCCGGTGATGGACCCTACTATAACTTCTCTTTGAGGTTGAACGGGGCGGGGGTAATGGTGAAATTGAATCGAAACTGACATACCTAATCCATGATCACTGCTAGAAAAGACACCTCTGAGCGAGCTCACAGCAGGTCTGCAGTCGTCAGAAGCAGCCACATTCCTCCCCCACTCCCTCAAAGAGTACCTCGTGTCCCTCACACTTCCAGGGGGAGGCTCTTCCCGGTTGTCCATCTCTTGCCGTGCGCTCACATCTTGGTTTACAGCTTGGAGACGCTTTAATCGTTGGTGGCAGTTATGCCACAATAAGTTTGTGAATGTGTTATGAGAAATGGAACACTGCAGAATATAGTCACAAAGGTAAAGTTAGATTAGAAGAAAGGCAGGACGAATGAACGAACGAACGAACGAACGAACAAGCTTTATTTTCAAAGGGTTAAGAAGTGGGCACGCAGGATAGTCTAAAGGGAGATCAAGCTCTGTCGTTTGGCATCATGGCATGGAGGAATATCAACATCGGAAAGGAATGACAGCCCACGAGATTTAATGCAATGCGCAGACATGATCTCCTTCGCCAGACATTGGGATATTGGATCGGAAGATCAAACCATAATATTTAGTAAATAATAGGGATTATGAGGAACAATCCAGAACTCAATCCAATGATTGTGCCCTGAATGTGAGAGGCAAAAGGAACACAACCCTCATCCCAGACTCTGATGATCGTGTGAGAAGGCGAACCTTGTCGCTCAACTACATATGGCATAGGAAGGTGATGGCGCAGGGATTATTAGGAATGTACCAGGGATCAATCCAGAACTCTTTTCGTAGGCTGGTTCTGAGAGGCAAACAGGAAAACAGAATAAGAAGAAATAACAGAAACTGATTTAGTAAATCTAATTTTAAAACATAGAACAGCAAGGGAGCTCATGACATGATGAAGCTGACAATATGTGCCTTTAAATGTCAGAGAGCACATGGCGAATATTATATGTCAGAATACCCATTATATAGGTCCTGATGGATAATATTTCTCTCTGATCGAGTGGCACTTCCTAAGGGCATAATATCCATTCAGTCAGCCCCTGGCGGTTTTTAAACTCTCCTTTCTGTCGATCCTCAACTTCACACCTTTTTTTACAACACAAGTGCGACTTTTCTTCGATCTATTCCAGAATCTGATACACAATGTAGACTCGGCATTTGCGCAAAGAAATATACTACACTGAATTACAATCTAATCATATCTACACAAGTAATAACATGGTAGGCTCATTTTGTGGCCGTGAACATCTTCTATATCGTCGTGCGTCAGTATCAGTTGACAGCCACGGCTAGAATGAATCTCAATGCCCTTGTCACCTTCGCGATCACGTGTGTTCGCTCCGGTGACAATTTCGCTCTCAACATGGGTCACGATCCACAATCGCACCGTCCTTCTGGGTGACTTTTCGTCACTATGCCATGAGGTACTACTCAACACATGGCATAACACAAGAACAAATCAGACTTGTTTCCGACTATATTGTTACTTGTTAAATAAAGAGAATTGTATATTTATTAATTCCTTTATTTCTACATAACTTAATCACGGAATAAAACTGGCTTATTAATATGAATAAAATTAGGTGGAACTGCATTAAAGCTGTGAGAGTGTAAACAATATAAAATGACACAAAGTAGTGCAGCTTTACATAAAAGAATTAAGACACATACAGGAAGTTGTGCGATTAGTCTTCATCAGCAAACAAACACATTCACAAACACAACATACAGTCAAGGAGATCTCCTGTGACTACATAAGAAGGTGACGACAGGACGAGAAGAGCAAAAGCATGAAAAAATTAAGGCGATGAAGAGAAAATGAAAATTGAAAAAAAATTTTATTGAAAAAAATGTTAATTGAAAAAAAAATGTTATTTGAAACAAATGTTCATACTCACCTCACAGTTCAGATCTGTAAGCAACTCAGAAAATCTCCAAAGTATTCTTTTTATACCCGGTGCCAGGTGGTTCGGTTCGGTGAGAACATTGAAATAAGGGGAGCGGAGGGAGGAGGACAGGACGGTGACTAGTCTGGTAGGGGTATCTAAGCAATCTCAGTGGATGTACTAACGAAGCATGAGGGGCGCAAGCATGATGGTGGTACTAAATAAAACCCCACTATCTACTCCTATATGTTATTGTCAGGTGAGTCCTAAAGTCTGGGTGGACTGATATGCGTAAACGCACATACATACATATACACCGCTCAAACAGACATAATGCTGGTGTATATGGGTTTGTGCAAGGTATATGTAAGAAGAGAGAGAGAGAGAGAGAGAGAGAGAGAGAGAGAGAGAGAGAGAGAGAGGTTGGAAAAGTTCCTGCGACATACCACATGAGATATGCGGAGTACTTGGGTCTACGAGTACGAGGCTTCACTCATACTATTGCCTATGAAATAGGCAGTAACGTTGATTGTTATACAACATATTTAAGGATCAAATCGCCCAGTGTTTGTGTTATTGGAGCTGTATAAGATCCAACCACTGGTAATATACGTGATGTAGATAGGCACAGAGAAGCAAGATTATTAGGAGAGCGAGAGAGAGAGAGAGAGAGAGAGAGAGAGAGAGAGAGAGAGAGAGATGTTGGAAAAATGCATGCGACATACCGCATGAGGAATGAGCAGTAGGTCAGTCTACAAATACAAGGCTTCACTCATACTGTTCACTATAAAATAGAGACAGTAAGGTTGATTGTTATACAACGTATGTAAGGATCAAATCGCCCAGTGCTTGTGTTATTGGAGCTGTGTAAGATCCAACCACTGGTAATACACATGATGTGGGTAGGCACAGAGAAGCAAGATTGTTATGAGAGAGAGAGAGAGAGAGAGAGAGAGAGAGAGAGAGAGAGAGAGAGAGAGAGAGAGAGAGAGAGAGTAAAATTGATTAACTAAAAAGTAAGAGAGGTTGGAAAAATGCCTGCGACATACCACATGAGGTATGCGGAGTAGGTAGGTCTACAAATACGAGGCTTCAATGGTACACGACATTGGTTTGGCTATGGTGGAACATCATTTCTAAGGATTTGGTTCATATTTTCCATTCAATAAATTTGGCTAATCTTTGTTAATGCATGAAAGGTTCTGGTTCAGTTGTCATCATAATTATTTACAAGTGATGAAATCAATTGCTATCATAGCATTGCCATTTTTCTTATTAAATGTAATTGCAGCTGTAATAAAAAAAAAATGTCAAAACTACATTTAGGTCTTCTTGTAAAGTTGTATGTACTCGTATACACCGACAGTAATGAACACCAATATAAAATAAAAATAAAATATATCTTGGACAACGATACCAAATCAGATATTAAACAAGCTGACTAAATTACAGTATGTTGTAATAAAAATGATTTAATGATCAGCTGCTAACACTAATTATTTAATGCGAGGGGTAGGCCTGTTTATTATTTACAAGTTTATCAAATCGTTACTCGATTGTAGACAGCGCTATCCTCAAAGGAGAACAAATTTCCATACTGATCCTGTATTTTGTCTTAATAATGCTCATTTACGAAAAAGAAATACTCTTCTTTCAAGTTGTCTTTTTTCGATATGTAACATACATTATCATAATCGTTAAGTTGGCAACGTCCGTGCTTTCGTCCAACTGTAATGGAAAATACTGTGCAAGTGTATCTAACACCCTCTCTCGCTCAGACGATGGCAAAACGCATTATAATCGTACAACGAAAATCACCTATGTTCTGCATCTTATGACAATCAGCAAATTATAATGTACATCTTTCTCACTTTTCGTCACATAGGAAACAGAAGAAACACGTCATCAACAAACAAATGGCGTCGACCAGGCCGGCTTTTAGTATCGGTCTCAGCTCGTTGCTGTAACGAGCGTATATTTATGCAAATTTGGACTGAACGGACGAATTAGGAATTTATAAAAGGATAAGGGGCAACTGGGTCAGGGAAGAATATGCAGATGTGAGGCCAAGAGAGTTAAGCACAATCTTCAACAAACTGGGATAGTCCCATAGTAGGGGATGGTTTAGGCACGGACACATCAATATAAATCATCATGCTAATGGAGGAAGCCCGAAATAACTGGTGAGGATATCACGTACTTGCATAGATTTAAATCACACCAGGGAAGGTAAATCATGATTGCCTAGGAAGAAACAAAGGAAAATTATAAAGGTAATTTTCATAGGAAATGATAATTGGGGTTAAAAAGATTAAATAAGCCTTCTTGGGAGGTCCAGGAAGAATGAATAAAAATATAAGGCTGGGCAAATGAGGGGCAGTGGATGTTGGGCTGAGTGATGGATAACAGCCAAGATACGAATTCGGAGTTTGCTTGTGGCTGAGTTAGGGAGAACTCTGCCAGGGGGTTTTGAGACAGTGAGGTTTGGGCAGACAGTGGAGGACTGAGGTCTGGCCCAGTACAGTAGAGGACTGAGGTCTGGCCCAGTACAGTAGAGGACTGAGTTCTGGCCCAGTACAGTAGAGGACTGAGGTCTGGCCCAGTACAGTAGAGGACTGAGGTCTGGCCCAGTACAGTAGAAGACTGAGGTCTGGCCCAGTACAGTAGAGGACTGAGTTCTGTCCCAGTACAGTAGAGGACTGAGGTCTGGCCCAGTACAGTAGAGGACTGAGGTCTGGCCCAGTACAGTAGAGGACTGAGGTCTGGCCCAGTACAGTTGAGGACTGAGTTCTGGCCCAGTACAGTAGAGGACTGAGGTCTGGCCCAGTACAGTAGAGGACTGAGGTCTGGCCCAGTACAGTAGAGGACTGAGGTCTGGCCCAGTACAGTAGAGGACTGAGGTCTGGCCCAGTACAGTAGAGGACAGAGTTCTGGCCCAGTACAGTAGAGGACTGAGGTCTGGCCCAGTACAGTAGAGGACTGAGGTCTGGCCCAGTACTGTAGAGGACAGAGTTCTGGCCCAGTACAGTAGAGGACTGAGGTCTGGCCCAGTACAGTAGAGGACTGAGGTCTGGCCCAGTACAGTAGAGGACTGAGGTCTGGCCCAGTACAGTAGAGGACTGAGGTCTGGCCCAGTACAGTAGAGGACTGAGTTCTGGCCCAGTACAGTAGAGGACTGAGGTCTGGCCCAGTACAGTAGAGGACTGAGGTCTGGCCCAGTACAGTAGAGGACTGAGGTCTGGCCCAGTACAGTAGAAGACTGAGGTCTGGCCCAGTACAGTAGAGGACTGTCGTCTGGCCCAGTACAGTAGAGGACTGAGGTCTGGCCAAGTACAGTAGAGGACTGAGGTCTGGCCCAGTACAGTAGAGGACTGAGTTCTGGCCCAGTACAGTGGAGGACTGAGTTCTGGCCCAGTACAGTAGAGGACTGAGGTCTGGCCCAGTACAGTAGAGGACTGAGGTCTGGCCCAGTACAGTGGAGGACTGAGGTCTGGCCCAGTACAGTAGAGGACTGAGGTCTGGCCCAGTACAGTAGAGGACTGAGGTATGGCCCAGTACAGTAGAGGACTGAGGTCTGGCCCAGTACAGTAGAGGACTGAGTTCTGGCCCAGTACAGTAGAGGACTGAGGTCTGGCCCAGTACAGTAGAGGACTGAGTTCTGGCCCAGTACAGTAGAGGACTGAGGTCTGGCCCAGTACAGTAGAGGACTGAGGTCTGGCCCAGTACAGTAGAGGACTGAGGTCTGGCCCAGTACAGTAGAGGACTGAGTTCTGGCCCAGTACAGTAGAGGACTGAGGTCTGGCCCAGTACAGTAGAGGACTGAGGTCTGGCCCAGTACAGTAGAAGACTGAGTTCTGGCCCAGTACAGTAGAGGACTGAGGTCTGGCCCAGTACAGTAGAGGACTGAGGTCTGGCCCAGTACAGTAGAGGACTGAGGTCTCGCCCAGTACAGTAGAGGACTGAGGTCTGGCCCAGTACAGTAGAGGACTGAGTTCTGGCCCAGTACAGTAGAGGACTGAGGTCTGGCCCAGTACAATAGAGGACTGAGGTCTGGCCCAGTACAGTAGAGGACTGAGGTCTGGCCCAGTACAGTAGAAG
Source organism: Cepaea hortensis (assembly GCA_963921405.1). Classification (NCBI taxonomy): domain Eukaryota; kingdom Metazoa; phylum Mollusca; class Gastropoda; order Stylommatophora; family Helicidae; genus Cepaea; species Cepaea hortensis. The sequence continues at coordinate 69,406,864 of OY992896.1, forward strand.
ACTGAGGTCTGGCCCAGTACAGTAGAGGACTGAGGTCGGGCCCAGTACAGTAGAGGACTGAGGTCTGGCCCAGTACAGTAGAGGACTGAGTTCTGGCCCAGTACAGTGGAGGACTGAGGTCTGGCCCAGTACAGTAGAGGACTGAGTTCTGGACCAGTACAGTGGAGGACTGAGGTCTGGCCCAGTACAGTGGAGGACTGAGTTCTGGCCCAGTACAGTGGAGGACTGAGGTCTGGCCCAGTACAGTGGAGGACTGAGGTCTGGCCCAGTACAGTGGAGGACTGAGGTCTGGCCCAGTACAGTGGAGGACTGAGGTCTGGCCCAGTACAGTAGAGGACTGAGTTCTGGCCCAGTACAGTAGAGGACTGAGTTCTGGCCCAGTACAGTAGAGGACTGATTTCTGGCCCAGTACAGTAGAGGACTGAGTTCTGGCTCAGTACAATGGAGGACTGAGGTCTGGCCCAGTACAGTAGAGGACTGAGGTCTGGCCCAGTACAGTGGAGGACTGAGGTCTGGCCCAGTACAGTAGAGGACTGAGGTCTGGCCCAGTACAGTAGAGTACTGAGGTCTGGCCCAGTACAGTAGAGGACTGAGGTCTGGCCCAGTACAGTAGAGGACTGAGTTCTGGCCCAGTACAGTAGAGGACTGAGGTCTGGCCCAGTACAGTAGAGGACTGAGTTCTGGCCCAGTACAGTAGAGGACTGAGGTCTGCCCCAGTACAGTAGAGGACTGAGTTCTGGCCCAGTACAGTAGAGGATTGAGGTCTGGCCCAGTACAGTAGAGGACTGAGGTCTGGCCCAGTACAGTAGAGGACTGAGTTCTGGCCCAGTACAGTAGAGGACTGAGGGCTGGCCCAGTACAGTAGAGGACTGAGGTATGGCCCAGTACAGTAGAGGACTGAGGTCTGGCCCAGTACAGTAGAGGACTGAGTTCTGGCCCAGTACAGTAGAGGACTGAGGTCTGGCCCAGTACAGTAGAGGACTGAGGTCTGCCCCAGTACAGTAGAGGACTGAGTTCTGGCCCAGTACAGTAGAGGACTGAGGTCTGGCCCAGTACAGTAGAGGACTGAGTTGTGGCCCAGTACAGTAGAGGCAGTTGAATTCTGAGACTAAGTAGTGGAGACTTAGCCAGGCTATCAGCAGCAGTAGTGTCTGGGGCTGCGTTAAGGGAAATTAGCCAGGCATTCAGAGAGTGTGAACACAGGAAAGACTCCGAGGAAATTAAGTGTGTTCAAGTGTCTATATTGAGACTGTGTCTGGAAATTATGTCATATATGTTTCATCATATACCTGTGTCATTAATAAAATGGATGTGCGCAAAACGATGTGTTTTCCAGTTGCTAAAGCTGTTTATAAGTGCACCTGCAGTTTACAGACATACCACTAGATACAACCAAAGCCACTTCTATCTGTCACTCTGTCATAACACTTCTTGACTGTTACTATTTTTAACTTTCCCATTGAACCAATAATTCGCTTCTCCTTAAAAATAAATACTCCTTGGGCTATACGGCTACAGGCTCAATTTATTTTAAAATTAAATCACCATAAAAACGGCGCGGATATCATATTTTGGGAAAAGGACAATCTTGTTTTCAAAAAGTTCTAAACAATCCTCAAAGGAGAAAGTATTTAACTTATTTCTAATATTTTTCAACTCACGTTGAAAACCGGCAAAGAAGGGCTCGCAGACCGGCTGGTAAGCGGACCACCACTTTGAGAAGCACTGCTTTACATGACGATGCAGTCAACCCCAGCACTTGTTGTCTGTTTGTGATGTCTTTCTAATTTACTTTCAGTAGGTTGTCATTGCTTTCTAAACGACCAGCACTCATATCTTTGTATGGGAAACCATAGCTAGGCGGTCTGCTTCCAAATCGCCCGCAGCTGTGTTTCGAACGCGGTATGCGGGATTACGAATTGCGTCGTGACGCCTTCGCCACGGAGCCTGCAATGACAAATTACTGAACGTAAAACTCCCTAGAAAATCTACCTGTGATGTGGGGTTGATCGCGACGACATGCAACATATTTAATGTGATTCCAGTCTTCTTTCTACCTGTTTAAATGTGCTTACTCAATAAACATTGTACAGACCTCGGGGTAATGCACACCCTTGTCTCACATTTGTAAAGCAATACTTCTCGAGCTTTATACACAGTTCGGCCGCCGACGCCAAATCGGCTGCCAAAACTGGAAACAACAAAGCCTTATTCCACATCATGAAACAACTATGCAATCACTCACTTACACCAAACAAACCCATCTAAGACAAACAAGGTAAACTACTGTTATCCGAAGACCACCAAAAGCAACGATGGGCAGAGCTTTTCAAAGAAATATTAAATAGACCGCAGCCTAAGAGTGTTCCCAATCTGGATGGAGAAATCACCATGCCACCACTAGATGCCTCCTGTAAGTCATTAACCATGGAAGAGGTTAAAGCAGCCATAAAAAAAAATTGAAGAACAACAAATTCTGTTGGTGAAGACGACATCTCAGGTGAAATTCTCAAAGCAACAGATGATAATACCTTACAACGTCTGTTACAGCTGATCAATGAAATCTGGCAAAACGAATCCCCGCCACAACAGTGGAAGGATGGTGTAATTTTTAAACTGCCAAAAAAAGGTGATATGTCTGATTGCAATAACTGGCGTGGTATCACCATACTGTCAGTACCAGGAAAACTTTTTTGTAGCATGTTACTTAAGAGATTGAAAAAGTCTATAGATGAAAGGCTCAGAGAAGAACAAGCTGGCTTCAGACCAAAACGGTCATGTATAGACCACATTTTCACTCTTAGAATAATCATTGAATCAAAAAGCCTTCGACAGTATCCACCATCCTTCACTTTGGAATCTACTTGACATCTATGGTGTTCCTACCAAATATACCAACATCATAAAATCTTTCTATAAGGAGACACGTTGCTGCGTGAGAACAGAATCAGGCAACTCTGACTGGTTCTCAGTGGAAACGGGAGTGAAACAGGGCTGTGTCTTGTCACCGATGCTCTTTGGAATAGCTATCGATTGGGTCATGCGCAAATGCACAATCAACACAAATAGGGGTAACCAGTGGGTTGACAAAATTCTAGAAGACCTGGACTTTGCCGACGACGTAGTGCTTTTGAGTTCAACACACCCAGATGCCCAAGAGAAAATAAACCATCTCCAAAATGTTTCAGGACAAATTGGTCTCCAAATTAACACAACAAAAACAAAAACTATTTATCTTACCAACAGTCCAGACGACATCAAATTAGGCAACCATGCTCTTGAAAAAGTCAACAGCTTCACATACCTAGGAAGCAAAATGACATCTACATGGGGTCTCTACACCAGAAATATTATCCGGAAAGGCACTGGCATCTGGTGCCTTCAATGGACTGTCAAACATCTGGAGGTCAAAGTCGCTCAGCCAACATACGAAACTTGAAATCTTCAAGTCTTGTGTGATTCCAGTGCTAACGTATGGATGTGAGAGTTCGAAATCAACTGTAGCTTTAGATTAAAAATTAGACAATTTTGAGAACAAATGTCTTAGAAGAATTCTAAACATCCAGTGGACAGATTTCAAAACCAATGCGCAAATAGGACAAGAGACTAAGTAAGATCTTGTATCCAATTTTATAAGAAAACGCCGTTGGAACTACATCGGCCATGTACTCAGAATGGACAAGCCAAGACTCCCCTACCAAGCCCGCATATGGTCACCAGTAGGGAAAAGAAAACGGGGAAGATCAAGAGAGACCCTGCGTAGAACCATCATTAGAGAAGACTCATTCAACGGCCAAGTGAACATCCAAGATCTACAACAGGTAGCAGCGAACCGCCGGACATGGAGAGCCATGACTTCTGCCCTATGCGCCGACTTAGGCTCAAGAGGAAAGACTAACTAACTTCTCGAGCTTTCATCTGCGTTTGTCAACCTGGTACACACGACTAGACGGGTTGGCCGTTGAGTGTACGACTTCTCTCATGGCGGTACAGGTGGTTCTGTATTCGGCGATGGGTTATACACAAGGTCCGAAACTCGGTGGAGAGTGCGGGATGAAATAGGAACACATGGTTTACAGGCTAGAGTGCCGATTTCATTGCATCAGGTTTTATCCCATATGTCTCGGTGTCTTTCCGCAGAGCAGCCTGCCGCAAGCGCCGCACAAAGCCTGAACTCCGTATCTCCAGCGACGACTCTCATGACGTTATCAATGGGAACTCTATAAAGCCAGGCCTTACTACTTTTCATTTGTGTTGATTTGTTAGTCATCAGCATGTGTCATGTAGATAATCATGTTCGGCCATGTTCACACTATCATCAAAGTCGTGGATCAGATGTTTGTTCTGGTCTCCATTATGTCACGTGGTCTAACCATCTAGATATTTATCTCTCTTTTGTTCTTTCCACCATAATCTTGTAGGTTGTTACTAAATTGTCTAGTTCTTTTTTGTTTTCTTGATTAAACAAGTGCCTTAAATAATCCTGTCTGTTTACGTTTAATTTCTCTAATCAATGTATGGTTTTCATTTTTTCCTTGCAGGACTTTCTCATTGTTTTTTTTTTTTTCTCCATGGCATTCTTTGCATTTTCCTCAGAAATGATATCTCCACTGCCAACAGATGTTTGCCAGCTTTTCTTACTACTGTACACGATTCACATCCATATAATTGTACACAATATATGTAGCTTGCTGCTTGCTTGCGTTCGCTGGCTGTGAACTCCAGCGTGAAGTCCTGCATCTCGGATGAAGACATCCTGTTGTCCAACATCAGTATAATGTCATACCGGACTGCGGTTTGCGTAAGTATCCGTTGTCCCATGTCTGGCTTATTGGTGTGCAGACTGGTGGTTCCTCGCCATGCAGGCAGATACTCTCCGACTTCGGAAGAATCAGCGATCCTACTACGTTAGCCAGGACGCACGGCTAAGACGTGTTATTGGGTCTTGGCCAGTATAAAGCCTGGCGCCTTGAAAACACCTCTACGTCCCAGTATATATGTAGCAGTTCAACAATCTTTTTCTAGTTGCAGTTGACATCTACGTATTGGTCAGTATGTTTCCCGTCATGCAAAAGGTAAAAGACTGCTACTGATTACGCTAATTATCATAATGAAAACCAAATATTGTGCACATGAAATCATATAACGGTACTTCGCTTGTTTATTTTTATTATTATTTATGTACAGAATGTACAGATTATCATAACAACAGGGTGGCATAATTGTTGTTTGGTGACCGAATGTATAAATAATTCTGTTCAAACAACTTCTGAAGAAACCACGTAAATAAAAAGAACAAATAAAATAAATTAAAGCATGGGAAATAACAACTTACGATATTAAGGGACATTCATCATCATCATCATCATCATCTTCCACTTCTGCCGTCAAGCGTCGTGGGGAGGAATAATTTGCGTTCCAGCGCCCGGTGGACGGCACTGGATAGTGTCATTCCGTGTGGTTGTACAATGTCTCTGATGTCGTCAATCCATTTTCTTCTTGGACGTCCTCGTGGTCTCGTCGCATTACCTAATCTAAAAATATTTCTATCATTTACATTTCTGGCGACTACTTTGTTAATTTTTCTTTAAATTCATTTGTAAATTAACCTTTAATTTTACTCGTCAAAAGTTTAAGTTATATAAATATAAAGAAAAATTAACAGCTTATTAACACAAGTAAATATTGTACTTAGATTTTTGAGCAATACTTTTTATACTCTGCTTTCTTGGCTTATCTAGAATAATATATGTAAAACTTAAACATCCCATCGCGAGTTCATGTCTTTGGATCAGATGTTATATTTTGGCAGGCCTCTGAAAGGCCAAATAATCTTCGTCTTTTTTAATTTATCGGCCCTTTGGCTAAGATCAAAGTGTAGTATCTGTACTTCATCTGGCCAGTCTCTGCAGCAGAGGCGCCCATCCGCCTCACAGAGACGAGGAACCTCATGGAGCGTCTATCCTTGGGGAACAGAACGCTCTTATTTTTTTTTTAAAACAAATGAGTTTTTACACACTGACAAACGTTAATCAATGTTCACTGCGAGAAAACACACTGCTAAGCGAGCTCACAGCAGGTCTGCAGTCGTCAGAAGTAGACAGATTTCTCTCTCTCTCTCTCTCTCTCTCTCTCTCTCTCTCTCTCTCTCTCTCTCTCTCTCTCTCTCTCTCGACGAGTACCTCGCGTTCAATACGTCCCTCACACTTCCCCGGGGGAGAGTGTTCCCGTGTGTCCTTCTCCTGCCTTGTGTTCACATCCCGATCTCCAGCTTGGAGACGCTTTCATCGCTGATGGCGGCTATCCCACAATAAGTTTGTGGATGTGTCATGAGAAAGGGAACACTGCAGTATGTCGTCACAACGGTAAAGCTGGAGCAGAAGAAAGTCAGGACGAACGAACGAACGAACGAACGGACGAACGAACGGACAGAAGAACGAACAAACAAGCTTTATTTTCAAAGTGTTAAGAAGTGGACACGCAGGCCCGTCTAAGGAGAGAATAATCTGTGCGGTTTGGCATCATGACATGGAGGGATATCAACATCGGAAAGAAATGACAACACACGAGACGCAAGGCTGTGCGCAGATATGATCATCTTCACCAGACTGTGGGATATTGGATCGGAAGTCCAAATCATAATATATTGTAAATACCAGGAATTATGGGGAACAAACCAGAACTCAATCCAATGCTGATGCCCTGACTCTGAGAGGCATTAGGAACACAACCCTGATCCCAGACTCTGGTGATCGTGTAAGACGGCGAACCATTTATCTACATATGGCACAGGATGGTAATGGCACAGAGATTATGAGAAATGTACCAGAAATCAATCAAGAACTCTTCGTGTCCTGGTTCTGACAGAGAAACGGGAAACGGGAAATAACAGACACTGATTTAGTAAATCTAATTTAAAAACAAATAACACAAGAACAAAACAAACTTTTCCCGACTATATTATTACTTGTTAAAAAAAAGAGAATTCTATATTTATTAATGCCTTTATTTCTACATAACTTAACCACGGAATAAAACTGTCTCACTAATCACGTGATGTCTCGGAAGCTGACATGTGTTGATCATGTTAAGTGTCACGTGGTTTGGTCAGAACCGGGTTAGAAGGCGTAGTTCCTGAGAGAAGGGCCAGGGGTTGACCAACACGACATTGAACACGGGACATTGGGGGCACGCCTTGGGCTTGGACATAAATTGGGAAGGGGAACTGGCGGAAGATCGTGATTCTCTGCGACGGGCCGTGATGAGAGCGACGTTCTGCGGGATACATGATACACGATGATGATAATTGCCGTGACCTAGTAGCCAGGTAAGAATATGTTCACGTATATTTTTTTTAAATTTGCATATGCTATTTAAAGAAAAGAAAAAAAAAGCACCCATATTTCAAGAGCCGAATATTCAAGAAGGTTGGGTACTAACGGCGATAAAACAATGAACATTGAAATCTTTTGGTCACTTGAAACGTTACGAAAGTTTGGAGACAACAATAGTGGAGGGGTATCTGCCTGGAAAGAGAGGAAGAGGAAGGTCAAAGAGAAGATGGGTGCAGGATGGCGGATGATCTCTAGATGGGTGTATCGGACGCGGGACATCTTGCTTATGATCTAGAGGTATTCCGGAATGTTGTTATAGGAGCGAGGTTCTGCAAAGGACATGCAAGTTAATAAATGAATGAATATACTATAATACTATAGGGCAATCAGGGCTGAATGTCCTAATATTTACAGGACATCGCTGTCAACACCAACATCATACTCCTGTTGTTGAAGTCTTGGCAAGTTTACGTTCAGTAGTTTGCATGTTCAGGTATGGTCCTAAAATATAGCCCTAACAGTTCACTGAGAACGTTGTGATAACATTAGAGACTAAAGATATTAGAGACATAACTTGACAGAGGAAGACAATGCTGGAAGAGTTGATAAACCGGCTGAGAAGACTATCGGCTGTTGAGTCTATCAAACATAGAGTCTTTAGATAGTTGTGTGAATAAACCACAGGGACAACGACATAGAAGGAATTGAAAAACAAAACGGAGAAGAGAATTAGAGGCATAAAAACAGGTTAGTCACATTTCCTTTACATGACGTCACGGTCAACCCCAGCATTTGTGGCTGTTTGTGATTTCTTGGCAAGCTAACGTTTAGAAAATTGCCATTGCTTCCTGAAATGCCAGCACTAATACCATTGTATGAAATCCAACGCAAGGCGGTCTGCTTCCAAATCGCCCGCAGATGTGTTGTGAACGCGGTATGCGAGAATACGAATTGCTTCCGTAACACCTTCGCCACAGAACCGGCTGAACCATCAGACGTATCCGAAGTCGAACCCACAACTTCCGGGGCGTGGCGTAGGTGGCTGAACCATTTCGCCACGGAGTCCCCGTATACAGGATATCGTCACTGGAAATCTTCATGTACGACACTACCCTCCTGTCACCAGAAGAGAGCCCTGCCCGCCGCATACCTCTACGTCTTTGATTTGTAAAGATTCGCTTTCATTACACATGACTATCTCTATAAGTACTCCAGCCCCCTCCCGCAGATAATGCAAGGAGACATTTAGTACTGCTACTTGTTGTTGGTGCGTATACTTGTATAGTATTTATATCTATTGGTTTGCCTTTCATTTTGACCATAATAACTCTATCTGAAATACATCAGTAACCATTAACTGACTTGGCTGTTATTTTTAATCAAATAGTAGTTCTACTTTTTTCTCGTGTGTATCCCCTCCAGAATAAATTATTGTGTGTTTGACAGTTGTAATTTTGCCCGACCCCTTCCATCTCATCTCACCTATGCCTAGAATATTCTTCATTTTCATTCTTTCCATTTCTTCTTATCACATTGTTCAACTGTCCCAACTTATTTAATGTCCTAACATTCCATGTTCCAATGTGAAATTTAATTCCCATTTTAAATTTATTTCCTATTTTACAATCATTCGTTATGATTTTGCCATGAATAGCTGGGTGACGGTCTCATATCACATGTGTCTCATGACTGTCCCTGCCGGACGAGGATGTCCTAAGATAGCTAAGAAAGTCGTTCACTGCCTCTGATATGTGATTATTTATGAAATCTCGGGAAGATAATGTGGTGGTTTCCCCTTGACGTCCAGATCCACATGGGGGTCTTTTACCTCTGATTTTGACAGCCATTTATCAGAACAAGTGCATACCATGCTCTGCTCAGCAGCACATGTGTCCACATATCCCGGTAGATACTCGGTCCCCAGGACTGCGATTGTCACACCATTGTGCGTTTCTTATCCTCTACCACTGGGAGGTGCAGTTGGGATTTTCCCTTACTAAAGTTATGGTTTATGATGGCCAAAACTCTCCAGTAAATCTGAAGATAGAACACACATACTCCCAGTCCTCTATACTGTCTACCATGTATTAAAGAAAAAGAAACCACTTTCATCTCTTTTTGATTACTTACCAATGGTTTGGGCATACGAATAACATCTTTTGAAGAAAATCTTACCATTCGTAATGTATACACAATTCTGTTCAAACAACTTCGGGAGTGGCCACGTAAACAAAATGAGCAAACAAAATTAAATTAAAATAAAACAAGGGACATAAAAACGTAACATATTAAGGGACATTACCTTATTTAAAAATATTTCTAGATCTGGCAATTACTTTGTAAAACTTTTTGTTATATTCAATTGTAAATCAACATTCACTTCTGTTCCACAATATTTTCAATTATACTGCTAGAAAAATAAACAGTGTATAACAAGAGTATTTACATAATTTAGTTACATTTTTGCACAATACAATTTTGCACATTCTTCTTCTTCTTCAGCGTTCCGAGCCATTGAGGTTCTTTGCTGCAAATACAATCCGTCTCCATTCGTCTCTCTGGTGGACCTTCTCTTGCCAGTCGTTGATTCCAAGTGCTTGCAGGTCTGTACATGTATTATCTCTCCACCGCCTTCTTGGTCTACCTCGGGGTCTACGGTCATTTATTTCCTGAGTGTAAGCGAGTTTTGTTTCCCTATTATCTTCCATTCTTTCTATATGCCCCAGCCATTGTAGTCTATTAGCCTTCATGATACCAGTGATTAGCGGGGACTTAAACAGATCATAAATGTCTTTGTTACTTCTTCTTTTCCACTCTCCACTTTGTGTATCCCTAATAGGTCCAAAGATGCGTCTTAACATTTTGTTCTCAAAGGTTTGTAACAAGGCTTCGTCTCCTTTCGTTGTACTCCAGGTTTCAGAGCCATACAGCACAACTGGTCTGATCAGTGTTTTGTATATTGTGATTTTGGTGTTACGAGATAGCGCCTTTGATTTTAGTAGATGTTGTAGTGCATAGTATATCTTATTTCCAGAGTTGATTCTAGTTTGTATTTCTTCCCTTATGATGTTGGAGCAGTTGAAGATCGTACCCAGGTATTTGTATGTTTCCGTTCTTTTAATGGTCATATTATCTATTTGTATGTGGCCAGAGTTTCTAGCCATTCCGTCTCTTGAAATTACCATATATTCTGTCTTATCTTGGTTGATAACCAGCCCCATCTGTTAGGCTTTTTCCTTTAAGTGAGTCAATATTTCCAATGTCTTTTGTTCACTTTGCCCTATAATATCTATATCATCTGCATAACCAAGCAGCTTGGATGTTCCTCCAATATCACATTCCTCCTTTACCTTCCTTACAACTTTCTCTAGAGCCAGATTGAAGAGTAGCGGCGATAGTGCATCACCCTGTTTCAAGCCAGATGTTATTTGGAAGGGGTCTGATTTCCTGCCTTTATATGTTACTATATTATAAGTATCTTCCATGCATAGTCTGGTCATGTTGATTAACTTCCTTGGTATTCCAAATTCCTGCATAGCATTCCATAGACTATTCCTATGGACACTATCATAAGCCTTTTTAAAATCCACAAAAATGTTATGGAGATCTCTTTTATATTCCCAATGTTTCTCGGCTATTTGTCGTAAGATAAATATCTGATCTATTGTTGATCTGTTTTGTCTAAACCCCGCCTGGTAGTCACCTAATATGTCTTCTGAATATGGTTTTAGTCTATTTAGTAATACTGCGGATAGTATCTTATAGCTTGTGGACAGTAGTGATATTCCTCTATAATTTCCACATTGGAACTTGTCTCCTTTCTTAAAGATAGGTATCAATAATGACTCTTTCCAGTCATGGGGTAATTCTTCTGTCCTCCAGATTTTTATTATTAGTTCGCATAGCTTTAGATGTAATGCATGGCCACCTGCCTTTATAAATTCAGCAGCAATTCCATCAGTCCCAGTTGCCTTATTGTTTTTAAGTCGTGTGATTACATATAGGATTTCTTCAAATGTAGGTTCTTCAATTTGTTGTTCGCATGTTAGAACCTCTTCCTGTGAGAAAATTTTACTTGGAGCTTCACAATTTAGTAATTCAATAAAATATTCTTTCCATGTGTTGCACATTTCCTCATTGGTATTTATCATATTCCCATTTTTGTCTTTTAAACCATATGTGTTTTGTTGGTGCCCTCGTTTCATTGACTTCAGTTCTTTAAAAAATTTTCTGGATTAATTTTTCTGGTGATTAGTTTCCACATCTTTGATTATATTATTCATATATTCTCGCTTCTGCTGTCTGACTATTTTTGTAGCCTCTTTACATTCATTTCTATAATGCTCTTCCTTTTGGATGTTATTGATGTCATTTAACCATACATGTCTGGCATTCTTCTTCCTAATGACAGCTTCTTCACATTTTTGATTGAACCATCTGTTCTTTCTATGCGTGGTTAACACACCGAGACATTCTTCTGCGGTAGACTGAATTGTATTCTTGATGTTCAACCAAGTTTGGTCAATGCTTTCCTCCAAAGGGTTTTGCAGAGTTTCAAGTTTACATTTTATTTCATCTGTAAATTTCTCTTTGACTGTAATGTCTTGCAGTTTTTCTCTGTTATATGTTGGGTGTAATCTTTGTAATTTAGTATAGAAAGCTCTCTTAAGTTTTATTTTAAATTTTGCTCCAACGAGGAAGTGGTCACTGTGGCACTCAGCTCCTCTATAACTTCTGACTTGCTGTATGTTTGATGTATTTCTGTTGTTAATTAAAATGTGATCTATTTGATTATAGGTTCTCTTGTCACATGATTTCCAAGTTTGTTTGTGTATATCCTTTCTTTGTAGTCTGGTACTGCTAATCTGCAGTCCTTTGGCTTCTGCCAGGTTGATGACTCTCCATCCATTATCATTTGAAGTTGTATGTAGGCTTTCCATACCGGCCACTTTTTTATTAGTTTGCTCTCTACCTATTTTTGCATTGAAGTCTCCTAGCACAATCAGGATGTCCTGTTTGGGGGTTTCTTCTATGACATCTTCCAGATCATTTATAATCTGCTTTCCTGGCTTTTCTTGAATACTATATGCATAGCTTTATCATCCTATCGTGAGAAGAGAATTTCTGGATCATACATATAGTTTTGGCATTTTAAAAAAAAAAAATATACGTACACTTTAATTTGTCCCATTCAGAGAAAAGCAAGTTCAAACGTATGTTATACAAATTTATGCAGTTTCCCATAAGATTATTTCACAGCAAAATATTAATTATGTACGTGCCAACATACACACCATGTGGAATATCAAATAGGAACAGAAAACTTGACTGGCTGACTGTTAAGTGATGAAGATTGACAGATGAGCGATGAATACTGACAGTAGAGTGATGATACAATCATTCATGATGCGACTAGAACAGCATGTGATGTTGAATGGGGCCCAGATGGAAATACAACAGTATCATTAGGATGTGGTGAAGGGAGACATAGTGTCATATCTAATGTTATCTGCTGGACAACTCATTACCAAGGTTAGTTGCATGACCTTAAAAGGGCATAGCAGTCAGCCTCAGCATTTTTGGCCCTTTGTGATTTTCTATGCAGGTTGCATACAGTAGTTTGCCATTGATTTCTGAACGATAATGCTCATATCGTTGTATTAAAACCAGTGCAAGGTAGTCTGCTTCCAAATCCCCTGCAACTATTTCAAACGTAGTATGCAGGATTGCAAATCATTTTTGTAACCTCTTCGCTACAAGCCGGCAACCCCTCATTAACATATACATTAAGCTAAATATCTTATCTCACTTAACAAAGCAACATCTGGTCTCTTTGTTGTTACTCTGCTTGCTTGCTTGCTTGTGTTCATTGGCTTGAGCTCCAACGCAAAGTCCTGTATGTCGGATGAGGGCATCCTGTTGTCCAACATCAGTGTGATGTCATACAGGACCTGAGGTTTGCGTGAGTATCCGTTGTCCCATGTCTGGCTTATTGGTGTGCAGACTGGTGGTTCCTCGCCATACAGGCAGACACTCTCCGACTTCGGAGGAATCGGCGATCCTATTGACTTCAGCCAGGACCCCGAAGGCACCTGTTGCCCAGGACGCTCGGCGAGGACGCGTCAATAGGTCTTGGCCAGTATATAACCCGGCCCTGGTGCCTTGGAAACACCCGTGCGTCCTGTTGTTACTCTAAACATCTGGTCTCATTAATAGTACATTAATATCACAACAGCTGGATCACCATCACCCTAAACAGTATAATTAACACCATCCTAAACATTTGGCCTCATTAAGACCACTCTGAACATCTGGTCTCAATATTCACTGGATCATTAATATCACCCTAAACTGCTGGATGGCAGACTCATTAATAGTTTATATGGAGCTAAGCTGATAATTCAGATTCTGCCAAGAGAAAAAAAGACTGTCTGCCTATTCCTCTGTGCATTCAAACCTACAAAATGTCCCACACTTAACGAGGTATGATATCCGACATTTAATGACACATGACATCTGACATTTAATGACATATGACATCCTACACTTAATGATACACTTAACGACATAGATGCGAATCTATCAATAAGAACAACAATAAGCTGCAACATATAGTTACATTCCCAGGTGTGCTACAATCTAACACATTTTGAGAGCCACTGATCCAGACATTCAGCATCACACATTCTCCCTTGCCAGAGCGGTGTCGGCATGATCCACTCCAGCATCACGGACTGTCTCAGGTCATCAGCTTGGTGCATTATTATTCATAACTCTTAATCATGTGAGCAATCTCCCAGTTTGTGTCGGAGACTATCGGACCTCTCAGGTCAACACCATCCTTGGTGATGATCGCCAGCTGGTACTTGTTGAGGGACCTGGCCTCCCTGTAGTAACACAGCCTCATACAGCGATCTATCAACTCCACAGCCTCTTCTTTGGACAGTTCCCCTTTCTTGTCCATAGTGTCTCGGATGTTTGGCAGTGCCAGATATGCTCCGAATCCACATGCCAAACTTGGAGCCTCGTACGCCATGCCAATTTTGTCTACATAGCCCAGATATGGCTCATCGTTCTCCACTCCAGCCACAATGCAAGTATTCCACAACGGATTGAACTGGCACCTCCTGTTATACAATACACGAGTCAGCCAACAGTGTAAACGTTTTGGTGTGTAAGCGAATCCATTATTAATGCACTCTTCATCAATTACTCTCTGCTGAATTGCACTGGACACATGCTGGAAATCAGCATAATCTCCTGTGACTCCGATCACTGTTGTGACATTGACCTTCAAATGTCGAGGGCAGTTCCTGTAGCGAGCCAGGGAACCATAGGAGCCAAGCATATCTGCAGCTATGACAACCCCTCCTTTGAAGTGTAGACCCAGGACTGAACTGCCTGTCACCACTGGACTCTGAGTCACTTGCTTTCCTTCCATTCCCGACACATTTCTGCCTCCAGGGAAAGTGTACAGTTGCTCCACAAAGGACCTGGACCATCTCTTCCAAACATTCCACTCATCGCCATATTTGTCTAAAAAAATATATTTTTGGCAGACCTTTGAAAGGCCAAATAATCTTAGTTTTGTTTCTTTCACGGTCTTTGGCTAAGATAAATCAATCAATCATATGTCATGCCGGAAAGCGTGGGTGGTCATAATTCACCATTTCACTCGATCACCTGTCTATCGCAAATTATTTGAACACTATCTCAGTACGGATTACCTTCCCCCTTAATAACAGAAGTAATAATAATAATAAAACCCTAGTATAACAGCCAGTCCCCTTTTGGTAGGCCAGTATATTCCACATAGCTAATAACAAGTGCCACACCAGTTATTACTATTACTGAGTCGTGTAGTATTGATTTTTAATTTTTCCACATGCTTTTATAATGCATATCTTTTATATTGTTGCTGTTTTCAGTTAGCCTTGAATGATGTGTGAATGGTATAATGTATGAAAGAGAGTGATAAAAGGGTAGAATGTTAGACGGGCCTGCGTGCCAAATTCTTAACCCTTTCAAAATAAAGTTTTGTTGTTGTTGTTTTTGTTGTTGTTGTTGTCTCGATCATGCCATGTGGCCAAGCCATCCAGGTATTTTCTTCTCGGTCTTCCCCTAGGTCTGTTCCAAGGCAAGCATAACTGTTGATTCGTCACCGAATTCATAAACAATTTTGTTCAATCAACTTCGGGATAGACCACATAAAGAAAAGAAACATGCATACAATCAAATTAAGGCATGGGACATAACGACTTAACATATTAAGGGACATTACTTAATCTAAAGATGTTTAAGTTATATATATATATATATATATATATATATATATATATATATATATATATATATATATATATGCTGAAGAGTGTCTTAACGAACTTCAATCAAAACCATTTAACAGATAAGGTGTCCAGGGTGTGACACTCTTTCAACAAACTTGAAGCAGGAAAACTTACACTCTTTCAACAAACTTGAAGCAGGAAAACTTAACGGCAATCATAAGGACTGAAGATCGGCAAATAAATGTTTTCTCTTGTAATTTTCAAACGTAAACATGATGATGACATACGAGTAATCAATCGTCGAAACACTAGCTTTTCTACTTGACCTTGCCGTAATATATCTTGTCTCATTTGGATCTGTTGCCTTCGTTCTATTCTTTTCAGGCTCCTATATCCTTCCTACTCTGGACGTTGTCCTTTGCCATCTATATTGGCCATAATGATGTCGTCCTGCTCTTCAATATTCTTTTCAAGGTCTGGACAATTTCAATGTGCCGTTTTCCTGTTGGAATCCATGATCCGACTCCCGTAACTATTGATAAACGAAACTGACGTGATCCGCTAGTTTCTTAGTTATATCTACGTTTCTGACCGAGAGTTCTACTCCTTCTGTTTTTCGCGTCATGAACTTCAGTCACGACTTGGCAGCATTCCCCTCCTTTTTGAAATGGTATCTACCATTTTAGCTTATCTATTAGATTGACAAGACGTAGCACAGAGTTCATGTGTCATACTTATATCCTCTATTACTACTGTGAAGGAATGGTCTCCTATCAACCACCAACAGCCCTAGAATTACATTTAACAGGGCACGACTTCCTATCTACGCACTACGGTAAATGTCGTGTAGTACCAGCTCATGAAAAAGCTAGGCTAAATAAACTATAAGTTTAATCCCTCAAATGCTCTGTTCTGCTCCTTCTGTTTTTCGCGTCATGAACTTCAGTCACGACTTGGCAATAAATAAATAAATATATATAAATATATTTTTATAATCTGCTTTCCTACCTTTACTAGCATAATATATATTTTTAGTATCCTACCAACAAACAACTTCATATCATTGCTTATTACTCACTTTTCTTGTTTATTTTTTGGCAGGCCGTTGAATGTCTTTTTCTATAGTAAATGTCACGAAAGGTTGGTAAATGCGAAAAGATACTGTGACCAAATCTGTTGAAGGTATTTGTTAAACGGATATAATTAATGTCAGCTCAATTGCTACAAATGTTAGAAATATGACTCTGACTTCAGAGACAGCACAGAAGACAACACACCAACAACTGCAGCAGGATTAGATATACTGAATAGCAGCTTTGAATTGTCTACATTTTTTCAATTGTTTACTTTTTAGTTTCTTATTTTTCTAGTTACGTTCTTCTGTTCATATTGTAACGCCTTAACCACCTATGTCAGTCTCTTTGTACGTCTGTTTGAACTGTACTTGATGATAGTGTAAAATCAACATCATAATGTTATTTCAGTGTGTATGAAATAAAATGTTATAACTTTGCACCACTTCGAACCTCAGCATCAGCGCACCGGATGTTTAAGAACGAGCGCTCGTATTCATTCACCCCTGCTAAACTAAACACACACACACACGCACACGCACACGCACACGCACACACACACACACACATACACACACACACACACACACACACACACACACATATATATATATATATATATATATATATATATATATATATATATATATATATATATATATTGTTGCATGTTACTTTGTCTGCATTCTCTTACTTATTTCTGCCTCTCGCATATCATCGTATGCAGTTAATTGATATAGGTAAGAATAACTGTTGACTTGTACATGTGGTTTTCCATTCACATTAATACTCCAAAGTGGCTTGGTGCTGTCAGTATTGATACCCTTTATTGTTTTTTTTTTTTTTTTTAACTTTATTATTATATCCAGACATTTTGATCGCCTAATGTTTACAATTAACTCCGCTATGATTCGGATAATAAAGCAATCGTCAGTGTATCTGTTGCTGTTTACACCTACTCCTCCAATATCAGATTAAAAACTATTTGTGTCGCTGGGTTAATGCGCTTGCGCTTAAATTTCCGGTGCCCTGACGGCGGTTCAATCATTACACCGGTCAACTGGATTTGATTTGGAGGTTGACTTCTCGTTCAAAAAGCAATGGTGAACTTAAAATTAAAAATGTTAGTTACATAATCTTTACAGAAGGTCTTAGTCAGATGTGACTAAGCTACCGTATGACAGTAGACGGTACTACCTGCTTTCTGTCAGGGCCGAATGTTGGGCGGCGCTTACCAAACCCGACACCCCACATTGTGCCAACGGCTTCGGGCGGAAGAGCGCAATTGGGAGGGTACTAGCCTTATCCTGGTGCGAGGAAATGCAACCCAAAGACAAAATAAGTCATGGCAGGGCAGACCAGGCCCTAAGCTTTGGTTGGCAGCTGGTCTAG
The DNA here is from genome assembly GCA_963921405.1 of Cepaea hortensis. NCBI lineage: Eukaryota > Metazoa > Mollusca > Gastropoda > Stylommatophora > Helicidae > Cepaea > Cepaea hortensis. The sequence goes on from OY992896.1 coordinate 69,424,951, forward strand.
GATCGAAGCTCCGACAGGCGGAAAGTTAGAGCATTGCTTTGCTGATCCGCCTGCTTTTGCAGCTTGTCTTGTTCCAGATTATAGGTGTCAACTTTCCTCTGGAGTGAACTAGGCAGGCCGAGAGAGGGATCATGCTGCATGGGCAACACATGGTTTCTTTATTTTAGCCCAGGCGTTGTGCTATGGAGAGGCAATAACTCCATCCCTGGTCTTAACCGGTCTCGGAATCAAAGCGAGAGGCAACTGTTACGGGTTATAGGTCCTTGTCAGTTGGCGTTACCTCTGACTGTGGGAGACACCTACAGGTGTCCCCTGATCAGCTATCGCCCGCCTCAAGCTGTGCAGCCCCCAGCCAATTTGGTGCTGATCCGCCACAGCCTGCCTACTTCAATGGGTGCTTGGGACTAGGACAAAATCTGAAGCGCAGGCTGTAAAACCAATGCACCAGGTACTAATAAAAAGAATAGAAACCTCAAGCTACGGCTTGCAACCTGGAACGTGAGAACCATGTGTCCAGGATTTTCCACTGACTTGACAAATATTGACGATGTGAGAAAAACGGCTATGATTGATGCTGAACTCAATCATCTTAACATTGATATTGCTGGCCTGCAGGAGACTCGCCTCGCTGAGGAAGGGTCACTCAGGGAAAACAATTACACCTTTTTTTTGGAAGGGAAGAGGGCAGGCAGAAAAAAGGCAACACGGTGTGGGCTTTGCAGTGAAGAATTCGCTACTGGAATGATTGATATCCCAGCTGGAGGTAATGAAAGATTATTATCACTGCGCTTGGCAACCTCTTGTGGATTTGCCACCATTCTCACTGCATATGCACCGACACTCGCTTCCTCTGAAGATGTGAAGGATACGTTCTACGAGCAGCTAGACTCTGCGATCAAGGCAGTTGCAAAATCCGACTACATTTATATGCTCGATGATTTCAATGCTCGTATGGGGAAGGACTCGAGTTCATGGCCAGTGTGCCTTGGAAAATACAACATCGGTCTCATGAATAATAATGGGCAAAGGCTGCTGGAGCATTGCACTAGAAATGGCCTATGAATTACAAACTCCTTTTTTTAAAACAAAAGAGATGCATAAGGTCACATGGAAACATCCAAGATCCAGCCATTGGCATCAGCTGGACTTCATTATCACACGGAGACAACATCTGAACCACACATCATTAACTCGAAGTTACCACAGTGCTGGCTGTGATACAGATCATTCTTTGGTTGTTGCAAGGGTTAGACTGAGACCAAAGAGAATCTACACAGCTAAACACAAGTCTAGCCCCAGGATTAATATTACTAACACTCACGATCCTGGAAAGTGCTTTGAATTTCAACAGCAACTTGAAGACGCTTTCAATGATACATCAGAAAATTGTATAGTAAATAATAAATGGAGTAAACTTAAGGAAACTATTTATAAAACAGCGGTAGGGGTTTACGGCACTGTGGATCATAAGAGGCAGGACTGGTGTGCGGCAAACAGCCAGATACTGCAGCCCTTGACGACCCGTTGCTGTGAAGTTGGAACCGCGACTAACTAACTAACTAACTGCTGCCCTTGATTGATAAAAAGAAGATAGCTCTCTTAAGAAACAAGGAAAGACCAACGCGTAACACTCTGAGTGAGCTGAAGCAAGCGAGGAAGGATGTACAAAAGGCTGCCAGGCAGTGTGCGAATTACTATTGGATCAAGTTATGTGAGTCCATTCAAATCGCAAGTGATAAGGGAAACATCAGAAGCATGTATGAAGGGATAAATAAATCCTGTGGTCCAATGATCAAAAGAAGTGCACCGCTGAAAACCTTGACTGGTGAAATCATCACTGATAAGAAACAGCAGATGGATAGATGGGTCGAGCACTATTTAGAGCTTTACTCAAGTGAGACCAAGCTAGCGGATGATGCCCTTAACGCCATAGAGGCCCTTCCAACTCTTGACCACCTGGACACACTTCCCACTATAACAGAAGTTAAGTGTGCTATAAATGAGCTTGCATCTGACAAGGCTCCAGGTAAGGATGGGATTCCAATAGAGGTAATGAGCAGTGGGCAAGACACACTCGCTCTACAGATCCACCAGCTAATAGAGCTATGCTGGCGAGAAGGACAAGTCCCACAGGATTTCAAAGATTCAAACATCATAACGCTGTACAAGAACAAGGGAGATCGGAGCGACTGTAACAACTATAGGGGCATCTAACTTCTGTGTATTGTTGGGAAAGTATTTGCCAGAATTGTCCTGCACAGACTTCAAGTCCTGGGAGATCAAGTCTACCCCGAATCACAGTGCGGCTTCCGCCAGAACCGGTCTACCATTGATATGATATTCTCATTGCGACAGATGCAAGAAAAATGCCGGGAACAAATTCAGCCACTGTTTATTGCCTTCATCGACCTCACAAAGGCATTCGATTTGGTCAGTCGTGAGGGTCTGTTCAAAGCACTAAAGAAGATTGGCTGCCCACCAACTCTTCTGTCCATTGTGGAATCGTTCCACACAGGCATGAAGGGAATAATCAAGTTTGATGGCTCAACTTCAGAAGAGTTTGAAATCAAGAGTGGAGTTAAGCAAGGTTGTGTACTATCCCCCACCCTCTTTGGGATATACTTTTTCACTTTTACTGAAATATGCCTTTCGTGATCAGGATGACGGTATATACATTCACTCACGCTCAGATTGTGGCCTCTATAATGTTCAGAGATTGAAGGCCAAGACCAAAATTAGCAGGGTACTAATCAGAGAGTTGCTTTTTGCGGATGATGCTGCGATTATGGCCCACTCTGAGGAAGAATTACAACATCTACTATATGCATTCACCAATGCTTGTTCTGAATTTGGTTTAACAATTAACAAAAAGAAGACACAGATTATGTCACAAGGTGCACATGGTGTACCATCAATCTTTATTGACGACGCCGAACTAGAGATAGTAGACCATTTTACATATCTAGGATCAGAGGTAAATAGCAAATTATCCCTCAATCAGGAAATCAACATCAGGATTGGCAAGGCAGAAACAACAATGAACATGTTAGCAAAAAGAGTCTGGGAGAACAGGAAGCTTGCTGCCAAAACAAAAGTCCTCGTCTACCAAGCCTGTGTTCTTAGTACTCTTCTTTATGGCAGTGAAACCTGGACAACTTATTCACGCCAAGAGAAACGTTTAAACAGCTTTCAAATGCGGTGTCTGCGAAGAATACTTGGTATTAAGTGGCAAGACAAAATCACAAATACTGAAGTATTGGAAAGATCAGGTTGTGTGACGATGTATTCCATGCTCAGTCTTCGTAGACTTAGATGGATAGGACACGTTAGGAGGATGGATGATAGTAAAATACCAAAGGACATCTTTTTTGGTGAATTACAGACGGGTAGGAGATCTCAGGGTCAGCCTCTACTACGATACAAAGATGTGTGCAAGCGGGACATGATTGATACAGGCATTGATAATGCACATTGGGAGCACGTCGCCGCTGAACGTGTTGCATGGAGGGCAAAGACAAAGAAATGGAATAAAGACAAAGGAGAAAATGATTGCAGATAAAGCACACACAGAACGTGAGAGACGTAGGATGGTGCAAAATGGTGGAAATGACCATGTTTTCACATGCACCTACTGTGGGCAAACATTTGCAGCAAGAATTGGCCTTATCAGTCACATTCGCTATCGCCATGGGTACAAGTTATTATGCCTTTTTGAAGCACAATGTACCAAACCATCGTCTGTCAAGACGGAAAGGTGCCAATGAATGACAGAAGGTTGCAGTGAACCCCAGCATTGTTTGGCTGTTCGTGATGACTGGCAAATTTACGTTCAGTAGTTTATCATTGCCGATTCGTAATCCCGCTTACCCGCGTTCGAATCACGGCTACGCGCGATTTGGCAGTAGACAGTGTTTTAACGAATTTGTATGGGAGCCGGTCGATCAGAAGTCAAATGCAAACTATTGAACGTAAACTTGCCAAGACAACAACAACAGCAGTAAAATGCTGGTGTTGTCAGCGATGTCCTGTAAAAGGATATGGAAAAAAATGGTTTGTCATTGCTTTCTGAACGAATGTCACTCATACCGTTGTACTGGAGTCAACGTAAGGCTTCCGAATCGCCTGCAGCTGTGTTTCGTACTCGGTATGCGGTATTATGAACTGCGTCCAGCCATGGAGCTGGAAACGGCAAACTGCTGAACGTAAAATTCCCTAGAAAATCTACACGTGACTTGGTGTTGTTCGCGGCGTCATGCAAGGCACATGCAACATATTTAATGTGATTCCATTCTTCTTTTAACTGTTTGAATGTGTTCTCTGAATAAACATTGCACAGACCTGGAGGTGATGCATACCCCTTGTCTCACAACTGTACAGCGATTCTTCTCGAGCTCTCAGCTGAGTTTGTCAACCCGGCACACACGACTAGACAAGTTGGCCGTTGAGTGTACGACTTCGCTGATACTGCTCCTCATGGCGGTACAGGTGGTTCTGTATTCTGCCGTTGGTTACACACAAGGTACGAAACTCGGTAGAGAATGCGAGATAAAAAAAAAAAGGAATGCATGGTTTAAAGGCTAGAGGGTCGACTTTATTCCAACAGGTTTATTTCAATTGTCTCGGAGTCTTCCGCAAGCGTCGCACAAAGGATGAACTCCGTAGCTCGAGCGACGATTCCTATGACGTTATCAATGGGAGCTCTATAAATATAAGCCTTACTACTTTTCATTTCTGTAGTTTTGTTGTGATCTCCAGATGAGTGTATCGGACGCGGGATATCTTGCTTGTGATCTCCAGATGAGTGTATCGGACGTGGGACATCTTGCTTGTGATCTCCAGATGAGTGTATCGGACGCGGGACATCTTGCTTGTGATCTCCAGATGAGTGTATCGGACGTGGGACATCTTGCTTGTGATCTCCAGATGAGTGTATCGGACGCGGGACATCTTGCTTGTGATCTCCAGATGAGTGTATCGGCCGCGGGACATCTTGCTTGTGATCTCCAGATGAGTGTATCGGGCGCGGGACATCTTACTTGTGACCTCCAGATGAGTGTATCGGACGCGGGACATCTTGCTTGTGATCTCCAGATGAGTGTATCGGACGTGGGACAGCTTGCTTGTGATCTCCAGATGAGTGTATCGTACGCGGGACATCTTGCTTGTGATCTCCAGATGAGTGTATCGGACGTGGGACATCTTGCTTGTGATCTCCAGATGAGTGTATCGGACGCGGGACATCTTGCTTGTGATCTCCAGATGAGTGTATCGGACACGGGACAGCTTGCTTGTGATCTCCAGATGAGTGTATCGGACGTGGGACATCTTGCTTGTGATCTCCAGATGAGTGTATCGGACGTGGGACATCTTGCTTGTGATCTCCAGATGAGTGTATCGGACGCGGGACATCTTACTTGTGATCTCCAGATGAGTGTATCGGACGTGGAACATCTTACTTGTGATCTCCAGATGAGTGTATCGGACGTTGGACATCTTACTTGTGATCTTCAGATGAGTGTATCGGGCGTGGGACATCTTGCTTGTGATCGAAAAGTTTTCCGTAAGGTTGTTATGGGAGCGAGGTACTGGACATGCTACTGAATGAATGAATGGATGCGTTTTGTTTGTCATGTTCACATGTAATTTAAATAATCATGTTCGGCCATGTTTAGCCATCTCACACCATCACCAGAGTCGGGGATCAGATTTGTGTTCTTATCTCAATTATGTCACTCACGTGGTCTAACCATCCAGATAGTTGTCTCTCTGCCTTCCTTTTGTTCTTTCCACCAAAATCTTGAAGGTTGTTACTAACTTGTCTAGAATTTTTTTTTCTTTCTTTTTTCTATCAATAACGTTCCCAAATAATCTTGACTGTCTACGTTTATTTCTGTAATCAGTTTATGGTTTTAATTTCTTCCTTGTAGGACTTGCTCATTGTTTTTTTTTTCTGTTTGTCCGCGGTATTCTTTGCATTTTCCTCAGAAATTACATCTCCATGGCCATCAGATGTTTACCAGGTTTTCTGCTTACAATAAATTTCCATTGGTCGGTATGTGTCCCATCATGCAAAAAAAAAAAAAAAAAACAAGAGACTGCTACTACTAACACTAGTTATCATAATCAAAACCAGATACTATGCAATGATAAATATATTCATTAAATGGCACTTCGCATGTTTATTTTCTTAATTTTTATTAATAGCATGCCCAGATTATCATAACAACAGGCTAGCATAATTATTGAGTGGTGACCGAATTAATAAACAATATTGTTCAAACAACTTCAGGAGAAACGTCACGAACAAAGCAACCAACATAATTAAATAATACCATGGGACATAACTACTTAATATATTAAGGGACATTACCCACGTTAAAAGTATTTCTAACATTTACAGTCCTGACAATTACTTTATTAATTTTTCGTTAGTTTCGTTTATAAATCAACCTTAACTGCCATTCCTCAATATTTCAAGTTACACATTAAAGAAAACTGATATATTTCTTGGTTACACTGTTTTTTAAACAACACATTTTGATAATATACTGTCACGTATTTTATGTAAGAATACAAATAACATAACACCGCTTTGGATATTTTTGGGAATATTTTTGACTGGTCTTTGAAAGGCCAAATAAACTGCGACTGTTTTATTTCTTGGCATTTTGGCTGATATCAGTGTAGTATCTGAACATGATCTGGCCAGGGCCACATGTAAAGGCGATCATCCGAATGGCACACAGGGACGTGAGGACCTGACGGTAACCATCCATCCATCATGCGCCATGCCGGTAAGCGTGGGCGGTCATGTTCTGCCATCTCACTCGATCACCAGAGTTGTGGATCCGCTCCGTGTTTCTGTCTCGACCATGCCACGAGGCCAAGCCAACTCTCGGTCTTCCTCTTGGTCTCTTCCCTTCGATCTTGCCAGTTGTCACCAAGTTCTCCAATTCATTTCTTCTCATAACATGCCCAACAAATTGTGACTGTCTATGTCTAATGACTCTAATCAGTTTATGATCTTCATTTATTTCTTAAAAGACTTGTTCATTGGTCATTCTGTCTGTCCATGGTATTCTTTGCATTTTCCTCAGAAACCACATTTCTACAGCCATCAGATGTTTTTCAGCTTGACTGCTCATTGTCCAAGCTTCACATCCATATAAAAGTACAGGTTCTATGTAGCACCTCACACTCTTTTTCTCGTTTCAACTGACATATTTTTATTGGTCAGTATGTTTTTCATCTTGCTAAAGGCTACTTTTGCCATGGCGATTCTTGTTCTAATCTCTTCTAGGCATCTCCCATCAGATGTTAATACTGTTCCGAGATAATTGTACCTATTCACTTGTTGAAGAATATTCCCATTTACTTGTATATTACATTGTGGTATTTCGTTCTTCCTAGTGACGATCATAATCTATGTCTTGTTACAATTTAATTCTAACACTCGTTGTTCACTGTGTGTAACAACCGCATCTACTAAATGTTGCAGGTCCTGTTCATTGTCTGCAATCAAGACTGTATCATCTGCATATCTAATGTTATTGATGCATCGTCCCCCAATGTTGATTCCTTCCATATCTTCAATATTTCTGAAAATACTTTCACTGTACAGAGAAAACAGATCTCGAGACATTATACATCCCTGTCTCACACCTCTCTTAATAGGATGATATTGGCCTACTTCATTATCAACTCTTATGGCAGCTTGTTATTTCCAATATATGTTTTTTACAAGTCTAAGGTCTTTTCCATCAATTTGTAGATCTTCAAGCATCCTTACCATGTCGACATGTCTCACTTTATCGAAACCTTTGTGTAGTGTTATGTCAAGTGTTATGTTTACTATATATTATGGCTTGGACTTCCGATTCAATATCCCAAAGTCTGGCGAAGGTCATCATGTCTGTGCACAACCTTGTGTCTCGTGTGCTGCACTCCTTTCTGATGTTGATATTCCTCCATGCCATGATGCCAAACCGAGCACTATCGTCTCTATTTAGACGGCCCTACGTGCCCAATTTTTAACCCTTTGAAAATAAAGTTAGTTCATTCGTCTCCCCCTGCCTCTCCTCTGCTCCAGCTATACCGTAGTGATGACATACAACAGTGTTCCCTTTCTCATGACACGTTTACATGGGAGATGTGTGTGTTTGGATGGGGAATGTGTGGGTGGGGGTGTGTGAGTGAGTGGCTTAGGGATGTGTAAGTGGGTGAGGGAGTTGTATGTGTCGGGGTGGGATGTGTGAGTGGGTGGAGGATGTGTGGGGGGTAGGGGTATTGTGATCGAGAGATGTTTGGTTGGGGGGGGGGGGGGTGTGGGTACGTAGTGGAGAATGTATGCGTGAGTGAGTGTGTGTTGGTGGACGGGTAGGGAATGCGTGTGTGGGTGGGGAGAGGTGTGTGGTGTGTTGGTTGGGGATATTGTGTGGGTGAGGTATGTGTGTGTGGGTGGGGGATTTTTGTGTTTTGTTTTGTTTTTGTGTTGTGTGAGTGGGGGTATGTGGGGTGGATGGGTAAGGGTATCTGTGTGGGTGTGGGTGGGAATATTGTGTGGTATCTGGGTGGGGGATATGTGTGTGGTGTGTAAGTGGGGATGTGTTGGTGAGGGATATGTGTGTGTGTGGTGCGTGGGTTGGGAATAGTGCATGATAGGAGGTGTATGTGATGTGTGGGTGGGGGATTGTGTGGTGGGGGATTAGGTTAAGGCATGTGTGGGTGGGTGGAAGTTGTATGTGTGGGTGGTGGGGTGTGTGTTAGTGGATTGGGGATGTATGGGTGGTTAGAGAGATGTGTGTGTGTGGGGTGGGGGTAGGGACATGTCAGTTGGTGGGGATGTATGTGTATGGTTTGGGAATGTGGGAGTGGGTGTGCGATGTGTGGGTTGGTGTTGGATTGTGTGCATGGGTGGGGAATATGTTGTCGATGGAGATGTGGCTGGGGGATGGGTGGTTTGAGGTGTGGGTGGGGAGAGGATGTGTGGGGTAGTATGTGTATGTGGATGGGCGTAGGATGTGTGGGTTGGTGGGGGAATGTTTGTGGGTGGCGAGTGTGTTTTGGTTGGGGGATCAGGTGAGGGCAGTGTGTGTGGGTGGGGGATGTGCGGGAGGGGGATGGATCGGTTGGTGGGGTATGTATGTGTCCCTTGGTGTGCGTGTGTGTCGGTAGGTGGGGGTGTGTATGTGTCCCTTGGTGCGCGTGTGTGTGGGTAGGTGGGGGTGTGTATGGGTGGGGTGATGTATGGATAGGTGGGAGATGGGCTTCATAACATGGTAATTAGCCTTGTTTATGTTTACAACATTCATTTCACAATGTTTATTTTATCTTCCTATGTAAATGTATAATGCTCTTGATGAACGAAAGACGAGTGATTGGAAGGGCCGAATGTAAGACGGGCCTGCGCGCCCAATTTGTGACCCTAATAAAGTTGATTTGATTTGATTTGATTTACAAACTTATTGTGGTATAGCCACCACCAGCGATTAAAGCATGTTAAGTTAAACATGTTAGTTGCATATCCTTTACAGGATGTTGAAGTCAACACCAGCATTGTTTTGCTGTTGTGATATCTTGGCAAGTTTACGTTCAGTGCTTGCCATTGCTTTTTAAATGGCATGCACCCATACCATTCCTTAAAATGCTAACGCAACGTGTTCTGCTGCAAAATCGCGCGCAGATGTGTTTAGAAAGTGGGAATGCGGGGTCACGAACCGCTTCCGTAAAACCGTCGCCACGGAGCGGTCTGATTAAGGCGATTTGCGGCAGTAAAAACATCGATTTTTGGTCAATTTTGCTATTTTTGGAATAGTTCATTTTTAGACACCTTATCATGTCTTCTATCAGATTCGGTTCTTGTTTTTGTTTTAAAAACTGTTATTTTAATGCAATATTCATATTTTACTGAACCCACCCTAGGTGTGAAATTGTCTACTTATTGAAAATTGTTGCGAAATTGACGGTTTTCAAACAATATTTGGGGAACACACTACACGCACGTGTCGCGTATCACTGAAAAGGTCGTGATCTTCAGTAACTGTTCGTGAAACTCCGAGTTCGTCTAATCGGAAACTTTTCTGTGTACATCGGGTTTATTCGTATCTATCATCTTCCGGAAACTTCCATATATGGAACACCGTAAGCAATCCTCATTCGCCGATGGCTGAAATTGATCACGTGGGTTTCTAAAATGGCGGCTTTGTGTTGTTTACACCTCGCGACGTGCTGAACGTTCATTGTTGACGACAGACTGACACCCATTGAAATATGCCTCGTTCTAAGAAATTTAACATCCAGTCATCTACTCAACGTAAGAAATCTCTCAGACTACACCTCGCAAATGCTCGTAAGCAGCGAAAAGCCTATCAGAACGTTGTAAACGATACAGACAATTCTGAAACTACTGAAAGCCGACCCAGCTAAAGTGCACATGCCACTTCTTCCAAATCCAAGTGTTTTGACATTGAATCTGAATGAATCAGTGCTATCGCGTTCTTCTCAATGTTGTGGAAGTGATTCTTTTATTACCCGAAGCCAATTTAAAAGAGATACGTATAAATACACGACATCCACTAGCAGCAAGTATGCTTCTGGTGACGACAATGGATATCAAAAACGGGAACAAAGAGCAATAGTTGATTGTTCAGAAATTGAGGCAATAGTCAAAATGTTATGTTGTCCAGTTTGTAAAATTGCTAGTCTTATTTTAAAAAACTGACAGGAAGAAAGCCAAGGGATTAGCTGTGTATGCAGAGGTTTACTGCTCTTGTTGTGAAGAAGTAGTGTATCGAAGATACCTATCTGCAAGAAGTAATGATGGGGATAGATCTTTTGCTGTCAACAGCCAGTCAGTATATTCAGCATTAGTTTGTGGGATAGGTGCAACAACATTCAATAATTTTTGTGAAAACATGAACCTGCAAGGTCTTCATCACAAAATATTTCACAGCAAAGCGAATAAACTAAATTCAAAGATAGTAGATCTGGAGGACACTGTTTTCTGTCAAACCGTAAAGTATGTTCGACAGGCTCATGCACAACAGTCAGGCATAACTCTACATGACAATAATGAGCTAGATTTTAGTGGTATGAAACTGGTGCATGATGGTGGAAATGTCCACGTGTTCACATGCACATTTACAGTGCGAATTGGCCTTATCAGTCACATTCGCTACCGCCATAAGTAAAAGTTATTAATCGCTCGATGTGTGACTTATCTGCAATAATTTTCTCCTTTGTCTTTATTCCATTTCTGATCTTTGCCCTCCATGCAACACGTTCAGCGGCGACTTGCTCCCACTGTGCATTATCAATGCCTGTATCAATCATGTCCCGCTTACACACATCTCTGTATCGTAGTAGAGGCCGGCCCTGAGATCTCTTACCCATCTGTAATTCACAAAAAAATGATGTCCTTTGGTATTCTACCATCATTCATCCTCCTAAGATGCTTATCCATCTAAGTCTACGAAGACTGAGCATGGAATAAACCGACACACAACCTGATCTTTCCAATACTTCAGAATTTGTGATTTTGTCTTGCCACTTAATACCAAGAATTCTCCGCAGACGCCACATATGAAAGCTGTTTAAACGTTTCTCTTGGTGTGAGTAAGTTGTCCAGGTTTCACTGCCATAAAGAAGTGTACTAAGCACACAGGCTTGATAGACAAGGACTTTTGTTTTGGCAGTAAGCTTCCTGTTCTCCCAGACTTTTTTTTTCATAACCTGTTCATTGTTGTTGCTGCCTTACCAATCCGGATGTTGATTTCCTGATCTAGGGATAATTTGCTATTTACCACTGATCCTAGATATGTAATATGGTCTACTATCTCTAGTTCGGCGTCGTCAATAAAGATTGATGGTACCCCATGTGCACCTTGTGACATAATCTGTGTCTTCTTTTTGCTGATTGTTAAACCAAATTCAGAACAAGCATTGGAGAATGCAGATAGTAGACATTGCAATTCTTTCTCAGAGTGGGTCGTAACAGCAGCATCATCTGCAAAAAGCAACACTGATCAGTACCCTCCTAATTTTGGTCTTGGTCTTCAATCTCTGAGCATTGTAGAGGCCGCCATCTGAGCGTGAGTGAATGTATATACCACCATCCTGATCACGAAAGGCATATTTCAGTAGAATTAAAAAGTATATTGAGACCAGGGATGGAGTTATTGCCTCTCCATAGCACAAAGCCAGGGCTAAAATATAGATATCATGTGTTGCCTATGTAGCATGATCCCTCTCTCGACCTGCCTAGTTCACTCCAGAGTAAAGGTAACACCTCTACATCTGGAACAAGAACAGCTGGAGAAGCTGCCGGATCAGCAAAGCAATACTCTAACTGTCCGCCTGTCAGAGCTTCGATCCTAGACCAGCCGCCAACCAAGGCTTAGGACCTGGTCTGCCCTGCCATGACATTTGTCTTTAGGTTGCATTTCCTCGCATCAGGGTAAGGCTTGTACCCTCCGAATTGCGCTCTTCCGCCCGAAGCCGTTGGCACAATGAGAGGTGTCGGGTTTGGTAAGCGCCGCCCAACGTTTGGTGCTAACAGAAAGCAGGTAGTACAGTCTACTGTTATACGGTAGTTCAGTCATTTCTGACTAAGACCAAACGTTCGGCGCTAACAGAAAGCAGGTAGTACCGTCTACTGTTATACATTAGCTCGGTCATATCTGACTAAGACCTGACACCAATATATATATATAAAAACTGTTGCATGTTACTCTGTCTACATTCTCTTACTTATTTCAGCCTCTCACCTGCCATCGTCTGTTGTTAATTGATATAGGTAAGAAAAACTGTTGACCTAAACAAGTGACTTTTTCATTTAAATTAATTTTCAAAAGTGGCTTGATGCTGTCAGTGTTGATAACCATTGTTTTTTTTTTTACTTTATGTTTATTTCCTGTCATTTTGATCGCCTAATGTTTACAATCAACTCCGCTATGGTTCAGTTAATAAAACTAATACAACAATCGTCGTGTGTATCTTTTACTGTCTCCTGCTACTCCTCCAATATGGAGTTAAGAGATGTTTGTGACCACTGTGTTAACGCGCTTGCGCTTACATTTCCGGTGCCCTGACTGCGGTTCAGTCCATACAACGGTCAGATGGACTTAGAAGTTGACTTCTAGTTCAGAAAATAATGGCAAAAAAATAAAAACAAGTTAGTTGCATATCCTTTAATGGGCGTTGCAGTCAACCACGGCATGATTTGGCTGTTCGTGATGTCTTAGCAAATTTACGCCCTGTAGTTTGCCATTGCTTTCTGAACGACCGGGTCACATACCCACCGTAAGTTACCAGCGCGGCGGAAACGGCTGCCGATTTTCGCAACTGGTGTTTTTCCCACGTGAATATACGGGATTACGAACAATGTCACTAACAACCTTGGCCAGGGAGACCGGCAAATTACTGAACGTAAAATTCCCAAAACAATCGACTTATGATGTGGGGTTGTTCACCACGTCATGCAACGGACATGCAACATTTGTAATGTGATTCCAGTCTTCTTTCTACCTGTTTAAATGTTATCACTGAATAAACATTGTGGTTGGATGAAGACTGACTTGCGCGATGAATTGGGTTAGAGTGAGGAAGAGTTGCGCAATTCGTCTACCACATTGTTTTGCCAGAGTCCATTTGAATCCAGTGGCAAGACAAGTCAAGACGACTGGAGACGAATACGGGAGCAGTGGGTGACCAGGACACTCTATGTGCCTTGCCATGCCCATTAAAATAAACGTTGTACAGACCTGGAGCTGATGCAAACCCTTGTCTCGTATTTGTAAAGCAATACTTCTCGAGCTCTCAGCTGCCTTTGTCAACCTGGTACATACGACTAGACGGGTTGGCAGTTGAGTGTATGACTTCGCTCATACTGTTCCTCATGGCGGTACAGGTGTTCTGTATTCGGCGGTCGCTTACTCACAAGGTACGAAACTTGATGGAGAGAGCGGGATAAAAAAGGAATGCATGGTTTAAAGGCGACAGGGCTGACTTCATTGCAACTTGTTTTATCCCATATGTCTCGGTGTCTTTCCATAGAGCGGCCTGACGCAAGCGTCGCACAAAGCTTGTACTCCGTATCTCCAGCGACAGCTTCCATAACGTTATCAGAGGGAACTCTATAAAGCTAAGCCTTACCACTTTTAATTTCTATAGAGTTAGTTAGTTTAGTTTAGTTTAGTTTAGTTTAGTCGACAGATCAACATCACGGCACACAGGTGCAACCCATAAGTGCTCCGTTCTCCTCCTAACTCAAACCTGAGTGTTGGAGAAACTCAGCTCAGTGCACGAACTCCGTAGCACCACCGAGGATGCTGTTCTATAGATTTGTTTGTCATGATCATGTCATGTAGATAATCATGTTCGGCCATGTTTAATCATCTCACACCATCACCAGAGTTGTGGATCAGCGTTGTGTTCTGGTCTCGATTATGTCATGTGGTCTATCCATCAAGATATTTATCTCTCTGCCTTCCTTTTGTTCTTTCCACCACAATCTTGCAGGTTGTTTCTAAATTGTCTAGTTCTTTTTTTTTATCCTAATTAATAACGTGTGCAAATAATCTTGACTGTCTACGTTTAATTTCTCCAATACGTCTATGGTTTTAATTTTTTCCTTGCAACTTCGGGGGAGGTCACATAAACAAAAGCAACAAACTTAAATTAAACCAAGGGACATAACGATTTAATATATTAAGGGGCATTACCCAATCTAAAATTATTTCTAACACTTACAGTTTTGACAATTAGGTTTTTAATTTTTCTTTAGTTTCATTTGTAAATCAACCATGAATGGTATTTCACAATATTTCAAAATATACACGTTAGAGAAAAATTAACAGCGTTTTAACACAACTGATAGATTACTTAGTTACATTGCTTTATATAAAACACATTTTGATAGCATGCTTTCGTTGCTTTTCAAAAATAATATATATATTACTAAATAAGCAACATTGTTTGTATAAATTATATTTTTGACTGGCCTTTGAAAGGCCAAATAAACTGTGGCTGTTTTATTTTATTTCTCGACCTTTTGGCTAATATATCACCCCCCCCCCCCTACTTTCCCTTGTTCATGGTTTGTTTGAAAATTGTTTGTTTGCCTCTGCTGATACAATCACCTTTTGGTTCCAAAAATTACCATGCCCTTACCATCATTACCAGAGCGTAGTGATGAGGCCATTAGAGTAGTGGGTCAAATGGGTGAGAGTGGGACAATGGAAACATAAATGGAAAGTTGTATCCTTCTCCCTATCTACTCCCCTACACATGTAAATATGCCCAATGAATAAAATATGCACACGTCACATACACGCCCACATGCAACGCTCTGTAAACACACCTACACAAATACTAAATACACAGAACGCATGTAACAACACAAACATTATAAATGCAACTACTACCCTTTCTGCCTTGTAAACCCCGATACTGTTTACACCTCCCTTTCCCACCATCCTGATACCGTTTGTTTGCTGATGCTGCTGCCGCCATCTCCGATCGGTTCGACTTTTTATACTGCCAGTTTCATCATTACCGAGTGGGGGCGATGGAATTGGAGGTTTTAGAGCCGACAGGAGAGGGAGGCGGCAGGGGAAATAATATCGGTGCACTATCATCATGCTGTTGTTTCTGTAAGGTTTTACCCTACAACAAATTCAATGTAGAAATGTTTAAAATGTATAAAATATTTGTATTTTTGCGCATATGTCACCTACACGCCCACATGCAACGCAATGTAAAAACACGAACAATACAATTCGCAACTATTTTAACACTCAATAACAGTGTAAAAAAAAAATGTGGCAAATATCAGTGTATTATCTGCACTGGTTCTCTCCAGGGCCACATGCAGAGGCGGTCATCATAATGACACACAGAGACGTGCGGGTTTGATGGAGAGGTTCTGGCCCCTGTGGAACACTGAGCCTTCATTAAAAACAAAAACGCAACAATCGCTTTCAAATTATCGAGCTTTGGGCTAAGATCAAAGTGTGGTCATCTACACTTGATCTGGCCAGGGTCAATTGTAGGGTGGCCATCTGAATGACACACGGGGAAGTGGAACCTCATACGGAGTCTTTGGCCACTGGGAAACATTGCGCCCTTATTTGTTTTTAAAATGTCTTTTTACACGGACATACGCCATCCACGTTCATTGCTAAAAACCCACTGCTGGGCTAGGTCACAGCAGGTCTGCAGTCGTCAGAAGCAGTCACACCTCCCACCCACTCCCACCCCTCTCGACCAGTACCTCGGTCGATTACGTTCCCCACACTTCCAGGAGGAGGATTTTCCCGTTTGTTATTCTCCTGTCGTGCGCTCACACTCTGATTTCCAGGAGAATGTGTTTCATATTGTTAAGGGTATTTGTCTACACTCTCATACTCATGTCTGCCTCTCACCTTCCGTCATCTGTTGTTAATTGATATAGGTAAAAACACTATTGACATGCACTCGTGGCTTCCCATTCACATTAATTTTATAAAGTGGCTTGGTTGCTTATTACTAGAGTTTTGGTGTTTCTTTTCCCCGGCTATCACAATCCATCTATTCGACAATATTTCCAAATTTTGAAATCTTCAGTTTTATCCTTGGACTTTTATTTCGTTGTCCACGTTTCCTAACATAAAATAGACCTTAGTCGTGGTACCAGCTTCACGACAAAGGGACACCCTATACTGCTCCATTTCTGTGTCTGTGAACATCACACAATATACTCTTCACTGCGAGAAGTGGAACAGACAGCAGTTCCGGCAAACCAAAAGCACTCGCACGCATATATGCATACGGCTAATGCGAGAATGCCAACACAACAGTCCATCACTATAATTAAAGTTTGTTGTCGATGGAAACAAACAGTCACTAGAGAACTGACAGTTGTACACACATTATTCTTAAGGCAAAACCAGTTAAATATTGACCTCTGATTTCTAAAAATATAAGACAGATGTCAAAAAGCAATCGAGCTTATATATAACTGTCACACATACTGAAACATTCAAATATACTTATGTCCGCACAACGACAGATAATGACTAGCATATTTAAACCAACCCTATGTTGCCAATGTCAAACTGGGACATCATCTAAACCACACGTACAATCAATATCTACGAGATGAGGGGCTAGAGAGGAGCTGATAACTTAACTTTCATATACCGAGAAAGAAATGGTGTTATCAGACAGACAGTGAGATCAACACCTTGAGACACATATATCGAAAAGCAGAAACTCAAATAGATCGGCCATCTCGTTATAATACAATACCACCAGTTACTAGGCACTGGAGATACGCTAAAGAAGACAATATTTGTCCGCAATACGCTTGACGGCAAAGGTTGCAAAGATGATGATCAAGTATCGGATCCTTTACTGAACGCAGCGTCTCATCTTGGCCCCCTCCGAATGGATTGTCGATCCTTGGCCAGTTTACCCGCCTCACGTATTTTGCCAGTAAATGTTTTTGAATACTGAAGACACAAACAGTAAATTGCACAGTTTACTGCAGGCATATTTCGCTGCATCTCTCAAGTGTCAGAAGTCACACAAGCCAATCAACGAATCATTCAAGCTGAAATATTATCATCACTTGCCATGTCGCTAAGCGTGAGCGGTCATATTTCGCCATCTTGAACGAATACCAAGCTGAAATTAGTTAGTTAGTTAGTCTTTCCTCTTGAGCCTAAGGCGGCGCATAGGGCAGAAGTCCTGTCTCTCCATGCTTGGCGGTTCGCTGCTACGTGTTGTAGATCTTGGATATTTACTTGGCCATTGAATGAGCCTTCTATAATGATGGTTCTACGCAGGGTCTCTCTTGGTCTTCCCCGTTTTCTTTTCCCTACTGGTGACCATATGAGGGCTTGATAGGGGAGTCTTGACTTGTCCATTCTGAGTACATGGCCGATGTAGTTCCAACGGCGTCTTCTTATGAAATTGGATACTGTATCTTGCTTAGTCTCTTGTCTTATTTGCGAATTGGTTCTGAAGTCTGTCCAGTGGATGTTTAGAAGTCTTCTAAGACATTTGTTCTCAAAATTGTCTAATTTTTTATCTAAAGCTACCGTTGATTTCCAACTTTCACATCCATACGTTAACACTGGAATCACACAAGAGTTGAAGATTTTAAGTTTTGTGTGTTTGCTGAGTGTCTTTGACTTCCAGATGTTTGACAGTTTATTGAAGGCACTAGAAGCCAGTGCGATTCTAGATGATATTTCTGGTGTTGAGTCCCCTGTAGATGTCATTTTGCTTCCTAGGTATGTAAAGCTGTTGACTTTTTCAAGAACGTAGCTGTTCAATTTGGTGTCATCTGAACTGTTGGTAAGATCAATAGTCTTTGTTTTTGTGGTGTTAATTTGGAGACCAATTTGCCCTGAAACATTTTGGAGGTGGTTTATTTTCTCTTGGGCATCCGGGTGTGTTGAACTCAAAAGCACTATGTCGTCGGCAAAGTCCAGGTCTTCTAGAATTTTGTCAACCCAATGGATACCCATATTTGTGTTGTTTGTGCATTTGCGCATGACCCAGTCGATAGCTATTCCAAAAAGCATCGGTGATAAGACACAACCCTGTTTCACTCCTGTTTCGACTGAGAACCAGTCAGAGTTGCCTGTTTCTGTTCTTACGCAGCAACGTGTTTCTTTGTAGAAAGATTTTATGACGTTGGTATATTTGGTAGGAAAACCATAGATGTTAAGTAGATTCCAAAGTGAAGGACGGTGGATACTGTCGAAGGCTTTTTGAAAGTCGACAAAGTTGGTGATTAATTTCGACTGGAATTCTACGGAGTCTTCAATGATTATTCTGAGGGTGAAAATGTGGTCTATGCATGACCGTTTTGGTCTGAAGCCTGCTTGTTCTTCTCTGAGCCTTTCATCTATCGCCTTTTTCAATCTCTCAAGTAACATGCTACAAAAAAGTTTTCCTGGTACTGACAATAGAGTGATACCACGCCAATTATTGCAATCAGACATATCGCCCTTTTTAGGCAGTTTGAAAATTACACCATCTATCCACTGTTGTGGTGGGGATTCGCTTTGCCAGATTTCATTGATCAGCTGTAGCAAACGTTGTAAGGTGTTCTCATCTGCTGCTTTGAGCATTTCTCCTGAGATTTCATCTTCACCAACAGCTTTGTTGTTCTTCAATTTTTTGATGGCTGCTTTAATCTCTTCCATGGTGAATGACTCGCAGGAGGCATCTAGTGGGGGCATAGTAATTTCTCCATCCAGGTTCGGAACAGTGTCAGGCTGCGGTCTATTTAATATTTCTTTGAAATGTTCTGCCCATCGTTGCTTTTGAAGGTCATCGGATAACAATTGATTGCCTTGTTTGTCTTTGATGGGTATATTTGGTGTAGGTGAGTGATTGCATAGTTGCTTCATGATATGGAATACGGCTCTGTTGTTTCCAGTTCTGGCAGCTGCTTCGGCTTCGGAGGCCAGGCTGTGAATGAAGTTCTGTTTGTCTTTTCGTGCATTTGATTTCACCTCTTTATCCAACATAGAGTATTTTTGCTTATGGGTATCATATGTAGATGTGTCTTTTGCAGAAAGAAGTGTTAGTTTTGCTTGTTTTCTTTCTTGTATCTTCGTCCAGGTGTTATCGCTTAGCCACTTCTTCTTCTGTCTTTGTACGTAGCCGACTGTGTTTGTTGCAGCATTTAGCAAGGTATTTTTTAGGAAATTCCAATTTTCTTCAATGTTGTTTTTAATATTTGCATTGCTCGATACACTTTCTTTGTTAGCATAGCTGCTTCGTACCTCTGAATTGAATGCGAGTTGGTGTTCTTTAGTCAGTAGGGACTGTGAGTTTATTTTCTTAATTCTGGGTGATCTGTGCAGAGTCTTGAGCTTTATTTTTAGTTTGGCAATGCATAGATTGTGATCACTGCCAGCATCTGCACCTCTGTAGGCTCTAACGTCTTGTACTGATGAACGGAATTTGGCATTAATGCAAAAATGGTCTATCTGATTTTTTGTGATGTTATCAGGCGAGTTCCACGTGACTTTGTGAATATCTTTGTGCGGAAATAAAGAGTTTGCTACTATCAGATTTGTTATTTCACAGAATTCTAGTAGTCTCTCTCCGTTTTGGTTCATATCCCCTAAGCCGTGAATTCTCATATATCTTTCAACACCCTTATTGTCAGACCCTATCTTGGCATTGAAATCACCCATTACAATAACAATGTCGTGCTTGGAAGATGAGTTGATGGTACCAAGTAGTTGTTCATAGAAATTATCTTTGTTGATGTCTGTATCGTCGTTGGTAGGTGCGTAGCATTGTATGATTGTCAGCTTGAAATATTTCGTTTGGTAACGCGCTGTTATGATTCTATCATTTACTGGTTCCCAGCTGATCAGTGATCTTTCTACATTTTTTGACATGATGATAGCGACTCCGTTCGAATGATGGTTGTCGGTTCTTCCTGAATAAATTATGTGTCTTTGTTCACAGTTGAGAAATGTCTTACCTGAGTCAGTCCATCTGCACTCGCTAACCTCAAGAATTTCTAGGTTGTATTCATTCATAACATTACACACCTGGGTCGTTTTCCCCGTCTGGTGCATAGTTCTGACATTCCAATAACCAATCTTGAAAGTATCCTTGGAGTTTAACATATTTGAGCGGCACATTATAACATTTACTGATCTTGAAGCAACGGAAAATGATTAGTCGGATCGTCGATAGAAGGAAACACGTCGAGAATGTCCCGGTCCGGTTGTAGCCGTTCATAACACACAACACACACTTCACTACACACGTGGGTTGGGTTTTAACGTTTTAACGCCAATAGCCAATATGAAATATCCTTGGAATTCAACAAATTTCAGCTAACAACATAACATTTAGAGCCAGAGATCTGGTTCTGAAACAACGGGAAGTTTTACGATGGTGTTTTGTCGGACCGCCGATCAACCGTTTTAAGCCGAGCTAGAAAGAAACACGTCTCGCCATCTTGACCTAGAACCGGAAGAATGAGCTGAAATATGAAACACATATATTCCCACAGTATGTTAAAGTGTCTACCACGGTAATTTTCAAGATTGTTTTATTTACACAACAATGGTTGGGATTACGAATCGCATCTGCTTCAGCATATGGTTTTCATGATTATCAAATCTTAGTAGTACTAAAACAAAAAAGAAGAGAATGCAATTATTGATAGGTATTGATCCCTGGCAATTACTTTGATAAGCAAATAAAATTCTAACAGACCATTGCATGGATAAACACAGAATTGGAAGTCTCCGTATGGAAGCTATAAAACTAAGCCTTCCCACTTTCCATTTGTGTTGATTTCTTAATCATCATCATGTGCCATGCTGATAAACATGGTAGCTAATGTTTCGCCTCCTCACACGACCACCATCAGATATGTGTTCGTGTCTCGATTATACCGTCTGGTCTAGCCATACATATATGTATTTCCCTGCCTTCCCCTTGCTCTTTCCCCGACATGTATCCAACTGTTACTACATTGTCTATTTTATTTGTTTCTTCTCATAACGTATCCAAAGAATATTGGGTATCTACATCTAATATCTCTACTCAGTCACTGTTTTCATTTATTTCTTGTAGGACTTGCTCATTGGCTTTTTGGTCTGCCTATGGTATATTTTGCATTTTCCTCAGAGAGTACATCTCCACTGTCATCAGATGTTTGCCAGCTTCTCTGCTTACTGTACACTATTCCATCCATATATATATATATTGTACACGATGTTCAACAATGTTTTTTTCGTTGCAGTTGACATTTTTGTGTGTTTTGATCAGTATGTTTTTCATCATACAAAATGTGTCTTTGCCATATCGACGCGTGATCTAATGTCTTTAATGCACCTCCCATCAGATGTTATGACAGTTCCGAGATAGTTGTACCGATTCACTCTTTGAATAGACAAGAGATAATTGTACCGATTCACGCTATGAATTGACGAGAGATAGTTGTACTGATTCATGCTATCAATTGATGAGAGAGAAGTGTACCTTTCACTCTGTGCATTTAAGAAACATGATTTTCTGGGAATTTGTTGTTGTAGGAAATTTAGCATTATATAAGTTACTGCAATTACCTTCATTGGATTATATCCTTGTACAAATGCTAAACTTGATTTTATTAAAATATGTCTCTAGCTGTGTTTATTCGAAACAATATTCCCTTTTACTTATATTTTCTACCGATCTGACTGCTACTACTAACGCTAATCATATCGTCATCAAAACAAAATATTATTTTGCATACAAGAAATCATAAAATGATACTTCCCTTGTTTATTTCATTATTTTTTTTTAGAGTATATATAGATTTTTATAACAGCAGGCTCTAGCATAATTGTTTTGTGGTCACCGAATATATAAACATCTCTGTTCAAACAACTTCGGGGGAATCCACATAAACAAATTGACACACATAAAATAAATTAAGACATGGGAGATAACAATTAATAATTTAAAGGGAGTTAATTGCATCTAACATATTTATAATATTTACAGTTTTGTTAATTATTCTCTTAATTTTTCGTTAATTTCATTTACAAATACTCTAAAACATAAATGTACAGTTGAAAAATGCTTACTGTATGTTTAACATTGTTTATATTGTTTAGCTCTCTTTTTTGCACAATAAATTTTTATAATCTACATTTTTAATTTCGATATAATGTTATATATTATTTAGATGTTACACGAATAAAACAGGCGCATTGTTTGCTTTTTATATATATTTTTGACAGGCCGCTGACAGGCCAATAAGATTCAAGTTGTAATACTCGCACCTGCGCAAACCTTGTTTAGTGATTGAAGCTACACCGCAGAGAAAACAGAACATGAGATCACCGGTCGTCAGAAGCATCCACCCCCCCCCCCCACCCCCCACCCCCCACACTCGACGAGTGCTCGCTTCTAGTACGTTCCTCACACTTCTCTGAGCCGGACTTTCCTGGGTGTCCTTCTTTTAGCGTTTGCTCACATCCTGATATTCAGATTCCAGACACTCTATTCGCCAGTGGCGTTTATCTCACAATAAATGTGTGGGCGTGTCACAAGAAACTGAACGTTGCAGTATGTTGTCACAGCGGGAAAGTTATAGCTGAGAAGCGACTGGGGGAGAACACAAGAAAAGATGCCAGGCAGTTTCACATCATGACATGGAGAACATCTACACCAGAAGTGAGTGGCAGCACAAGAGACAGAAGTTTGTGCACAGACATGATTACCTTCGCCGACCGACGTGGGCTTTAAAAAGAAATGAGATAAACGATTACATCGTCTCAGAATGCATACTCCCTCACTTGTTGCTCAGTTCATTTACAGGTATCATTGTTGCTCACATGGACACCCTCTTCTTTCCCTCCTGTATTTTGCTATGGCTTTGTGTGGGAATATATGATTGACCCTCCCTCACCACTACACCTTCTAATATTGTCTTCGAATACCTTGTTCCTGACCAGAACGGAGTTCCACATGTTCTCTTCTACCACCATTCGATGACGCGTTTTCTACACACGTGTCGAGTCCGTAACAAGGCAGCATTTCACGAAAGATGGGTAACCATAATGTATATGTTCGCGTACATATTTTTTTTTCATATAGAGCAATTTTGATATTTGCCATCTATTCATAACTTAGGTGAAGAAAGCCTCACAAATAAATTATGTATTTGGCTGAGGATCTTAGCCAAGACTTAACACATGTTTTGTATCGATCAAAATAGGCGATTATTCTCCTCTCCTTAAAGTCCATGCCGTCTGGCTTTGGCGACCATCCTGTCCACAACCTTCTGACTTATGTGCTGGCAACCATTTATGATACTGATATTCCTGCTTTCAAAAATGTCAAACTGAGCAGAACATTCTCGCCTGTTCTTACCCTGCTTCTTCTTCCCTACAACTTTCCCGTTGTGACGAAAACTCCAGCTTTCTCATTCACATGGCATTCTCAAAGAATATGAGCAAATCTTAATTCAAATATTAGTATCATCATCAAGTGCCACATCTTTACAGAGGGTTGGATGTAGCGAGTTTACAACACATTGTCCAGATTCTTCAACGTGAATTCATACAGGACTCTTGCAGTCCATGTGTTGATATTGTCCATTTACTTGTGGCGATGTCTTCCTTGAGCACGATTCACCTACGCGCTTTCTTCTGTAAAATCTTTTTTTTTTAAATGTTGGGTTCTTCCGTATAGACCTGGAGTACTTTAATTATCTGACGTTGTTATCATTCAGTGATGTTTTCTTCAATCACAGTTTTACTAGAGCTTTATTTCTTCTCTTCTTCTGCCATCACGTTCCTTCTATTCGGCAATATTTCCAAATTGTGAAATCTTCAGTTTTATCTTTGGATTGTTTATTCGTTGTCCACATTTATATACCGTACAATAGTCGATATTCGTGGTTGAAACTTAACCACAAAGGGTCACCCCATAATCCTCCGTTCCTGTGTCACTGAACATCACATATAATGCTTCTCACTGTGAAAAGTGGAACAGAAAACAGTACCGACAAACCAAAAGCACACATATGCGTACATGCATAAGGCCACTGACAGAATGCCAACACAACAGTCCGCCACTATAATTACAGTTTATCGTCGATGGAAACAACAGTCACTAGAGAACCAACAGCTGCACATATATTATTCTTAAGGCAAAACCTGCTAACTACTGACACCTGATTTCGAGAAATCTAAGTCAGATCTCAAAAAGCAAGTAAACTTGTATATCAATATCACCCATACAGAAACATTCAAATATACTTATATCAGCAAATAGACAGATAATTAATATAATATTCACACCAATCCTGCGATGCCAATGTAAAATTTGGGCAGCATCGAAATCATAAACAAAATCAATATCTACGAGATTAGGGGGCTAGAGAAGAGCTGCCAACTTTCCGATACCGAGAAAGAAAATGTGTTATCAGACAGACAGTGGGATCAACATCTTGAGCCACATATATTGAAAGACAAAAGATCAAAGGCATCAGCCATTTCGTTAGAATTCAATACCATCAGTTACCAACACTGGCACTACACCAAAGAATATCTGATACGAGAGCAAGAGAACACGAGAGGAAAAACACATGAATTGACGACATAATATAGATTGTACAATCACAAGATATGTCACGATCCTGGGCGAAACAACAGATGCTGGAACGTCAACTATTTCTCCCCACGACGCTTAACGGGAAAAGTGGAACGTGGTGATGATCAAATATGAGGTCCTTTACTGAACACAATCTTTCATCATGTTTCCCCCCCCCCACCACCCTCCCCCCCCCCCCCCCCACAAAGATTATCGAATTTTCCCAGTTTACCCACCTCACGTATTTTACCAGTGTATGTTTGTGAATACTGGAGACACAAACAGCAGATTACACCGTTTATTGTCTGGCATATTTCGCTGCATCTATTCAAGTGTCAGAAGTCACACAACAAGCAGATCGATGAACCCGTCAAGCTGAAATATGCAACACACATATTCCCACAGTATTGTAAAATGTCTACCATATTGGTAATTGTCAACGGAATATCAAGACGTTTTGTTTACATAGCAATGGTTTGAGCATACTAATCGCATCTGCTTTAGCATATGTTTTTCATTATTACCAAATTTGATAGGATTTATCCCTGACCATTGCTTTGATAAGCAAAGAAAACAGCACCCAGACCATCGCCCAGATAAGCAAAGAAATGGGAGTCTCCGTATCGAAGCTATGAAGCTAAGCCTTACCACTTTCTATGTTAGCTGATGTCAGAGGGGGTTGTCTAGAGGTTGGCGGGGTTGGTAGACTAAAATTCAAGTATCCAATACACTGGACTGAACCCACGGTATAGAGCAGTGTTTCCCAACCTTTTTTGTACCATGCCCCACTTAAACCTTTCTAAAATTCATATTGCCCGCCTCCCCCGCCCCATGACCCCCCCCCCCCTCAACATATACATTATTTTTAATATTCAAAAATTGAAATGTTCACTAAAGAAACTTGAATGATAGGTTTTAGGAAGAAATCACTAGGTAATTATTGAGCAAACACAGTAAGTAAATTTTCAAAACATATAATGGAGAACTGAAATTCAAGTACAAAATAATTTTAATGAAAGATTTTTCTATATTATTTTAATTATTAGTAATTATTTATTATTTAAATTTAGTGAGATCCTTGCGCTTGATGCTTGCTGCAAAGAGATCTTATGTCAGGTTCCAATTTAATTAACTTCAGTCTCAAGTCTCCCCGTTTTGTTATATTCAGCCGATTTCTTCCATTTTCGAATTGCCCCCCTTAACAGTCAAATTGCCCCCCTGTGGGGCGTGGGCCCCACGTTGGGAAACACTGGTATAGAGTGTAGCAATAGCTCCCCTCACCCCAGGGACTTTGTGATACTACGGACTCATCACTTTAAAGATATTATATTTTTGGCAGGCCGTTTACAGGCCTTCATGTGTTACCATTAGTCAGGAGGAGATGCAAGGGTCAGTAAGAGATGCAAAACATTGGTTGCGGTACCTGGAAGAAGTGCCAGCTCGTCTGCTCCGATGGATCCAAGAAATTCCTCGTTCACATCGTCTAGGAAATGGAAGTGCTTCTGATGCAGAACCGAACATTCTCAGCTGAGATTGGCCTGAGTGTCTCCACCAGGAAGCGGACAGACAGTGTTGAGTGTGCCCAATAGTTGACCATCAAGGTGAGCAACCCCAGTGCTCGCCTCCTACCAAAGGAGGATAAGTAAATTAATCGTTTACTTACATAATAAATGCAATACACAATTTTTTTTAATGTTACATATCTCTTACAGGAATTTGCAGTTAACACCAACATTTTTCAGCTGCTGTTGATGTACTAGGCAAGTTTTACGTTCAGTAGTTTGCCATTGCTTTCTTAACGGCCGGCACACATACAGGCATGCATGCAGATGATATAGATATTAAAGAGGAAAATGAACAAAAGACATTGGAAATATTAACTTACTTAAAGGAAAAAGCCCAACAGATGGGCCTGGTTATCAACCAAGATAAGACAGAATATATGGTAAATTCAAGAGAAGGAATGGCTAAAATCTCTGGCCACATACAAATAGATAATATGACCATTACAAGAATTGAAACATACACATACCTGGGTATTTCAACTGCTCCAACATCATAAGGGAAGAAATACAATCTAGAATAATTTCTGAAAATAAGATATACTATGCATTACAACATCTACTAAAATCAAATGCGCTATCACGTAACACCAAAATCACAATATACAAAACACTGATCAGACCAGTTGTGCTGTATGGCTCTGAAACATGGAGTACAACGAAGGGAGACGAAGCCTTGTTACAAACCTTTGAGAACAAAGTTTTAAGACGCATCTTTGGACCCATTAGGGATACACAAAGTGGAGAGTGAAAAGAAGAAGCAACAAAGACATTTATGATCTGTTTAATTCCCCGCTAATCACTGGTATCATGAAGGCTAATAGACTACAATGGCTGGGGCATATAGAAACAATGGAAGATAATAGGGAAACAAAACTCGCTTACACTCAGGAAATAAATGACCGTAGACCCCGTGGTAGACCAAGAAGACGGTGGAGAGATAATACATGTACAGACCTACAAGCACTTGGAATCAACGACTGGCAAGAGAAGGTCAACTAAAAAGACGAATTGAGACGGATTGTATCTGCAGCAAAGAACCTCAATGGCTCGGAACGTTGAAGAAGAAGAAGAAGAGAATATATATATATATATATTGTTGCTAGTTACGTTGTCTACATTCTCTTTTCTATTTCTACCTCTCACCTGCCATCGTCTGTTGTTAACTGATATAGGTAAGAAAAACTTTTGACTTGCACAAATGGCTTTCCATTCACATTAATTTTCAAAAGTGGCTTGATGCTGTCAGTGTTGATAATCATTGCTTTTGTTTACTTTATTTTTATATTCAGCCATTTTGATCACGTTATGTTTATAATTAACTCCGCTATGGTTCGGTTAATAAAACAATCGTCAGTGTACCTTTTACTGTTTATTGCTACTCCTCCAATATGGAGATAAGAGTTCTTCGTGGCCGCTGGGTTAATGCGCATAGGTTTACATTTCTGGTGCTCTGACGGCAGTTCAATCCCTACACCGGTCAATTGGACTTTGAGATTGACTTCTCATTCAGAAAGTAATGGCAAACTTTAAATAAAAAAGTTAGTTACTTATTCTTTACAGAACGTTGCAGTGAACCCCAGCTTTTGTTTGGCTGTTCCTGATGACTGACAAATTTACGTTCAGTAGTTTATCATTGCCGATTCAGCAGCAGACAGTGTTTTAACGAATTGGTATGGGAGCCGGCCGTTCCGAAATCAATGGCAAACTACTGAACGTAAACTTGTCAAGACATCAATAACAGCAATAAAATGGTCGTGTTGTCAGCGATGTCCTGTTAAAGGATTTTGCAGTTCTACTCCAAAGGAAGGTGGTGCTAAGATGCGGGAGTTGGTCTTCTGAGCCGATAACGATATGTCCAGGATTGCCGCAGGGTTCACCACTGTCACCAGTACTATTCAACGTGTATACGGTGCCGATCACTGAACAACAGTTGGATGGGAGGGGTAGGACTCTATCATTCGTTGACGACATCCTCGTGTATCGACAGGGTCGAGATAGACAGGCGGTTGCCAACTATATGCAGGGCGAACTAGATCGAATTTCCTCATGGTGTGCTGATGCCGATGCCCTTGTCAACCCTGCAAAGGCAACGGTTACATGGTTCTCACTAAACAACCATATTGTGAAAACAGACCTGCCGGCAGTAAGAATGGATGGGAGCATTCTGAGTAGAACCCAGTCAATGACATATCTTGGCGTGAGGCTTGATCGTAGCCTGTCCTTCAGAGATCATGTCGATTATGTCATAACGAAGGCTCGGAAAGGTTTGGCAGCAATGAGAGTCATGGCGACTGCCAATATCGAGCAAAGACTGCTATTACTTCTGTTCCAAGGACTTGTGCTTTCACGCATCGAGTATGCCCTGGCCATCCTCACTGTCAGCCCTACACAGATTGGAAGACTTGAAAAGGTACAAAACGAAGCCATGCGCATCATTTTGGGCTGCACGAGAGACACCAGCTGTGTAGCAATGAGATACCTCCTTGACTTCCCGACAATGGAACATAGGATCAAGATCTGGAGAGCTCGTGCATACTTAAAAATAAGTGCAGATGAGCAGCACCCTCTGCATGACGCTGTATTCAGAGAAAAGGGTGACAGGCTAAAGAGGGGCAAATCATGGATGGATCGGGCGGAAGATGTCGTCGGACAGGTCTGCAGTCTTACCAGTATCAACCCCGGCAAGGAATGGGTGCCGGTGCCTCCAGCTTTTAAGTGTACCTTCTCCTGCATTATCACACTCGACAGACGGTGCAGAGAGCAGAACCCTGCCGCTGTCAATGCAGAGGTTAACGCGCTCATCTATGATCACTCAGATAGCCCCGAAGTGCTCATCTATACAGATGGATCTGTTGTAAAGCAGCAGAGAAGTGCGTGGGCATTTACAGCCCGTTCAGCGGGCCGAACCGTTCAAGAATCCAGTGGTGCCCACTCTATGACCACGAGCAGCATGACGATGAAGGTGATGGCAGTTACACAGGCTTTCATATGGCTGGAATCACAGCATTATACCAACGTGTGTGTACTAAGTGATTCAATGAGCATGATTCAGAAGGTCGAAGCTGGACCTGTACGTAGACAGTGGACTGAGTCGCTGCGGAAGTCTGTTGTCCGCAAAGTCACCTTCATCTTCGTCCCGGGATATGCGGGAGTCGAGGGAAATGAACGAGCTGATAAATTGGCTGGCTCTGCACCCCCTGTAGATGGCCAGCCCATGGATCGTGCCGATGTTATTAACGCCCTTAAAGATATGTCGAGAACAGAGGACTTTGACGCCAGTGATTCCACATCGCTTTCCAGGATGAAAGACCTGGGAGTAAGAATCGGTACAGCCAGACGCGAGAGGTACATCGGGAAAACAAAGCGCCTCGTCAACCAACACAGAACTGGCACTATTAGCCACCGGACGCTGATGCATATGCTGGGGGGAGGATCTGAGCACCTATGGACATGTCCGGAGTGCAACGAAGATACCCCAACTGATAACTAACTAACTAATAACTAACTAGGATTTGAAATTTAAAAAAAATGTTATTATTGCTTTCTGAATAAATGGCACTCATACCGTTGTACTGGAATCCAACGCAAGGCTTTCAAATCGGCTGCAGCTGTGTATCGAACGCGGTATGCTCGATTATTAACTACGTCCGTAATCTCTTCGCCGCGGAGCCGGCAATAGCAAACCACTTAACGAAAAATTCCCTATAATATTGCCACATAACAGTCACGCACACCGCCAAACATAAGTTTGGATATTCCCAGACTCGGAATAGAATTAATTGACCATGAGTAACCAAAACTGACGTGGACATCGGGAGGAATAGCAACAAAAAGGGGTTTCAAGGAAAAGGACAAGAGGTCAGCAGTTTTCTTGGCGCTTGTGTTACATGGACATGATCTGGTAGGCGTAATCTTATTAGTGGTGCGAGGAGTTCAGCTGTTGTCTTACATACATACCGGGACAGGAGTCTCTCTAGACAACAATTTACGCTAGCTTACGAAAGTCCTTGGAAAATCAAGCAATCACAGGAGATAGAAACTGGGTCGTTATTAACCTGTAACTTCCCGTCCCCGTATCAGGGGCTGGTTACGTTTGATGATCATGTTTTCGTATTCTTTTGTAAAGGGATAAAGTCGAATAAAGATTCAAATCTCTAAATTGCACCCGTTTTCTCAAGGTGAGCTTGGTTTAATTCGTTTGTACTTTGAATACGAGCTGTTGACATTGAAATACCATAGAATGTGTCAAGACAGATGTGGGATCTGCGTTCCGTAGAACATTGTTTGTATGTAAACAGCAACGATTGATTCCCGCCATATCACTAAGACAAACTGAAAAGATTGCACTCCACGATAAATTCCTAAACACGATACTGCACCAGGATTACTTGTTGTGCGCAAAGATGGTGGTTGATGGAAATTAAGTGACATCAGGAAGAACTGAACATACTGCAAGGTGTCAATTTTAAACATAGATTTTTCACTAACAAGGTAAGGTTTGAGTACAATATTATTCCAAGAATGTTAGTTCGAGAATGCAAATATATCAATAACCCAAATAAGAAAGGACATAAATACGATAATTGTGTGCGCACGATCCTAAACAAATAGTGAACTCAATGATGCGTGATTGAAATAACAAGAAATAAGATATGTTGGGACATTACTTAAATATGAAATAAGAAGACAGAAATGTTGCCCGATTGTAAGAATCATAGGCACAGCAAGTTATCGTAGTATTGTGGAGAAGTGATAGATATTATAGACCTGACAGTGGAGTCTATTGAAGACGTATATCGTATCGCTATTATAGAACGAGGAGTCCTTTGCGTCCAACACGACTTTCCCGCTCCAGCAGTGATTAACTCCTGCAGTTACCCGAAGAACAGTTTATAGAACTTAAACTTGTCTGCATGAATAACTATAACAGATTATGGAGAAGTGAATAATATATATGAACACGGAACATTCACCTACAAGCATTTTGAAGCTAGAAAGACACCATGGCTTTTATAGGCGAACATTGAAATAACACTTCACACGTTACATATTATAACATTGAACGTTACAAACGTTACACTATACCACTTTACTACTTTGAACTTTACTTTTCACGGGAAACTTCTATATATTTACGAATTACTAACAGTACAACACCATAATAAACAAAGTGGACAAGAACGCTCACGTCAAAACACATAACTACACTGGAACATAATAATTTCTAAAATCGCTGAGTACATTATTGCATTGGATAAGCTCAACTCGGTCAATCAGGACCGAAAACTTGCTACATACGTCGACATGTATGAGAGCGTTTGGACATAACGTCAACATTCTTTCCACACATCATATTATACCGAATGAGTCAACACAGGTAGTGATCAAGACACTACACTGCACCTGAAACACATAAAAACGGTACATGTTCTTCAAGACTCTGACGCCAGGACATACGTACACTATAACACGGATTGACAATTACTATTTTTTTTCATCGTGATACCAGACACAGTCGAATCGTTCACACATTGGACTTTGGGTACCAGAACCGGATGCAAGCAGATCTACTGATTTAACTGTGGGCATCATTCATTCGGATACCTACAGCAGCCTAAACTTATCACAATAAGGCTGCAGTAAAACTCAAACGTCATCGTTACAGCACAGCCAACTAAGTGTTATGGGTTGGTTACGGTCTTCCTTAGTCCAGGGTGAAAGTACAAGTTAATTGTACTATCGTTCAAGCCAGGAGCAACAGTCTATTGTGGACACAGCTTCTCTGTTATAAATCAACAAACATGCCAATACTCG
Organism: Cepaea hortensis; assembly: GCA_963921405.1. NCBI lineage: Eukaryota > Metazoa > Mollusca > Gastropoda > Stylommatophora > Helicidae > Cepaea > Cepaea hortensis. The sequence continues at coordinate 69,457,446 of OY992896.1, forward strand.
AGTGGTGACCACGGATCAATTTCTTATTGAACTGATCGACACAATTGTATGTCAAATTTTTTGAACGACATGAACTCTACTCAGTTATCTATGTACAAGAGAGCCGGAAAAAGGCCAGTAATTTTTATTCATTGCTGATTGATGTTATGTTGACTCATAATAAGGCTATTTATTTTATTTGCGGGTGGTTAGAAGGGCCTTGATGAGCTAATGATATCTGATATCTTGATTAGTTCATGAAGTGATTTGTGGGTTGACAGGCGCCAGGTCATTACGAATTAATTTTGTTTGGTTTTGATCTTGCGGGCGTCACCACAATATTATAGTCTCGTCTTTACGTTAGTAGTATAGTAGGAACATTATCCGTCAAAAATGGGGATAAAAATTTGTTATCGTTTGTAAACAGTAATATGTTTTTACGTCAGTCGTCGATCGTCTCTTATGATTATTAGTTGTCTTGCGTCACACATATTGTATATTAGACATATTTCTTCATATTTATTTTATAATTTAAATCTGTTTCGTTCATTATAGATATATTTGGTTGATTCTTTTGTTGTGTTCGAATTTACACTACAGATTTGATTGAGTTCGTGTTTGCTCAACGGTGATACAACACTTACTTTACTATCTGATTGATGGTGATTTGAGATATTATCACAATTTTGTCGATTATTTTCTTCTTTTGCCTACGTCCATATTTATTTCAGCCAGATAGCTCATTTTACAGGTAGGACATTAGGATAAGATGTCAACACTGCAACATTTCATCGAGTTGGGTGAGAAGACTGGTTTAACCGGTGCAGAACTTCGAAATTGGGCAAGTGAGCAACAGAAGCGTGACAAGGAGGATCGACAACTTCAACTTGCAGCAGAGAAGGAAGCTAGACAACTGCAGGCTACACGTGAGAAGGAGGAACGACAGAATAGACTAGCTTCAGAAAAGCAAGCGAAACAACTTGAGAGAGAACTGAAAGAAAAAGAGATGGCGATCAGACAAAGTGAGATAATTTTGGAACGCGAACGAATGGAGTCTAGAGAAAAAGAATTAAATGCGGAAAAAGAGAAGTTAATGATAGAGATGCAAATAAAGGAGAAACAGATGGCTGCAGAAGCGGAATTGAAGATAAAGCAAATGGCTGCGGAAGCGGAACTTAAGGAAAAACAAATGGCTACAGAGGCAGATTTGAAGATGAAACAAATTGTTGCTGAAGCAGAACTTAAAGAGAAACAATTGGCTTTTGATAGGGAAAGACTTGCTACAGAAACACTCTGGAAAGACAAGGAGGTTGAAGGTAACCTAAGGGTCAAGACGCTTGAGATGGAACATGGAGCTGAAATCGAACGACAGAAAATACTGGCTAAGCAGAACGATCCTGTGAAAAAGTACCAAGGTTTATTCAGGAATTTTCAACAAGGTGATTCGGTTAGTTCTCGGATGACTAATTTTGAAGTACTCGTAAAGCATAACAAGGTACCAGAGAAGGACATACCAATTTTATTTCACCGTCATCTGGCATTAGAGCCGTTGAAAGTGATTGAGTTGATTCCTGAGGATTTACGTACAAATTACAAATATATGCGCGATCTTGTGCTGTCACATTTTTCATTAGACGAATCTGGTTTACGTACAAAGTTTAAAACACTTACACCGAAATCGAATCAAACATTCCTGGATTTCGCTTCGGAAATGTCTTCTAGTTTTGATAAGTGGTGTAAGGCTGCGAAAATTAATGATAGTTATGAGAAAGTGAGAGACTTAATTATCAGAGATAGAATGTTGTCTGCGATACCAGAACCTATGTCAGTATTTCTTATGGAAAACAAATGTAAAAGTTTAAGTGAAATGGAAACTAAGGGTGAATCTTATTTCAATGCACATAGGGATATTTTTGATAACTGTACACAACCTGAATTAGTAATATTAGCAAGTGCAAAATTTCAAAGAGGAAACAGTAAGTTTAGAAAGTTTGGTAGTAGTACTAACAGAAATAGTCCTTACAATAGAGAAGGTGATAGACCAAGGAAAGGCCAATTTACCAGATGCCAGTATTGTAGATTATCGCATGGAAACTTAAAGATGTGTGATAAACATCCAGGTTATTCCGCATATCTGAAGGACATTACGGCAAAGAAGAGAAATAAGTATGACTCTTTTAAAAGAAGTATAAAATGTTTCTCATGTAGGGCGTACGGACACACTAGTAGGTCTTGTCCGATGAGAAATTCCTGGAAGGTAGCGAGTACAGCATACATATACTCCAGTAGTGACTCAGACGATTTAGAAGAGACACACGCAGCTATCATACAACAGTATGATGATCAGACTGACAAGTTACATAAAGGTATAATTGACAATATTAGTAATGAATGTATAGAAACAATCCATGAAGCTAATGCCGTTAGCATACAAAATGGCAAACTAAAAATTCATCAAGCATGGGTGAATGGTGAACCCACTACTTACATTCGTGATTCGGGAGCTTCGATTGTCGGAGTAGATCGAAAGCTGATAAAAGAAGAAGATTATACAGGCGAAACTGTAGAGTGCAGAACATTCGGTGGCACAATAGAAAGATATAAGATTGCCACGATTACAATTATGTCACCATATTATGAAGGCACAATAAATGCAGCGGTATTTCCAAATCCATGTGCCGGATTACTGATTGGTAACGTACCAGATGCGAGACAGTTAATGCAAGATGAAGCAAAGCAATGGGAGATTGATCATGCAAGAGCTAACGCAATTATAAGAGCTCAAGACAAAAGACTCTCACGAAGTTTATACTTCACCTCGACACCGCAAGGTACAAGAGGAACATGATGAGATGAGATGAGATGAAGACAAAAGAGAAAAAGACCAATCTACAATAAAAGACAGTGACAAAGTAGAAAATAATATCAGACTAGTGACTGATTTACCAGAAGATCAGAAACATGATCCGACTCTACAATCTTGTTTTAAAAAACTGACTGAACCAATAAAACAAGGTAAAAGAGGTAATTGGAAATTTTTTTTGGACAATAATATTGTATCGAGACGATATGATAGGGGTACATTACGTTATTTTCAAACAGTACTTCCATCTAAATATAGTACTGAAGCATTGAAATTAGCACATGATTCTCCATTCGCTGGTCATATGGGAATTGCTAAAACCACTAATAGATTGCTAACGCAGTTCTATTGGCCTGGGTATAACAAAGACATTACCACATATGTACGCTCATGTACATTATGTCAGATGACCACACAAAAAGGCAAACATCCTAAAGCGCATGTTCAGAAAACTGATTTGGCATCGCGACCATTTCAGAAAATTGCCATAGATATTGTGGGTCCGCTAAATACAACTACTGATCGATGCAATAGATTTATCTTAACTATGATAGATCTTTGTACACGTTGGCCAGAGGCTATTCCTTTGAAATATATCACAAGTAGATCCATTCTAGATTCATTGTTGATAATTTTTAGCAGAATATGATTTCCTAGTTGTATATTATCAGATAGAGGTAGTCAATTCATATCAACGGCTACTCAAGAGGCAATGAAGATACTTGGAATTCCACAAGTATTTAGTTCACCTTGGCACCCGATGACGAATGGGGTGAATGAGAATTACAACGGAGTTCTTAAGCGAACTCTGGCAAAAAGTAGCTGCAGAAAGACCAAAAGATTGGGATATTATATTACCAGCTGTACTATTTGCATACCGAGAGGTACCACAATTTAGTACAGGGTTTTCTCCATTCGAATTGGTATATGGAGCTAATCCAAGTTTCCATTATTAATATATAATGATTTACTCACAAATAAAACATATGATCATCCGAAAAGAGATGCATATGAAATGGTCACACAATTAAGAGACAAAATTATTACAGCTTGTCAGATTGCAAAATCTGCACTGGAATAAGCTGGAGAAAGATACAGACAATATGGTAATAGGAACGCCAAGACAATAGTCTTGAAAGAAGAAGAAGAGGTTTGTTTATTTTTACCTGATCCTCGAGATTGTCTTGTTACTTCATGGCAAGGTCCATTTAAGGTGATTAAGAAAATTAGCGATGTAGATTATCGTATTGATGTGAATGGCAAACATAAGATTTTTCATATTAATATGTTGAAGCCATATATTCCACGGGTGGATAACTCAGGTCAAGTGACACAAATTCCTCATAGGATAGCAACAGCTTGTTGGGTAATTAAGGAGCAACAAGAAGATGCTATAAAACAACAGATTCCAACACCTATAGTTAATAGCGACAGTAATTGGCAAGCGATACAGATAAAAAAAGATTTATCACCTCAAGATAGTGAAAAGCTTATTACTGCAATAAAGGAATATAGTTCAATTTTTTTCAGATAAACCGGGGCAAACAACACTGATTAAACATAAAATATCGTTATTATCAAATGTCCCAGTTAAAGTAAAACCATATCCTATTCCAATACATTATTTGGAAAAAGTTACTGCAGAAATTTCAGATCTAGATAAAACTGGAATTATAAAAAAATCAATCTCAAATTACTTTCACCGGTTGTAATTGTTAAGAAAAAAGATGGTTCATTACGGTTATGTGTTGATTATAGGAAAGTTAATGAATTGACTTTACTTGATGCTGAACCTATGCCAAATATCGATGAGTTGATTGAAACCATGGCAAACTCGAAATTATTTTCGAAAATTGACCTTACAAAAGGATATTGGCAAATTCCCATGGAGGAAGATTCAAAACATATTACAGCTTTTAGCACACCGTTGGGTTTATATGAATGGGAATATCTTCTATTTGGTTTACAAAATGCACCGAGTGCATTCATGAGGATGATGAGAAGATTACTTCATGGAATTACCAATGTAGCAACTTATATGGATGATATTTGTATCCATACTTGTGATATTGACACATATGTTAAAATTCTCAAACAAGTTTTTAACAAAATACAAGAACATGGGTTGAAAGCTAAACCAAGTAAAGTGGAGATAGGGTTTACTGAGATACAATTTCTAGGTCATAGAATTTCTAACGGATTTAGGAAAACAGATCCATTCGTTGTGACAAAGACTCTCAATATCAAACCTCCAACATCCAAAAAGGAGCTCAGGAGTGTATTAGGGTTAATTAATTATTATCAAAAATGTATTCCTAATTTTGCACATATGACAGCAACATTCTCGGAACTTTTAAAGAAAAGTCAACCAACAAAGATAGTTTGGACAGAGGATCACGAGCAGTTATTACAACAAATAAAAACTCTGTTTAGTACATATCCTATTTTGAAATTACCTGATATTTCAAAAGATTTTGTTTTACAAACAGATGCTAGTTTACATGCTATTTCAGCTGTATTACTTCAATTACATGAAGGGAAACTGCATCCTATTCTTTACTTCAGTAAGAAGCTATCTGAAACTCAGAGAAACTATGCTGTTACTGAATTAGAAGCTTTAGCTTTAATTGAAAGTATTGAGAAGTTTTCTAGATACTTACTAGGTAGGAAATTTCTGGTTTTTTCGGATAACAAACCTTCACAAATTTTCAAATCGGGTCATCCGAAGAATTCGAGAATACATAGATGGTCATTATTATTACAGGATTACGAATTTGACATCTGTCACATTCCTGGGAAAGGCAATAATCTTGCTGACATTCTGAGTCCATTATAGAATGGCAGATTTTCTTGTTGATCAGTTATAGTTGAATTATTGTTATAGTTTCGTTTATATAAATTGAGTTCATAATTATAATGATAGAGATATTAAAATGATACTTGTATATAAAGCCTTGTTAGAAGGTCAATATAACATGAAACAACATAACAATAGGTTATTTGATTGAATATTATAAATAGAATTGCGGTACATCTATGAATAATTTATGTTCATGACAGAACCAAAGCAAGGATGGAATGATATATCAGAGACAAGTGCTATGTCAACAAGGATAGTCAACAAGCAATTTAACAAGTACCATGTCATTTTCTGTGATTGTGAAAATTTATATGTCATGTTATAATTGTACATGAATTAATGGTTAGAGTTACATGAGAGTATATTATATGATTTGATTATGTATTTTGAGTCTAGAACGATAAGATTGTGGATTTTATATTATGTTATATGCATGTGCCAGATAAGAATACGATCAATCTCAAAGTCCACGGGAATGGAATCGGGAAAAAGTGCAAGGTGGATCTACCCTACCCATTTAAATGTTTGTATGATACAAGAACAATAACATGGATTAACTACACTAACATGGTTACTGGGAGAACTTCATTATTACCCTCGTCCTACACTCATGGTAATACCTAGAGCTAGGACACACTTGTCATTAGGACAATAAGGGACTAATGTGTTATTAGTTGATTTGATTCACAAGGATCAGTCACACGACGTCCGACGTGAGGTTCGGACAGGTGGGCGTGCCCGTTATGTAGCATTTAAAATTTTTTTAAGGGTTAATGATGGGGTAAATCCTAGAACTATGGGGTTGTGGGTAAAAGAAAATTATAGTCACAGTGGAAGTATCATGTATGATAATTATCAAAGGAAAAATGCCTTAGCATTTTTTTTTTTTGGGGGGGGGGGGGCATTATGCCACATAACAGTCACGCACACCGCCAAACATAAGTTAAGATATTCCCAGACTCGGAATAGAATGAATTGACCATGAGTAACCAAGAGTGACGTGGACATCGGGAGGAATAGCAACAAAAAGGGATTTCAAGGAAAAGGACAAGAGGTCAGCGGTTTTCTTGGCGCTCGTGTTACATGGACATGATCTGGTAGGCGCAATCTTATTAGTGGTGCGAGGAGTTCAGCTGTTGTCTTACATACATACCGGGACATGAGTCTCTCTAGACAACAATTTACGCTAGCTTACGAAAGTCCTTGGAAGATCAAGCAATCACAGGAGATAGAAACTGGGTCGTTATTAACCTGTAACTTCCCGTCCCCGTATCAAGGGCTGGTTACGTTTGATGATCATGTTTTCGTATTCTTTTGTAAAGGGATAAAGTCGAATAAAGATTCAAATCTCTGAATTGCACCCGTTTTCTCAAGGTGAGCTTGGTTTAATTCGTTTGTACTTTGAATACGAGCTGTTGACATTGAAATACCATAGAATGTGTCAAGATAAATATCAACCTGTGATTTGGTGTTGTTGGCGGCACATGGAACATTTTTTATGTGATTCCATTATTATTTCTATCTTTTTGAATGTGTTCTCTGAATAAACATTGCACAGACCTAGTGGTGATGCATACCCATTGTCTCACAACTGTAAAGCTATACTTCTCGAGCTCTCAACTGTATCTGTCAACCCGGCGCACACGACTAGACGAGGATCGCCGTTGAGTGTACGACTTCGCTCATACTGCTTCTTGTGGCGGTACTTGTGGTTCTGTATTCGGCGGTCGCTTACACCGAAACTCGGTGGAGAATGCGTCATTATAAAAACACAAAACAAAACAAAGGAATGCATGGTTTAAAGGCCAGAGGGTCGACTTGATTGCAATATTACGTATCTCATATGTCTCGGTGTCTTCCGCAAGCGTCGCACAAAGCAAGAACTCCGTAGCTCCAGCCACGATGTCCATGATATTATCAATGGGAGCTCTATACAGATAAACCTTATTGCTGTTCATTTCTGTAGTTTAGTTTTGTCATGTTCATGTGTAATTTATATCATCATGTTCGGACATGTTTCACCATCTCACACCATCACCAGAACTGTGGATTAGATTTGTGTTCTAGTCTCAATTATGTCACTCACGTGGTCTAACCATCCAGATAGTTATCTCTCTGTCTTCCATTTGTTCTTTCCAAAACAATCTTGCATGTTGTTACTGACATGTCTGTTGTGGTTTGTGTTTCTTTTAATAACGTGCCCAAATAAACTTGACCGTCTACGTTTAATTTCTCTCATCATTTTATAGCTGTAATTTCTTCCTTGTAGGACTTGCTCATTTTTTTTTCTATTTGTCCGTTGTATTCTGTGAATTTTAATCAGAAACTACATCTCCACTGCCATCAAATATGTGCCAGTTTTTCTGCTTACATTATATCCTGGCCTGTCACAGGGATTACCATTATCTCCGCTGCTTTTCAACGCCTACACTGTGAGAATTACCAGTGAGCAGACCAGGGGACCGTATTGTCATATGCCGACGATGTGTTAGTGTATCGTTAGGGTAAGGATAGAGATCGGGTTACTATGGAACTACAAACAGAACTAAATCGTATAAGTACTTGGTGTGTGAAATCTGGGGCAATGGTCAACCCAACGAAGGCAGCGGTGACGTGGTTCTCTTTGAATAGCCATATTTTCATCACTCCAACACCAACTGTAAATCTGTGTTCAGAGACTGTGGAAAGAATGCAGTCAATGAATTACCTGGGGATACGTTTTGATCGAAGCCTTGCTTATACTGATCACATAGACAAGGTGATAACAAAGGCCAAGCGGGGTTTGGTTCGATGCAGTTGATGGTGGCAGCAAACTGTGAGCAGCGCCATCAATATCTTATATACGAGGGAATATTCATGTATGTTTTTGTGGACGCTGTGGCGATCCTGACTCTCAGCCGTAAGCAGATGGAAAGGGTGGAAAGTATACAGAACGATGCTATTCGTATTATGATAATATTTTTAGTTGTACAAGCGATACAGCATGCAGGGCGATGCGCTACCTTCTTAATTTTCCAGCCATAGGGGACAGAATACAAATTTGCAGAGCACGTGCCTACCCCAGAGTCAATGCAAGCACACAACATACACTGCACGGTGAAATTATAATTGTTAATAGCAGCGGGTTAAATAGAGGAAGGTCGTGGATGGGTCAAGCCGAAGTCATTCTTCAACAGGTGTGTCCACATGAGGCTTTATTATCTAGCAAGGAGTGGGTACAAGTGCCAATATATTTATGTACGTTCCTTTCAGTTTGCATCAAACTAGACTGACAATGCAGACAAGAAAATCCGGCGCTGTGGAGGCTGAATACAGGCGTTGATCTTCGAGAATGCGTTAGAGGGTGATGCTGTCATGTACACAGATTAGGCGGTCGTTCGACGAGTGAGAAGTTCATGGGCCTTTAATGTTCAGGCCGGAGGGCGAATTGTGAAGGAAGATTCTGTACTTTTTGCTTTGACCACAAGTAGCCTGACTATGGAAGTCATGGCAGTAAGTAAAGCAATAACATGGCTCGAGACACAAACATTCATTAAGCCATGTTTACTTAGCGACTCAATGAGCATGCTCAAGATAGAGATGGAGTGGATCCGAAGAGAGTGGATGTTGTCTCTGGAGCGATCTCGGCTGGCAAAGGTTAATTTCATTTTCGTGCAAGTGCATGCGGGTTTACCAGGAAATGAGCGGGCTGACAAGTTCATAGATAAGGCTACTGTGGAAGGCGGACGCACCATGGACCAGGCTGGCATTCTGAATGCTTTACGAGAAGTAAGTTGTTCGCTAGAACCAAGCGATGACTTTGAATCTACACCCAAGATCAAAATGCGAGAACATCAAACAACATAAAGCAGGAAGCCAAAGAAGATTAATAAATCAACACGGAACTGGTGTCGTTTGCCGCAACACGCTGCGCGGTTTATTGAGGAGAGGATCCGAGCACTTATAGACTGAATGGTTGGATGTGCAATGAGGACGATATGTCGACTAACTAACTAACTGCTAACTGTACACAATTCACATCCATATAATTGTACATGATCTTTGTAGCAGTTCAACAATACTTTTCTCATTGCAATTGCAATCTTTTTTATTGTTCCATGATGTTGATGGTTCCCATCATGTAAAATGTAAAAGACTGCTACTACTAACACTAATTATCATAATCAAAACCAAATACCATGCACATGATAAAAAATCATAAATTGACACTTCGCCTGTTTATCTTCTTATTTTTGATAACTAGGATGAAGAGATTATCATCACAACAGGCTAGCATAATTGTTGAGTGGTGACTGAATTAATAAACAATATTGTTCAAACAACATCGTGAGAAACCACGTAAACAAAAGCCACAAACACAACTAAATTAAGGCATGGGACATAACAACTTAACATCCCAAGGGATATTACCCAATCTAACAATATTTCTAACATTTACAGTTCTGGCAATAATTTTCTTAATTTTTAATTAGTTTCATTTATAAATCAAAGTTTACTGCATTTTCTCAATATTGCATGTTATATACATTAAAGAAAATTTAACAGCGTTTTAACTTAACTGATATATTACTTCAGAGATACTGTCAGAGATGATATAACCAGGGGGCAATATGATGCCCTAAATATCGGTGGTCATGAAATACCAGAGATTCGATATGCTGATGATACAGTATTACTATCCACATCACAGAGTGGTATAGACATCTTAATAACCTCAACCCAAAGAAATAGTGAAAATCACAACTTATATCTTACCATAGCAAAAACAAAGATATGCATGCAGATAAAACTATTATGGAGAAAGAAATATATGTTAATGAGGAAAGATTGGAAGTTGTGGAAAATTTTGAATATCTTGGGTCATTGATTACAACAACGGTGACACATTGAAAGACGTGCAAGTCGATCGTCATTCGCAACTGCGAGCGCTAACAAGACATGTCACGTGAACAAGTCAAGAATCCTGATACGGGGGAAATGGTACGTAGCAAGGACACCAAATACGCGTGGTATCCGAGATGTGCAGCGTGGGAGCCGACAAGAAGAACAACATGGAGAGCCTGCCTGCGAGCTGTAACAAAGAACCTAAATCTACAGCTACTACTGAAGCCACCACGAGGGAGAACGTCGACAGTCAACCACAGACAAGAGCCAAACCTACTGAGAAGCAGAGAGAGGAAAAAGACACCAGAGTCGGAAACATCGACTCACCGACAATCACGTCGGTTATCAAGCGTATCCAAGTGGAGTTATCAGACGAAGAAATCTTGAAGCAGTTACGAGAATAGAATCTCCAAACCCGATTCTTGAAGGCGGAGCGGTTCCTCACCTACTCCAAGGTTCCCCAATTCTGGGCGGTGGTGACGACAGAGGGCAGCGAGATGCCGACCACAGCAGCAATCAACAAGAAAAAACAACAAGCAGAGAGATTCATCTTAAGAGTCAATTAATGTTCCAGATGCCAGATGGCAGGCCACAGCAGAGCAGCATGTCGCAGTAAGACGGAAATATGCCGGTACTGCGCCGATCACCACGCCTTCAAGGAGTGTCCGCTGACCATGCTGGACACGGACTTCCGAGCACCCAACAACAAAACAACGTGCGCCAACTGCCTGGGCAAGCATGGAGCAAGATACGTAGGCTGTCCGTACCTTCAAAGACACAGAGACGTCTTAAAGTTCGCCATCACCACAAAGACTCCATATAAGGACGCAATGCGGAGGTGCGAAACTGCCACGGGCATCTCACAAGCGGAAAAAGCTCAACTGCAAGACCAGATAGATGAGCTAAGGAAGCAAATCAAGCTGCTTCAATCACCGGCACCGACCAGCGACAATGAAAAGCTGCTTGCTGAAATAAAGGAGATCCAACAAAATATCAAGCAAGAATTGGAACATATGGCACTGATAAAGAAGGAGAACTAAAGCATCCTACAAACCATTAAATCAGAGCGAGAACTACAAAAAGCTGAAATGGAACATTTCCATAACAAACCAATAGAAGCCATACCAGAAATCGGAGAGAAACCGCAAGATGAAAACCAAGAGACGGAGCTTGAATGAATCGCAAGCGAAAGCCAGCAGCCCAACCACGACGTCCGAAATAGTCAAAGGGAAGCCAATATCCCGCCAGACACCCGAAGAAAACCGAGATTAGCACCCTGACGACGGCGTAGAGGACGCTCTGAAACCGGCAGTATTTACCGATGAAGAAATCGCAGAGATAAAGAGGATGCACGAACTCAAGTGCAGGGAATACAGAAGACGCAAGCAAGAAAAAGAAAAGAAGTACAAGAAACTCAAGGGGAAACCAATGCCCTGCCGTCACGCTGACCAAACAGTTTTATGGCAGGATGGCGAACACCCACGGCAATACTATATAGATGACGGAGAGATCGTCCCATGACTGACCACGGAGGAACCAATCGAAAGACAGCAAGAACTCAAACGCGAAAGGGACGCAGAGGTGTTTCCAAGGCACCAGGGCCGGGTTATATACTGGCCAAGACCTATTGACGCGTCCTCGTCGAGCGTCCTGGGCAACAGGTCCCTTCGGGGTCCTGGCTAAAGTCAGTACGATCGCCGATTCCTCCGAAGTCGGAGAGTGTCTGCCTGTACGGCGAGGAACCACCAGTCTGCACACCAATAAGCCAGACATGGGACAACGGATACTCACGCAAAACTCAGGTCCCGTATGACATCACACTGATGTTGGACAACAGGATGCCTTCATCCGACATACAGGACTTCGCGTTGGAGCTCAAGCCAACGAACACAAGCAAGCATCAAACGCGAAAATGAAAAATGGCGCAAGGAGGCAAATCACATCAAAAAGCTTCTACAGGCAATACACAAAAAGGGAGGCAAAAATACCAAATAAAAAGGCCTTATAAGGACTACAACCAGGCTAGCCAGACGAGCCAGGAGCCTTCACTAACAAAAGAAACCACCAGCGGAGACGAGAACAAAGGATAGCCGCCGACCAACCCTCCAGCTGACATCACAGACACAAAAGCTTACATAACCAGTCCGAGATAGGACTTACTCGTAAGAGCGCACACGACAAGAAACGGTAAAAATACCCACAAAAACCACGGATCTCAACAATAACCAAAACTGAAGAGGCAGGTTAGACGAGATCGAATTTGGAATTTGTTTTTCTTTTTCGAAAATTGGAATTGGGACATTAACAGAAATTAAGCGACGACTATCAATTGCTCTTCAAAGACTAAAACAACTTAATAATTTTGAAGTGGGACAGATAGAACTACAAAAATAAGATTTTTAAGAGCATGCATCTTTTCCATTGCAACATTCGCCGGTGAGACCTGAACACTTACTAAACAAGCTGAACGGCGCATAAATGCTTTTGAATATAAATGTTATAAACTGGTTCTAAAAATATCTTGGGTAAAGACAAGAACAAATGCATCCATACTTCAAGAGCTGAATATTGAAGAGGGTTGGCTATTAATGACCATAAGACAATGAAAACTGATATATTTTGGTCACTTGAAACGCCATGAAAGTTTGTAGAGAGCAATAATGGAGTGTTATATGCCTGGGAAGAGAGGAAGAGGAGGGCCAAAGAGAAGATGGGTGCAGGATGTGGCGGATTATTTCCAGATGGGTGTATCGGATGCGGGACAACTTGCTTGTGATCGAGCAGTTTTCCGGAGGTTTGTTATGTGAGCGAGGTTCTGCAAAGGACATGTTACTGAATGAATGAATGAATGAATGAATGAGTGAATGAATGAATGAATGAATGAATGAATGAATGAATGAATGAATGAATGAATGAATGAATAGGGGATTAAACCTGGTGCTATGAAATCGATCCTCTCGCCTTGACATCCCTTTTGATAACTGTATAATAAAGTAGCTCTCCGCCCTGAGAGGCAGCCGTAGAAACTAATCCATCTTAAAATAACATTTGAAAACTGAAGAAACATCTGGAATATGGGAGGAAGAAGGGGGGGGGGGGGTAAATGAAGCGGCTGGTTGAAAAATTAAAAACCTAGTAAATCACTGGCAGCTTGAAGTAGCTAAAACACGTACTTAAGTTATCAAACTGAATTTAATTGCATATCCTTTTACACGAGGTCGTATTCAACCCCAGTATTTTCTGACTATTGGTGATTTCATGGCAAGTTTGCTATCAATAATGTGTCAGCACCTGTACCCCAATGGTTCCAGTATCTGGAAGAAGTGCCTTCTGAGCCAGTCTCTCCAGATATGAAGACTCCGTCTGTTCAGTTGCACTCTCTACTCGACCACAGAGCCGTCACCACACGACATTCGTCAGACTGCATCGCGACCCGAAGATTGTGGGTTCAGTTCCGGATCTCCAGATGGGTGTATTGGACGCGGGCCATTTTGCTTATGACCGAGAATTTTTCCGGACGGTTGTTATGGGAGCGAGGTTCTGCAAAACACATGCTACTGAATGAATGAATGAATGAATGAATGAATGAATGAATGAATGAATGAATGAATGAATGAATGAATGAATAAATGAATGAATGAATGAATGAATTAATTAATATTTATCGGGGCAATATCCCCATTATTTACATGTTCTTCATATCTGACTGCTACTATTAACGCTAATTATCGTAATCAGAACAAAATATGATTATGCATATGATGAGAAATCATAAGATGGTACTTGTAGTGTTTATTTCCTTATTTGAGTTGAGGGCATGCCCAGATTGTAATAACAACAGGCTAGTATAGTTTTTGAGTCATCATCACATTTATACACAATTCTGTTAAAATTACTTCGCGAATGTCAACATAAACAAAAAGAACACACATAAATTAAATCACGGCATGGGACATAAGAATTCAGAATCGTAAGGGCCGTTACTAAATCTAAAGAATATTTACAATCTTTACAGTTCTAGCAATTAGTTTCTTAATGTTTCCTTCATTTAATTTACAAATCAACTTTTGCTGCCATTTACAAATACGTTAACTTATAAATGTGAAAGAAAATGAGCATAGCCTATTCACACAAGTAATTGTATTATTTAGTTTTCTCTCTGCATAATAGATTTTTATAATCTATTTGTCTTGCTTATTTTATATAGTTTATTGAACCATATTATATAGTTTGAGAGATATTTAAGATATACAATGTAAATTATATTTTTGGCAGGCCGTTTATTGGCCATAAAGTGTTAACAACAGAGTACGAAATGGGTTCAAGTGTCAGTACAAGATGCCAAACATTGGTTACGGCACCTGAAAGAAGTGCAAGTATATCTTCACTGATGGTTGCGGAATCTGGAAAAAGTGCAAGAACGTCTGACCCGATGGCATCAAGTATTTCCTCGTTCACACGGAACTGGAAGTGCATCTGATGCTGACCCGTATATTCTCAGCTGATATTGCATTCAGTGTCTGCAGCAGGAAGAGGACAAACATTGTTGAGCGTGCCCAATAGTTTGTACATCAAGATGATAATCCTCAATGCTCGCCTCCTGTACAAGGAGGATGAGTAAATTAATCATTTGCTTACATAATCAATGGTATAAACTATTAAGAAATATAAAAGCACAGAAAGTGGTAGAATAGACAAAAAAAATCGTAATGGTATGTCCAGGTAGCACATGCGCTTATATATCAACTACCACACACACTGAAAGTTACATCGTAATATATCCGTGTGAGCAAAGCGACAGTTAATAAATAACATATTCACACCAACCCTATGCAGCGATCGTTTGGCAATACGAATCGCAAATGTCTCCAGCGGATGTTTTTCATTATTATTACATCTGAGCAGTACTAAAACACACACACACAAAAGAATAAAATGCACCCTGTGATAGGGATTGATCCATGAGCATTACTTTGATAAGCGAAGAAAACAGCACCGGCACATTGCCTAGATAAGCAAAGAAATGGGGGTTACTGTATCGTAATGGTTACGCCGTCTGCTTCATGACCGAAGCTTGTCTTTTCGAAAACGATCCTCTCTTTCGCATCACTTGCGTAAGTTTCTCCGAGACTCCTGCGGGCTTTCGCTTGAGCTACGAAGTTCGTGCCAATGAAGTCGATCGTCTCGGTTTTAGGCACAGAAAATTGCGTCCTCTCTGAATGCATCCTTACAATAGCGTTTTCTTTTGAAACACGTCATCAGTGGGGAATTCAGGTTTATCTGTCTGACAATGATATTCTCTCATTTTCTTCAGCTTTACTACTTTTCATTTCTGTTGATTTGTTAGTCATCATCGTGCGTCATGTAGATAATCTTGTTCGGCCATGTTTCACCATTTCGCACCATAACCAGAGTCGTGGAAAAGTTTTGTCTTTTGGTTTCGATTATGTCACGTGGCCTAACCATCCAGATATGTAACTGTCTGCCTACCTTATGTTCTTTTCCCCATAATCTTGCAGGTTGTTATTTAGTTTTCTTATTTATTTCTTCTCATAACGTGTTCCAAAAATCTTGATTGTCTTCACCTAAATACTCTAAAAACATTTTACAGTTTTCATTTGTTTCTTGTAGGACTTGCTCGTTGGTTTAGCTGACTGACAATGGTATTCTTTCATGTTCCTCATAAACCACATCCCATCTGCTATCATATATTTGTCAGCTTGTGCTCACTGTTCACTTTTCACATTCATATAACAGTACAGGATCTATGTAGCACTTCAACAATCATTGTCTCTTGTAATTGACAATTTGTTATTGATCGATATATTTTTCCATTTTGCAGTCACTACATTTCCCAAAGCGATTCTATTTCTAACCTCAATGACACACCTCTTATCAGATGATATGACTGTTCCGAGATAATTATACCGACTCACTCTATGAAGTGACGAGCGAGAGAGAGAGAGAGAGAGAGAGAGAGAGAGAGAGAGAGAGAGAGAGAGAGAGACAGAGAGAGAGAGAGAGAGAGAGAGAGAGAGAGAGAGAGAGAGAGAGGTGTTGCAACGCATTCTATGAATTGATGATTGTTCTGATTCACTCTATGAATTTACGAGAGTTGTACCGATTCACTCTATGAATTGACGAGTTATAGTTGTGCGTATTTACACTATCAATTGACTAAATGTAATGTTGTAGGTATTTATTTGTAAAAAACAATTTGACATCATTTATTTCACCACCGTTACCTTGATTGGATTATATATTTGTATAAACACTAAACTTTATGTTTACCTTCACTGGATTATATATTTGTATAAACACTAAACTTGATGTTTACCTTCACTGGATTATATATTTGTATAAACACTAAACTTGATGTTTACCTTCACTGGATTATACGTTTGTATAAACACTAAACTTGATATTTTAAAATATGTTTCTAGTAGTGCTTATCGGGACAACATTCCTTTTTATTAATATATCCCAAAGATCTGACTGCTACTATTAACGCTAATTATTGTCATCAGGATAATGTATTACTGTTGATATGATAAGAAATCATAATATGGTACTTCGCATGTTTATTTCCTTATTTTTTTAAGCATACTCAGATTATTAAAAGAGCAGTCTAGCATAATTGTTTAATGTTCACCAAATTTATAAATAATTCTGTTAAAATACTTAACGAAAGACTCCATAAACAAGGACAAAAAATACCGACAAAAAAATTAAATTATGGTTTGGGACAAAAGAATTTAGAATCTTTAGTGCAATTACTAAATCTGTCAGCGACTTACTTGCGACAGGTATTTCAGGACTCCCCTACTTTTGCATCACACGAAATAATACCTCGTGTCATTTGCAAAATGGTACAATTTATTTAGAGCTGATTACAAACAAGCTCCGCGAGCGGAATACTTCATTGACAATAAACATCATAGTACGTTACACAGATGCAATGAATAGGTGATAATGATACTATTAATCACTGAATTGAATCTAAAGCCTAACAATCACTATTGTCTATAAACTTATAGTATTCACAAGGAATACGTCTACTCTCTAGCCGTCTCAGTCGCAGTCTGAGCCACGCTTCTAGTTGCGTGTTCAAACACGGACGTTGGATCCTCCGTGCGCTGGCGAGTCTTGCGTGCGTGGTGCTCCAGCACGCTGGTCAGTTAACTAGAGTAACCTGTACTCCATGGTTACTCGTCGAGGCGAGTTTCCTAGTGTCTTGGGAAACCCTCGCTCACTTACACTCAATGCCCTCTTGGTTGACACAAGTGTGTCCCGTTGTGAAGCTATTTATAGCGCTGGTGTCTCTTCTGTCTGGTGTCCTTTAATAGTCTCTGTCTTAGCTCTATTACTATATTCTTAACTCTGTAAACTCTTATTTAGATCTTTGACAGGCTCCTCTCCACTCCGTGGAGTGTTACAACCTTTTAACTCATTGCTTGTAACACGTTGTATGGTCACTAAAAAATTGGCTGTCCAATTTTGTCAAGATCTCATAAGTTGTAAAACTCTCTTCTGGGGATAGAACAAACTCTCTTCTTTCCTTATTCACACTGTTCTATTAATTCACTCGGCTAATTGAGTAGCCCATCGTATCAGTACAGATGGCTATAGATCTTCTTGGGAATTGTTTTGATCCGGAACCGTTGTCTTATGACTTATGTCCTGACTTCCGTCTTATGACCCATGTCTTCTGACTTCTGTCCGTTGACTTATGTCTTTTGACCTGTCCTCATATTGCCCAAAATGACAACCCAATACAAGTTGACTCTGTTATGAGTACAACACATGAGCATCGAATGTTCATGTTCCCAATAATATCAGCCCCAACTCGTATACATTAAGTTCTACTCTTCACCTTCTAGCTTCCGCTTGTGAAGAAATATTATCAATGTTACATTAAGGTTTTCAAGAAGTTATTGTGTCCCCTGATTTGAGTTACTGTTCTTTGAAACAAATGGTGTATGCAACTTTTATGTGTTCGTTTTCCTGTTTGTTTGCGTGTTTTCTAATAAACTACAGTGTACTTAATTTGCTAACATGTGTATGCGTTTCTATTCTACATGTGTGTATTCCTTCGAGCGACCGTAAATCGGTTTATTGTGGCTACAAACGTCTATTCTTCTTATTTATGACCATAATTCCGTTTCAAGATGCTCAAAGTATTTTCTGTATTTCCTACTACTAAAGTATTGCAGTAACACACTTAAAACTTGACAACACATTGGTTACACAGATTGACACAGACAAGTCACAACAAGACGTTTTAAGCGGTGAACAAAATAAAAATTTGCCGCTACCTCTCTCTCTCTCTCTCTCTCTCTCTCTCTCTCTCTCTCTCTCTCTCTCTCTCTCTCTCTCTCTCTCTCTTACTCTCTCTTTCAATGTTTACTATTGTATTCATTCTCCCCTCTCATTTACATATATTTCTTCACTTTCATACCATCGTTATGTTAAAACATTCATTCGTCATTAAAATATGGTTCATAATATCAAGTAAATGAACATTACATATGTACACTAAATGACTGGCTGAATTGTACAAGTTTTCACTCCAAATGACTGTGCCGATCATTTGCACGTGTCATGCCTATGCAAATGGGATCCTGTCTATACAAAATATACAAGTTTGTGAGGATGGTTTGTTACCGATCCTGTAATACTAACTAATCTAACTAACTGATGTAATTTGGTGTGTTGTTCTAAATTTATCCTAAGGGAAATAATCTAACTAATTAATTACATTTAAGCAAAATGGGTTAGTTACCTTCAAGTGTTATTGGTACATGAAATGATGTTAATTCCTAAATGGTTGGGTTAGTTTAGAAATGATATTTTAAATAAATGATTTTATAAATGATTATGTTTATGCGGTGATAACGTAAAGTAATATCTAATAATTGCATTTCTAATATGGGTGTTAACTTAAATGGGTTCTTAACTAACTGTAGGTGACTTATTATAATCAAATGACATAAATAAAGATATATATGCACTTGAACATTTTGCAATTCAATTATTAATACAAAAATGAAGTTATGCGTACTGTTTATAAAACAATGTTATATACATATCACAATTACTTTTATATATAATTACACTAAACTAATGTCGTCCTTTTGGGTGTGATGATGGAGCACTGTTCTTTGTAGACTATTTTCATAACATAGTTCATTTAGCCAAAGTCTTATATGCTCTCCTTCCTGGATAGTGTTTATATATATAGTTCCCTACCAATCTATGTAGGTTCACATGTAACACTTCAATGTAAATATGGCTTATATATGTGTTAGCGGTTACTCTTACACAGTTTAAACGCTTGGCGATGATAACGCACTTACAGTGTAACTTTTTCACCACATACGGCACTGATCTAATTAGCAATTACAGTGTCACTGTTTCTGGTGATCTCTGGCCGATCTCTTCCTGTACCTCAGGTATTTCAATGTTTGATGGTCGACTCAAAGTGTCTGCCAAAGAGTTCAAACTCCCCTTCAAATGCTGGATGGTAAAGGCATAGTTCTGCAGAATCAAGGCCCATCTGTAGACCCTATTGTTATGGGGGATGCCAGATTGCATCACAGAAAGCGGAGAATTGTCGGTCTGGATCACAAACTGTGTTCCTGCCAGAAACCTATGAAGTTTTCTAACACAATATATTAAGCTAAGGCCCTCCAATTCTGATGCTGAGTATCTCGATTCAGCTTGGCTGATCTTACGGCTTACGTACATTACTTGGTGGAACTTCCCTTCGTAAAACTGGCCTAGGACTCCCGATATGGAAATAGCACTTGCGTCTGTACGTAAAATATAGGTAAGATTTTGGTTAGGCAAACGCAAAATAGGTGGAATGCTGAATAAATATTTCAATTTTGATAATGCACTAATTAACCGTGCATCTTGAATATCCAATTTTGCCAAAGCTTTCAAAATATTGGAAAAAACACTGGTGATTTCCGCCAGATTGGGAATAAATTTACTATAATAATTCACAAGACCAAGTAGACTTCGGACCTGTTTCTTGGTCGTTTGCATAGTCAAATTGAGAATCTTGGTCACAATCTTTTCATCTGTTCTGAGTTGGCCCCTGCAGATGGTATGGCCTAGGAAGTCAATTTCTTCCATGCCCAACTCTACTTTAGTGGGTTTGACTGTAAGACCGAATAATCGCAACCTATCGAAGACATGTCGCAGTTTCTGTAGGTGTGATGTCCAGTCTACCGTATGAATACATATGTCATCAATGTATGTAGATGTATTGGTTACCCCGTGAAGAAGATCCCTAATTAGACGGACAAAAGTGGCTGGAGCATTACGAAGGCCAAAAGGAAGAAATCGCCACTCATAGAGACCTAAAGGTGTGGAAAAAGCTGTCAAAGGAATTGAATTCTCTTGCATCGGGACCTGCCAATATCCTTTCGTGAGGTCGAGTTTAGAAAAGATGCGAGATGTAGACATATCAAGGATCAAATCCTCGCATGCTGGGATTGGCTCAGCATCAATTTTTGTCACTCTGTGTAAACGTCGATAATCGACGCAGAGTCGAATTCTTGAGTCCTTTTTTTTCTGAATTATTCCACTCGACTCAAGAGATAGTAATTCTTTGTCGAGATTAGCCCTATAATTTAGTGGGATGGAATAAGGTCGACACTTTATTGGGGTGTTATCAGTCAGAATAATGGAGTGCTCTATTCTGTCTGTCTTTCCTGGGATGTCGGAGAAAATGTCTTTGTACTCCGTCACTAATTCTATCATCTGTCGTCGTTGCTCGTCTGTAAGTTTGCTTTCTATCCGTATGCTCTCAATGGTCCCAGTCGTGTCGGGACTGGTAATTCTATTCCATCGTCATCTGTCTCGTTCAGTACTGTTGTTGTACTAGCTGTGTGTGCTGTTACCTGGCTAAGTGTGTTTGCGATGTCGTTGTCCTGCGTCGCCCTACCTAGTGTAGTTGTGTTGTGTACGTCTGTCGTCCGATTAGTTGGTGTGGGTGCATCTTGTTCGTCTGTCGGTAGTTCTTGTCGTGAGAAGTATGGTTTCAGCATGTTGATATGAAATATCTTTAATTTTCCCTTTATCGATATTTCATAATCGACATCTGATATTTTCCGTTCAACGTTGAATGGCCCTTGCCACCATGTTAGTAACAAATTACGTTTATCTGGTAGTAAAAGCAGAACCTTCTGATTAGGTTCAAGGTGTATTGTTTTAGCACCCTTATTTGCATAGTCGCGGTACATCTGTCCTTTCCTCTCCAAAGATGATTTGGCTATTACACACGCTTTCATTATTCTATCGCGTGTCTCTGTTACCATCTCATACGGTGTTACTGATGTTGGGTTTTCTGGTAAGCTAGTGATTAGCTGATGGTAAATTGTTAGGGGTCCTCGAGGGTTCGCCCCATGCACTAATTCAAAAGGTGAGAAACCCGTACTCGAGTGCGGTATTTCTCGATGGGCAAATAGCACTGCTGGCAATAGCGTGTCCCAATCAGATGGGTTTTCTGCTGTTACTTTCGCCAGCATGAGTTTGAGATCCCCGTTAATTTTTTCTATGATCCCGTTGCTCATTGGGTGGTACGGGGTACAGAAATGCTGTTCTATTCCTAAAAATTTTGTTAAGGCTTGCGTAGCAGCCGAAATAAACTGCGTTCCACGATCTGATAGAATAGTTCGCGGAAAGCCAAAACGACAAAATAAGTGCAAAAATACATTTGCCACATCTTTGGAGGTGATGTATTTTAGTGGAATAGCTTCGATCCACCTGGTACATAGATCCACGAGAGTAAGTATGAATCGGTTTCCTTTGCTCGACACCTGATTTAGGGGTCCAACAATATCGACCGCTACACACTCAAAGGGTCTAGATGCTAATAATGACCGTTGAACTTCGGCCGTCACATGCTTTCCCTTTCTTACAAGATGTTGACAAATAGTACATGAACGACAGAAAAATTTTATATCAGTACAGAATTTAGGCCAGTAGAAGTGTGACAAAATTCTGGCTCTGGTTTTGTCATAGGCCAAATGTCCAGCAAACGGTGACTCATGTGCGATCTTTAGCACATTTTGTCGGTATGTTACAGGTAACACCGTCTGCTGAATTTCATGGTTATTATTTGTGTAATAACGCATGAGAATTCCGTTGTGTATCCCAAAATACCAAGATGCATTTTTAGTCACTTTCGCTCGCTCACCTAACAATTTAAAATAAGGTGTGATAGTTTGATCGGTACGTTGTGCCTCGATAAATTCTTGTCGAGTAGTGTTGTTATTGGCACCGCTGGGTGTTAACAGCTGTAACATCTCATTTTGTAGGTCAGTATAGTGTGTTTGAGTATCTGACCTTGTTACAGCATTAGCCATGTTTGTTTGTTTCCAGGCTAATATGTCGTCGTCAGTACATTGCTTCAATGAAGTTAAATAGCCTAAAATCAGATCCGTGCAGGGATCTTGCAGGATTGCGCAAGTAAATGTGCCGGTAAGGAACGGGGTATTAATATGCGCTTTTGCCAGTGGGTATTTCTCAATGGTTCCAGAGAAAGTACGGCATTTGACAAATTCACCCGTGTAATCTTCTGGTCTGACCAGCTTTTTTCTTAAACCAAGTAAAGTGCTGCCGCTATCCAGTAAACAATGGCATAGTTGATCATTGACTAGTGCATTGTAGAACTTAAGTTTACCTCTGGAGGCACTAGCTGCATTAGCATCTTCGTTGGAAAATGGTATAACGTGACCGCATTTCAATTTTCCATCCGCATGAAACTGGTGACATGTGTCACATCTCTTAAAGTCTAATATATCAGTAACTACTGCCACACTTTCACATTCACTCTCTGGTAATACATTTACAAGTTCAGAGTCAATTACACTATCATCGTCAGATGACGTATCGATGAGCACAGCATTATTTGCCTTCATTCGTTGCCTACCAAGACATTTGGCGCTATAATGGCCATAGCTGGAACAAAAGTAACATTTAACAGTACGTTTAAATGAATTTCGTCTACTTTCTTGCTTCTTTATTATGGTTTCTAAGTGTGAGGGATATGCCGGGTTCTTGTCGCACATAGAGTAGCTAGGATGAAATAATTTAAAATATCTTCACTGTGGTGGCTTCTGGTAAGGTTTGTCTTTCTTATGATACTCTTTCTGATTATAAGATCTACTAGGTACGTTCTTAACAAAAGCAGTGATCTCTGTATCATGTGTTGTGGTCTTAAATATGTCACGATTAGAAGAAAAATATGCTGACCCCCGTTTTTCTAGTTGCTTAATGGATTCGATATCTGATTGTTGGAGAAACTTCGCAAAAGGGGTAGGGACTGTGGATATCACCTTATCCATTACCATGAGATCGTATAATTTATCAAAGTTTTTGCCCACTTTCGCTGCCTTAATCCATTTATTAAATATACTTTGCACGTTAGAGATGTAATCTAGAAAGGTTTCAGTTGGCTTTGATTTTATTTGGGAAAACTGAATTTGAAACCGAGTGGCATCCAGAAGGAAATGCTGCATAATTCTATCGTGGATGTACTGATAATTATTCCTTAGTTCTGTAGGTATTGATTCTGTTACCTTTAATGGCTCCCCACTGAGATTTCTCATGTAGATCATTGCCCAGTCATACAATGGTATTTTCTGAGTCTTAAGTTGAAACTCTATATTCTCTGTCCAGGCTTAGATTGAATCGCCTACGCTATATGGTTTGATCAGGCCTTTATATTTACTAACCTTATTTTGTTCTTCCTGACTCTTTTGTTTACTCGGGGCTATCTGGATGTTTGAATCTATCTCCATTTCTTTCATCTTTAATTTAGTTTCTGACTCTACCTGTATCTGCTTCTGTTTGATGGCTTCCTCTACTTGTTTCATCTCTTTTTGATGTTGCCTTTCTAATGCTCTTTCGTCTCTCTGTAGAGCAGCTTTTCTCTCTGTTTCTTCTCTCTGTAGAGCAGTTTTTCTCTCTGTTTCTTCCTTCTGTCGAGCTATTTCTTCTTTGTATCTTTGATCTGCCCATTTCTCTCATTTCTATCTAGTATGGCCTATTTCTTTGCCCACCTGGATACAATCATTTAATGATGACATTATGTGGCTTTATGTTACTTCACAATGATATCACTCTAGGTTAACACAATGGTTTGTAGTTATGTGTTAGTTATTTACATTCTCACTGAAAATAAAGATGCATGGTTAACATAGTGAATATCAAAATAATTCAAAAATATACTAATCTAATTTGTCGGAAAATACGGCCCTTGGGGTGTTCCACCGCTGTCTTCCGGACACACAAAAATGATCGACTTGACAACAGAACGGATGCTTCTGTTTAGTAGAGCATCAATACATTAGAAATTTGCGTATGATATAAATACATGTTCATATTTCATGCGGCTGATGAATCATAAATGTGATCTAGATAATGATAAATGATGTTAATGAATGAATGTTATGATAGTATAAATCAGTGTTTCCCAACCTTTTTTGTGCTATCCCCCACCAAAGCTTTTCTAAAAGTCGTATGCCCCCCTCCTCCCCTATACATAATTTTTAATATTAATAATTTGAAATGCTCACTTAAGAAACTTAAGAAACTTGAATTAGATGTTTTAGGAAGAAATCACTAGGATATTATTGAGCAAACACAGTAAGTAAATTTTCAAAACATATAATGGAGAAATGAAATTCAAGTACAAAATAATTTTAATGACAGATTTTTCTATATCATTTTTAATTATTAGTAATTATTTATTATTTAAATTTAGTGAGATCCTTGCGCGCAGGTTACATTTTAGTTAACTTCACACTCAAGTCTCTCCGTTTTGTTATATCCAGCCATTTTCATTTTTTAGCAGCAAATCATTTATGGCACTAATTCCGCATTCAGCTAAATATGAAGATGGAAACCGTAACAATAGTTCTCCAAGGAATGGTGCTTTCATCCATCGAGTATGCCCTGGTCATCCTTACTGTCAGCCCTACACAGATTGGAAGACTTGAAAAGGTACAAAACGAAGCCATGCGCATCATTTTGGGCTGCACGAGAGACACCAGCTGTGTAGCGATGAGATACCTCCTTGACTTCATGACAATGAACCACGAGATCAAGATCTGGAGAGCTCGTGCATACTTGAAAATAAGTGCGGATGAGCAGCACCCTCTGCATGAAGATATATTCAGAGAAAAGAGCAACAGGCTAAAGAGGGACAAATCATGGATGGGTCGAGCGGAAGATATCATCAGACAGATCTGCAGTCCTACCAGTATCAACCCCGGCAAGGAATAGGTTCCCGCGCCTTCAGCTTTTAAGTGCACCTTCTCCTGCATTATCACACTTGACAGACGGTGCAGAGAACAGAACCCTGCCACTGTCAATGCAGAGGTCAACGAGCTCATCAATGAACACGCAGACAACCCCGAAGTGCCCATCTATACAGATGGATCTGTTGTAAAGAAGCAGAGAAGTGCATGGGCATTTAGAGCCCATTCAGCGGGCCGAACCGTTCAAGAATCCATTGGTGCCCACACTATGCCCACGAGCAGCATGACGATGGAGGTGATGGCAGTAACACAGGCTTTCCTATGGCTAGAATCACAGCATTATACCAACGTGTGTGTACTAAGTGATTCAATGAGCATGATTGGGAAGGTCGAAGCTGGATCTGTACGTGGACAGTGGACTGAGTCGCTGAGGAAGTCTGTTGTCCGTAAAGTCACCTTGATCTTCGTCCAGGGACATGCGGGAGTCGAGGGAAATAAACGAGCTGATAAACTGGCTGGCTCTGCACTCCCTGCAGATGACCAGCCCATGGATCGTGCCGATGTTATTAACCTCCTTAAAGAGATGTCGAGAACAGAAGACTTTGACGTCAGTGAATCCACATCGTTGTCCAGGATGAAAGACTTGGGAGTAAGAATTGGCACGGCCAGGCACGAGAGGTACATCGGGAAAACGAGGTGCCTCGTTAACTAATATAGAACTAGCACTATTAGCCACCGAACGCTGATGCATATGCTGTGGGGGGGGGGGGGGATCTGAGCACATATAGACCTGTCCGGAGTGCAATGAAGATGCCCCAACTGATAACTGATAACTGATAACTGAAGTTCTCTTGCACATTTGGTTGCATTTGGATATTTGATTTCGGTTTCCTCACGAAGCCATGCCATCGCTCCTTTTATATTAAATAAAGTTTTAATTTACTCATCATTGTGCATTTCTGCGAGTTCTTCTTGATACTGCATATTTGAAATATCATACAAATCCACAAACATTGGCTGCATAATCCATGTTGGGAAATCAATTTGTTTCAAATCAGAAAATCTTTCTTCTAAATCAGCCGATAAAATTCTCAGATGATCAACAATAACATGTATAGCGGTATCAGTCACTTACATTTTTGGAGCCAATGAAACTTTGTCAATATTTTAGTTGTAAATATATTGATTCATCCATTTGCACCGAGAATTTTCTTGTTTTCAGCTTTTCAACAAGTTGTATTTCAATATCCTCATCCATTCCGCCTATTCTTCTGCTAACAGTATAGTATTGTTACTTAGTAGCATAGCTTTAACGTCATTGTCATCTTTTTCCAGCACTGTTTTAAGAAATGCTGATATTGATGGTTTGATTAAATTCTCCCCTATAGTATGACTTTTCCCAGATTTAGCGATGAGTAATGAAATGTGATAACTGGCCTCAATTAATGTTACTCTTTTTTCAAAAAAATTTTTTTTAAAGTTTGAAAGTAATTCAAATCTGAATTAATATGAGCATTATGTTTCGCCTTCAAATGTGCCTCAAGACAACGTCGTTGGTCAAGCATTGTTGGCATAAAAGACCAAAAGGTGACCGTTCGTCATGGACAGCGGGTATGAAACCAAATTTTAAATATTCCTACGAAAACTGACGAAGTTTTTTCTTGCTTACATCACTCATTTCAATATGGGCTGAAATAAATAAATATAAGATCAATTAAAAAATTTAAAAAAAAAATGAACTGGAGTAAACGTAGACTAACAATGCATATTTAAATATGTATGGCACATTTACTCCACCGCAAAAAAGCATACTTTTTAATTTGACAAATTTTTCTGGAAAATGATGCTTCTAAAACTGAAATTAATAACAATTACCAATTGAATGTACATACCATTTATATATCACTTATATTTATACAGTGTATATATTTGTTAAAACAACGAGACTTTTACAACAATTTAACGGACGCTTATTTCAAATTAACACCAACGATGAATGCTGAGCGTTATTGTGGACACTGCAGATACCGGCACTAAGCATTTCGCGCCATTCAGAACAAATAGCGCCAAATGCTTAGTGCCGGCCCAATATAACCAGTAGTTCAACTCTAACGTCTAACAATGAAATCACAGCTACTAAAATGGCGGACATAAGTTACTTATATAGGACGTTTACCCAGCTCGAGTAGCGACTGAGAGTCACCGTACGGTTAACTTGAACTCTGGACGAGTCCATTTTCGAATATTTTTTATATTAAAAAAATACATAATAATATACACTTTTCGTGTAGGTACTGCTCTGGTCCCCATAAATATAATCAGTGCCTGCATGCCAAGAACGACTCGGACTTCAGGAGGCCTAAAACCAACAGAAAGTGCGCCAACTGCCTCGACAACCATGGCGCAATGTACCTCGGCTGCCCCTGCCACCAAGACAGCAAGGAAGCCATGAAAATGGCAATCAAGTCTTACCTACCATATAAGGAGGCCAGGAGGCAGTACGAAACGACCAACCGACTCACCAAAAGTGACAAAGCACAATTGGAAGGCCAACTGAAGGACCTGAGAACACAGTTCAAAAACATGGAGAAAGAAAAAGACAAGACGCAAGAATCACAGATAACGGCCGTTCAGCGCATCCTGGACGAACTTAAGCAAGTTCAGCAGAAGATAGAGCAGGATGTCGCTCGAATGGCTGCTATAAAAGCTGAAACTGACGAAACTTTATCAAAAATCCAAGAAGAAAGAGAAAAGACGGAAGAAACGCTCAAACAGATTCAAGAAGAAAGACAACAACTAGAACTACTCAAGGCCAAGACCGAAACACCTGAACCAAAAATCACAAAGACTCAGACAGAAGAAGAATCATCAGAAAGTGAAATATAACTGGATGAAAATGGATACCCAGACCAAGAAAAAAAGTTCGAGAGACGGTATAAAAAAAGGCTTAGCCAGAGCCGGCCACGACACACGGAATCAACGAAGACCGAGAATATTCGAAGACAACCCAAGACGGGGAAGGAGTTGGAACACCAGGAGAGACGACAACTGGTAAAACTCCCCCCTGAAAGAAACAGCACCATATGACGGTGTGGATACCCAATTACTCTATGCCTCAGCAAGTGCGCGACTGTCCAGACATGAAATACCTTATAAAGAAAGTAACGAACAAAATCAACCAACCAGAAGCCAGGAAGCTGAAAACAAGCAGCCCGATCTACGAACGAATCAAAACAAGCCAGACAATAATGGACCCAAATACAACTAAACCGATATAGTCGAAGGTTGAACGGGGCCATTCGTTTCAAGAGTTGAAATTGAAATTGGAATTTTCGAATTGCCCCCCTTAACAATTGAATTGCCCCACTGTGGGGCGTGGGCCCCACGTTGGGAAACACTGGTATAAATGATCGTCATGATTTGTAAGATGATTCGTCATATGCCAGTCACTGTCGTCTTGTCTTCACTTTCTATCTTGTTTGGTATACCTACGTTCTATGGCTTCCGTTCAGTAGCTAATATATTTTCCTTGTGCAAAAAGAACTTATTTTGCACACATATCTAAATGAATGTGATGAATGGTGACATTAATGGCTGTATCACAGAAAATGAAATGTACACGATGGTTTGCTTGATAATTTAAATTCATATTTGTATACATTTTCATTACCACAAATTCATACACATTTCCTATTAATCTTCGTAGAATAACACGACTTGTAAATTAATCTTTCTTCATTGTGGTTGAAGCTCCACAAATGGTAACATATTAATTATCACGTAGTACTGGTGTTGATCACTAACGTTCATTCACAAAACAAAATTATTTCTAACATTGTATGGTAAATAATTCACGTTAGTTTTAGGTATTTTTTCCACAAAATAATTCACGTTAATTTTAGGTATTTTTAACACAGAAATAATGCCAAATGGTGCCTGTTGGCGTTGGTTCAGGGACTTCTGACACCAAATGGGGTCCTGCCTGTCAGCGACTTACTTGCGACAGGTATTTCAGGACTCCCCTACTTTTGCACCACACGAAATAATAACTCGTGTCATTTGCAAAAGGGTACAATTTATTTAGAGCTGATTACAAACAAGCTCCGCGAGCGGAATACTTCATTGACAATAAACATCATAGTACGTTACACAGATGCAATGAATAGGTGATAATGATACTATTAATCACTGAATGGAATCTAAAGCCTAACAATCACTATTGTCTATAAACTTATAGTATTCATAAGGAACACGTCTACTCTATAGCCGTCTCAGTCGCAGTCTGAGCCACGCTTCTAGTTGCGTGTTCAAACACGGACGTTGGATCCTACGTGCGCTGGCGAGTCTTGCGTGCGTGGTGCTCCAGCACGCTGGTCAGTTAACTAGAGTAACCTGTACTCCATGGTTACTCGTCGAGGCGAGTTTCCTAGTGTCTTGGGAAACCCTCGCTCACTTACACTCAATGCCCTCTTGGTTGACGCAAGTGTGTCCCGTTGTGAAGCTATTTATAGCGCTGGTGTCTCTTCTGTCTGGTGTCCTTTAATAGTCTCTGTCTTAGCTCTATTACTTATATTCTTAACTCTGTAAACTCTTATTTAGATCTTTGACAAAATCTCAACACTATTTCTAATCTTTACATGTCTGTCAGTTAGTTTCTTAATGTTTCCTTCATTTCATTTACAAATCAACCTTTGCTGCCATTTACATATACGTTAACTTATATATGTGAAAGGAAATGAGCATAGCCTATTTACACAAGTAATTGTATTATATAGTTTTCTCACTGCATAATTTATTTTTATAATAATGATAAAGTGTTATCAACAGAGTGAGAAGGGGGTTCATGTATCAATACAAGATACCAAACATTGGTTACGGTACCTGGAAGAAGTGCCAGCTCATCTGTCCCGATGGCTTCAAGAAATGCCTCTTTCACAATGTCCAGGAACTGGAAGTGCTACTGATGTAGACCCGCACATTCTCAGCCGAGATTGCACTCAATGTCTCCAGCAGGAAGAGGACAGACATTGTTACAGTTGGCCATCCAGCTGAAGACCCTCATTGCTCGCCTCCTAATAAAAGAGGATGAGTAAATTAATCATTTACATACATAATAAACGTAATAAATTATTTTTAAACAGTTTGCACATTATGAATTGACGAACAGAACAGGTCATTCTTCTGCGCCTCAGAACAGGACACAATAGATTACGCAACCACATGTATACAAAATTCAAGATTGGTGACTCAGCCATGTGCACATGTGGTTTGGCGTCGCAGACAGCAGAGCACATACTCCAGGATTGCCCAAACTACAACATATCCAGGCGAACCTTCTGGCCTAGAGAGACAGCAGTGGAAGATAAACTCTATGGACCGCTGAATGAACTAAAAAAGACTGTTAGATTCATACAAGAGACAACATTGCAGATATAAACATAATTTAGGCGAACGCAAGAAGAAGATGAATTGACGAGAGATACTTGAGCTGATTCACTCTATGAATTGACGAAACATAATCTTTCTAGGCGTTTATTTGTGAGAAAATTGGCATTACAGATTTTACTGCCATTACCTTCATTGGCTTTTACTTATACAAACGTTAAACATTATTTTTATAAAATATATTTCTCTAGCAGTGTTTATTCGGGACAGGATTTCTGTTTCTAAATATTTTCTACCCATCTGACTGCAACTACCAACGATAATTAAATAATAAATAAAATTATTATTCAAATGAGGAAAAATATTATAATGGTATATCCATTGTTTATTTCCTTATTATTTTTAGAGCATATCTAGATTATCATAACAACAGACTAGCATAATTGTTAAGTGGTCACCGAATTTATAACAATTTCGTGGGAAACCACATCAACAAAAGGAACAGGACAGGACATCGCTGTCAACACCAGCATCTTTCAGCTGTATGTTGATTTCTTGGCAAGATAACGCTCAGTAGTTTTCCCTTGCTTTCTGAGCGGCCGGCTCACATATCCCGTAAGTTACCGATGCGATTCGAATCACTGCTGATCCTCACCGTCATCACGTTACCTACGAGAGTATACGAGATTACGGAGAGAAGTCGCTAACCTCTAAGCCACAAAGCCGGCAAATGGAACAGACTTTAACTAAATTAAGACATGGGACATAACAATTTATAATGTTAAGGGACATTATTCAAACTAAAATTATTTATAATATTTACCGTTCTGTGAATTACTTTCTTAATTTTTTTCGTGAATTTCATTAGACCTCATCCTTTGCTTTTATTTAGAAATACCTTAATATATATTCTAAAATGTAAATATAGTATAAACACAAATAATTATATTATTTAGTTTTCTCTTTGCATAATTTATTTTTATAATCTATTTTTCTTGCTTTGTCATAATAATATATTATAATCTGTTATTTTTTTTTTGTAGTGAGGCTAAAAGCTATGTTGCAATTTATATTTTTGGCACGCCTTTGAAAGGCCAATAAAGGTACCATCCAAAGTAACTAACTTCAGTATTTATTTGCTCTCTCTCTCTCTCTCTCTCTCTCTCTCTCTCTCTCTCTCCCGCGCGCGTGCGTGTGTGCGTGCTCGAGCAAACGCCACATATACTTGTTTTGCAATTTACTTTGTAAAATGGTATGCTTGTTGCGAACTATACACGTATGACAAATTCTGTAGGTACATACAAGATTAACATTTTCAGAAAGCAAAAGTGAATTAGAATACTTGGAGTATGAACGATTCAGTGATACCGTTAAACTTGTTTAAATAAAACTAAGTGTGAATGAGAATACTTGGAGTATAAAAGAATTTCTATTGGAAGATTTTAGTGTGCATGAGAGCAAATGATTACTCCACCATCACCATCAACGAGTAATAAGTAAGTAATTACACCGTGCCTTGAATGGAGTATTATCACGTGTAATAGAATTCAAATATATTGTATATACCGCATTCGCAAATGTAACATAAACACACAAACGCACCTTGTAAAAACATGTTTTTAAAGTTTCATGTTATGATACTCCATGTTGACCTATAGAAAATCCACCGCTGAGAAAACAGCACATGAAATCTCCGCTCATTAGAAGCAGCGCCCCCGAACCTTTTCCGCAACAAGTGCTTCGCTTCCATCACGTTCCTCACACTACACGGTGGCGGAACTTCCCGAGTGTTCTTCTTTTGGTTTGTGCTGAACTCCTGATGTCCAGCTTCTAGACGCCTTACTCGCCAGTGACGTATCTCGCAATAAGTTTGTGGGCGTGACATGAGAAAGGGAACGTTGCAGTATGTCGTCACAGTGGGGATGTTGGAGTGGAGGAGAGGCAGGGGGAGACCAAGAGAGAAGATGGCAGGCATTTTGACATCATCACATGGAGAAACATCAACATTAGGAATGATTGGCAGTACACGAGACAGAAGTCTGTGTCCAGACATGATTACCCTCACCACACGGCGTGGACTATAAAGAGACAAAGTGAGATAAATGATTACACAGTCTCAGAATGCAGACTTCCTCACGTCTTGCCCAGTTCATTTACAGCTATTACTGTAGGGAAGCCATTCCCCCACACCCACCCCCCTCCGGTCATTTTGTTATGGCTATCTGTGCGTATGTGATTGGATCCCCCCCCCCCCTCCCCTAACCCCTCCTCCTTCAAATACTGCCGTCCTTTCTTCCACCATTCGAGGCGCGTGCTACACGCGTGTCGTGCCCATAACAAGGCAGCTCTTCACGACAGATAAGTAACCTTTGTTTATATGTTCCTCTAGATTGTTTGTTATATAGAGCATGTTTGATGTTTGTGTGATGACGAAGGTTAGTAGATTGTTTGTTATATAGAGCTTGTTTGATGTTTGCGTGATGACGAAGGTTAGTAGATTGTGTTTATATAGAGCATGTTTGATGTTTGCGTGATGACGAAGGTTAGTAGATTGTGTTTATATAGAGCATGTTTGATGTTTGCGTGATGACGAAGGTTAGTAGATTGTGTTTATATAGAGCATGTTTGATGTTTGCGTGATGACGAAGGTTATGGCTGCCAGGTTTA
Source organism: Cepaea hortensis (assembly GCA_963921405.1). Classification (NCBI taxonomy): domain Eukaryota; kingdom Metazoa; phylum Mollusca; class Gastropoda; order Stylommatophora; family Helicidae; genus Cepaea; species Cepaea hortensis. Next base: position 69,491,359 of record OY992896.1, read on the forward strand.
ATTACATTTTCCTCTCATTTTTGTACATGCCGTCTGGTGTTGGTGACCATGCCTGTCCAGAACCTTCTGTCTGATGTGCTGCCAAGCATTTCTGATACGGATGATCCTGCATACGGAAATGTTGAACCGCCAGTAACTGCTCTTTTGGTCTCCTCCTGCTTCACCACCCCTTCAACTTTCCCGTTGTGACGACATACTCCAGCTTTTCCTTCACATTACATTTTCAAAAAAGGGGCTGAGTGGTCTCGAGATATGGTGTCCGCCTCGAGTGCTGAAGGCCACGGGTTCAAGCCCCTTTGAGGACCGGGATTTTTTTTTTCTCGTGGACTTCTAGTAATAAAATTTCCCCTGGTCTCTGGGTAGTGAGATCGGACGCCCCTGTATATTGCTGCGCACGTAAAAATTCCCTTGACAGTTGGAAATTGAAAAAGAGTAGCCTAACGGCGCTGCCCATGCAAAATTTTGAGTTAAAAATCTACCCAAAGTATTTCAGGATCCTCGCCGGTGCTACGGAGTTCGTGCACTGAGCTGAGTTTCTCCGGGCTCAGACTTGAGTTAGGAGAAGAACGGAGCACTTTTGGGTTACACCCGTGTCCCGTGATGTTGATCCATCGACTAAACTAAACTATCTCAAAGAATGTGAGTGAAACTTCACTGAAATATTAGTATCATCATCAAGTGCCACATCTGGGTTAGATGTAGAGAGTTTATAACACATTGTCAGGCTTGTTCACGGGGCATTCATGCAGGATTCTAGCAGTCCATGTGTTGGTATTGTCCACACATTTGTGGGTGCATTCATGCAGGATTCTAGCAGTCCATGTGTTGTTATTGTCCACACACTTGTGGGTGCATTCATGCAGGATTCTAGCAGTCCATGTGTTGTTATTGTCTACACACTTGTGGGTGCATTCATGCAGGATTCTAGCAGTCCATGTGTTGTTATTGTCCACACACCTGTCACGATGTCTTCTTTGAGCACATTCACCAGCGGCATTTCTTCTTCAAGATCATTGTAAAAGAATTTGTGCTTCCATGTAGACCTGGAGTACTTTAATTATCTGACGTTGTTATAATTCAGTAGTGTTCTCTTCAATCACAATTTTACTAGAGGTTTGTTTCTTCTCTTCTCCGGCCATCCACATTTTAAAAATCTTCAATTGTATCCATGGATTGTTTATTCGTTGACTGCATTTCTAAATCTTAAAATTGTCGATATTCGTGGTTCAAACTACATGTCAAAGAGTCGACCCATTATGCTCTATTCCTGTGTCAGTGAAAATCACACAAAATGCTCATCACCGTGAAAAGTGGAACAGACAGCAATTCTGAAAAACCAAAAGCACGAGCACGCATACTTGCTTTGTAAAATGGTATGCTTGTTGCGAACTACACACGTATGACAGATTGTGTAGGTACATACAAGATTAACATTTTCAGAAAGCAAAAGTAAGTGAGAATACTTGGAGTATGAACGTTTCAGTATGAAAGAATTTCTATTGGACGATTTTAGTGTGCATGAGAGCAAATGATTAATTACTCCACCATCACCATCAACGAGTGATAAATAAGTAATTACACCGTGCCTTGAATGGAGTATTATCACATGTAATAGAATTCACACATATTCAATATGTGTGAATTCTATTACATGTGATAATACTCCATTCAAGGCACGGTGTAATGATTGTATATACCGTATTCGCAAATGTAACATAAACACACAAATGCACCTTGTACAATTTTTTTTAAAAGTTTCATGTTATGATACTCCATGTTGATTGATAGAAAATCCACCGCTGAGAAATCAGCACATGAAATCTCCGGTAGTCAGAAGCAGCCCCCCCCCCCCCCCCCCCCCTGCCCCTTTTCCGCGGCGAGTGCTTCGCTTTCATTACGTTCATCACACTGCATGGTGGCGGAACTTCCCGAGTGTCCTTCTTTTGGCGTGCGCTGACATCATGATGTCCAGCTTCTAGACGCCTTACTCGCCAGTGACGGTTTATTTCACAATACGTTTGTGGGCGTGACATGAGTAAGGGAACGCTGCTGCATGCCGTTCAGCGGGGATGTTGGAGTGGAGGAGAGGCAGGGGGAGACCAAGAGAGAAGATGCCAGGCATTTTGACATCATCACATGGAGAAACATCAACATTAGGAATGATTGGCAGTACACGAGACAGAAGTCTGTGCCCAGACATGATTACCCTCACCACACGGCGTGGACTATAAAGAGAAAAAGTGAGATAAATGATTAGACAGTCTCAGAATGCAGACTTCCTCACGTCTTGCCCTGTTCATTTACAGGTATTACTGTAGGGAAGCCATTCCCCCTCCCCCACCCCCTCCGGTCATTATGCTATGGCTATCTGTGCGTATGTGATTGGATCCTCCCCCCCCCCCCGCCCCTAACCCCCCTCCCTCCTTCATATACAGCCGTCCTTTCTACCACAATTCGAGGTGCTTGCTACACGCGTGTCGTGCCCATAACTAGGCAGCTCTTCACGGCAGATAAGTAACCTTTAAGTATATGTTCGTTCGTGGCTTAGAGGTTATGACTTTTCTCCGTAATCTCGTACACTCTCGTGGGTAACGTGATGACGGTTAGAATCAGCAGTGGTTCGAATCGCATAACTTACGGGGTATGTGAGCCGGCCGCTCACACAGCAATGGCAAGCTACTGAGCGTAATCTTGCCAAGAGATCAACATACAGCTGAAAGATGCTGATGTTGACAGCGATGTCCTGTAAAGGATATGCAAAAAAAAAAGATTGTTTTTATATAGAGCATGTTTGATGTTTGCGTGATGACGAAGGTTAGTAGATTGTGTTTATATAGAGCATGTTTGATGTTTGCGTGATGACGAAGGTTAGTAGATTGTGTTTATATAGAGCATGTTTGATGTTTGCGTGATGACGAAGGTTAGTAGATTGTGTTTATATAGAGCATGTTTGATGTTTGCGTGATGACGAAGGTTATTAGATTGTGTTTATATAGAGCATGTTTGATGTTTGCGTGATGACGAAGGTTAGTAGATTGTGTTTATATAGAGCATGTTTGATGTTTGCGTGATGACGAAGGTTATGGCTGCCAGGTTTAATTACATTTTCCTCTCATTTTAGTACATGCCGTCTGGCGTTGGTGACCATGCCTGTCCAGAACCTTCTGTCTGATGTGCTGCCAAGCATTTCTGATACGGATGATCCTTCATACGGAAATGTTGAACCGCCAGTAACTGCTCTTTTGGTCTCCTCCTGCTTCACCACCCCTTCAACTTTCCCGTTGTGACGACATACTCCAGCTTTTCCTTCACATTACATTTTCAAAAAAGGGGCAGAGTGGTCTCGAGATATGGTGTCCGCCTCGAGTGCTGAAGGCCACGGGTTCAAGCCACTTTGAGGATCGGGATTTTTTTCTCGTGGACTTCTAGTAATAAAATTTCCCCTGGTCTCTGGGTAGTGAGATCGGACGCCCCTGTATATTGCTGCGCACGTAAAAATTCCCTTGACAGTTGGAAATCGAATAAGAGTAGCCTAACGGCGCTGCCCAGGCAAAATTTTGAGTTACAAATCTACCCAAAATATTTCAGGATCCTCGCCGGTGCTACGGAGTTCGTGCACTGAGCTGAGTTTCTCCTGGCTCAGGCTTGAGTTAGGAGAAGAACGGAGCACTTTTTAGTTACACCCGTGTGCCGTAATGTTGATCCGTCGACTAAACTAAACTAAACCCGTGTGACATGATGTTGATCCATCGACTAAACTAAACTAAACCCGTGTGCCGTGATGTTGATCCATCGACTAAACTAAACTATCTCAAAGAATGTGAGTGAAACTTCACTGAAATATTAGTATCATCATCAAGTGCCACATCTGGGTTAGATGTAGAGAGTTTATAACACATTGTCAAGCTTATTCACGGGGCATTCATGCAGGATTCTTGCAGTCCATGTGTTGTTATTGTCCACACACTTGTCACGATGTCTTCTTTGAGCACATTCACCAGCGGCATTTCTTCTTTAAGATCATTTTAAAAGAATTGGTGCTTCCATGTAGACCTGGAGTACTTTAATTATCTGACGTTGTTATAATTCTGTAGTGTTATCTTCAATCACAATTTTACTAGAGGTTTGTTTCTTCTCTTCTCCGGCCATCCACATTTTACAAATCTTCAATTGTATCCATGGATTGTTTATTCGTTGACTGCATTTCTAAATCTTAAAATTGTCGATATTCGTGGTTCAAACTACACGTCAAAGAGTCACCCCATAATGCTCCATTCCTGTGTCAGTGAACATCACACAAAATGCTCATCACCGTGAAAAGTGGAACAGACAGCAATTCTCTGAAAAACCAAAAGCACGAGCACACATACTTGCATAAGGCCAATGCCAGAATGCCAACACAGCAGTCAGCCACCAGAATTACAATTTATCAACGATGGAAGCAACAGTCACTAGTGAACCAACAATTGCACGCACATTATTCATAATGCAAAATCAGCAAATGACATTTGATTTTGAGACATCTAAGTCAAAAAGCAAGTAAGCTGATATATCAACTCCCACCCAATCTGAAACATCTGAATATACTTATGTCAACGAAACGACAGATAATTAGTAGCATATCCACACCAACTCAATGCTACCAATGTCAAACTTGGACATCAACCAAATCAACATCTGCGAGATGAGGGACTAGAGAAGTGCTGCCAGCTCGACTTTCCGATACTGAGAAATAAACGGTGTTATCAGACAGACGGTGGGATCAACATATATTGAAAAGCAGTAGATCAAATGGATCGGCCATCTCGTTAGAATGCAACACCATCAGTTACCAGCACTAGGGCTACACCACAGAAGATCTGATACGAGAACAAGAGGACGCCAAAGAAGAAATATGGACTGAAAACATCAAGGAGATTGAACAATCAATGGAATGAGACGTTTCAGTGTCACCCATTGGACGCTGAAACGTCAACTATTTCTTCCCACGACGCTTCTCAGGAAAAGTGAAAGATGATGACGGTCAAGTATCAGGACCTTTACTGAACATCGTATGTCATCATATCACCCACAATGTAATTTATTTGCCTCACGTATATTGCCAGTATGTGTTTTTGAATGCTGAAGACACAAAGAATTGTTTGCACAGTTTATTATCTGACATATTTCTTTGTATCTGTTCAAGTGTCAGACGTCGCACAACAAGCAAATCAATGAAATTCTTCAAGCTGAAATTACAACAAACATATTCCCAACGTAATTTAAAATGTGTAACACTTTAATTTAAACGGAATATCACGACTGTTTGTTTATACAACAGTGGTTTGGTCATACGAATCGCAGCTGTTTCATCATATGTTTTTTATTGTTACCAAACCTCTGTCATCAAACCTGTACTTAAACAAAACAAACAAGAAAAAACAAACACAAAACAGAAAAAAAAGAGTATGCAGCTAATGGTAGGGATTGATCCCTGACCATTGCTTTGATACGCAAAGAAAACAGCACCCAGACCATTGCCCAGATAAGCAAGGGAATTGGAGTCTCCGTATGGGAGCTATAAAGCTAAGCTTTACCACTTTCCATTTTTGTTTATTTGTTGGTCATCATCATGTGCCATATCGGTAAGCAAGGGTGATCTTGTTTCTCCATCTCACACCATCGCCAGTCGTGGATAAACAATGTGTTCTTGTCTCGATTATGCCATGTTGTCTAGCCATCGAGATAATTGATCTCTCTGCCTTGCCATTATTCCTGTCCCTTTAGTCTTTCCAACTGTTACTAACATATCTGGTTTATTTATTTCTTCTCATAAAGTGTCCAAATAATCTTAACTGTCAACTTCAAATTTCTCTAATCAGTTTACTGTTTTCAACTGTTTCTTGTAGATCTTGCTCATTGATTCTTTTTCGGTTTGGATATGGATACGGCTGAAACTACATCTCCACTGCCATCGGATGTTTCCCAGTCTTTCTGCTCACTGTACACGATTCACATCCATGTAACTGTACATGATTCACGTCCATATAATCATCATTCATTCATGTGCCATGCCGATAAGAGTAAGCGGTCATAATTCGCCATCTCACTCGATCCCAGAGTCGTGGATCAATTTAGTGTTCTTCTCTTGACCATACCATTTGGCTAAGTCATCCAGGTATTTACTTCTCTGCCTTCCCCTAGTTCTCTTACCCTCGATCTTGCCAGTTGTCATCAAGTTCTCCAATTTATTTTTCCTCATTACGTAGACTGCCTATGTCTAATATCTCTAATCAGTGTACGAATGTATAGGGTAATTATACACGATCTATTAGCACTTTACACTATTGTTCGCTTTGCAATTGACATCATTTTATTTGTCAGTATGTCTTCCATCAAGCAAATGGCATCTTTGCCATAGCGATGCTTGATCTAATGTCTTTAATGCACATCCCGTCAGATGATCAGCCAGTTCTGTGGGAGCTGTACTGATTCACTATATGAATTGACTAAACATGATTTCCTAGGCATTGTTTGGTTATAAATTTAGCATTATAGATTTTTTTTTTTTTCTTTCATAGTATTATATCCTTGTACAAAAGCTAAACGTGATTATTTAAACATATGTCTTTTGCAGTGTTTATACACGTGTTTTAAGATACAATATTCCCTTTTGTTTATTGTTTTTAACAGATCTGACTGCTGATACTAAATCTAATTATCATAATCGAAACAACATATTGTACACCTGATAAGAAATCATAAAATGGTACTTCGCGTGTTTATTTTCTTATTTGATGTTTATATTTAGAACTGTTCCAGATTATCACAATAACAGGCTATCATAATTGTTGAGTGGTCACCGAATTTATAAACAATTCTGTTCAAACAACTTTGGGAGAAAACACGTAAACATAAGGAATAAACAAAATTAAATTAAGCATGGGACGTAACGACTTAACATATTAAGGGACATTACCTAATCTAAAAAATATTCCTAACATTTACAGTACTGGCAATTACTTTGTTAAGTTTTCGTTAATTTCATTTGTAAATCAACCTTTACTGCTTTTCACCAATATTTTACGTATAATGATAACGAAATGTAAACAGCGTACTAACATAAGTAATTGCATTATTTAATTACACTTTTTTGCACAAAACACTTTTATTATCTACTTTCCTGTATTCTGGAATACTATATATTTGACTTTTCTAACCCATCTTAATATTCTGAATTTATGGTCTTTAGATATATTTTTGGCAGGTCTTTGAAAGGCCAAATAATCTACAGCTACTTTATTTCTCAACCATTTGGCTAATATCAAAGTGTAGTATCTGCACTTCATCTAGGCAGGGCCACATACAGAGGCGGTAATCCGAATAACATACAGGAACGCCAGGAACTGATGGGACGGCTCTGCCACATGAGGGAATCACCGAGCCTTTATTAAAAAAAAAAGAAAAAGAGAACGGTCGCCTTCAAATGATTGACCTATGCGCTAACATCAAAGAGTAGTCATCTGAACTTGACCTGACCAGAGTCATCAGCAGAGGTGTCCAACTGAAAGACACGGTGACGTGGAAGATTTTATACACGGACATACGTCATCCACGTTCACTGCTAGAAAACCCATTGCTGAGCGAGCTCACAGCAGGTCTGCAGTCATCAGAAGCAGCCACATTTCTCTCCCCCCCCCCCCCCCCACAGCCCCATCCCGTCCACTTCGACGAGTACCTCGCGTCCATTAGATTCCTCACACTTCCTGGAGGAGTGTCTTCCCGTTTGTCGTTCTCCTGCCGTGCGCTCACATCCTGATTTCCAGTTTAAAACCGCTTTAATCGCTGATGGCGGTTATCCCACATTACGTTTGTGGACATGTCATGAGAACGGGAACGCTGCAGTATGTCGTCACAACAGTTAAACTGGAGCAGAGGTGAGGCAGGGAGAGTGGAGCGAACAAACATTATTTTCAAAGGGTTAAGAATTGGGCACTCATGCCTGTCTAAAGAGAGACGATTTTGCGCAGTTTGACACCATGGCATGGAGGAATATCAACATCAGAAAGGAGTGGCAGCACACGAGACACAAGGCTGCACACAGGCATGTTCACCTTTCCAGACTGTGGGATATTGGATCGGAAGTCCAATCCATAATATATAGTAAATATAATACTTAATTGCTATCCCTGGCCGAGGGGTTAGCAGCTTTCTCCGTAATCCCGAATACTCTCGTGGTTGACGTGAGTGCACGAGAATTGGAAGCGGTTCGAGTCGCGCCAGTGACTTATGAGAGTATGGAGCCGGTCGTTCAGAAAATCGTGGCGTGCTGATGAGCGTAATCTAGCCTAGGAATCAACATACAGCTGAAAGATGCTGATGTTGACCGCAATATCCTGAAACAGGATGAAAACGTGGGGGAAAACGAAAAATTTTTTTAAAATGTATTTCATATAAGAATATTTTTCAGATTGCTGCATATGTTTGTTGTTGTTGTTGTTGTTGTTGTTGTTGTTGTTGTTGTTGTTGTTGTTGTTGTTGTTGTTGTTGTTGTTGTTGCTCTCGCTCGCTTTGAACTCAAGCGTATTGCATAAACGCTACTTGTAGTATCAATGGATTGAATGTTGTGCGTGGATTAGCTTCTCCTTATTACCAGTGTCCCTCGCAATCCGACTTCAGACGTACTTGTAATGTATGCCCTCAAATCAAGGACAAGAAGTCAACTGCTTAGTCTTACTCTCCGGTGTTGGGTTTGAACCTCCTACCTCAGCATCAGCACACCGGATTTTTAAGAACGAGCGCTCTTATCCATTCGCCCATGCTGACTAAAAAAAAAAAATTGTTGCATGTTACTTTGTCTACATTCTCTTACTTATTTCAGCCCCTCACCTGCCATCGTCTGTTGTAAATTGATATAGGTAAGAAAACCTGTTGACCTGCACAAGTGGCTTACCATTCACATTAATTCTCAAACGTTACTTGGTGCTGTCAGTGTTGATAACCATTGGTTTTGTTTACTTTATGTTTACATCCAATCATTTTGATCGCCTAATGTTTACAGTCAACACCGCCATAGTTCAATTAATAAAACTAATACAACAATCGTCGTGTGTATCTTTTACTGTTTACCACTACTTCTCCAATATGGAGGTAAGAGGTCTTCGTGACCACTGGGTTAACTCGCTTGCGCTTACATTTCCAGTGCCCTGACAGCGGTTCAATCCCTACACCAGCCAGTTTGACTTAGAAGTTGACTTCTAGTTCAGAAAGTAATGGCAAACAATACAAAAAATAGTTAGTTGCATTTCCTTTACCGGACGTTGCAGTCAATCCCAGCATTTTTGGCTGTTCGTGATGTCTTGGCAAATTTACGTTTAGTAGTTTGCCCTTGCGTTCTGAGCGACCGCCACTCATACCTTTGTATGGGAAATCAACGCAAGGCGGTCTCTTCCAAATCGCCCGTGACTGTGTTTCGAACGCGGTATGTGGGGTTACGAATTGCTTTCGTAACACTGCCACGGAGCATAAATGACAAAGTACTCATCGCAAAATTCCTTAGAAAATCAACCTGTGATTTGGGGTGGTTCGCGACATCAATCAAAGCACACGCAACATTTTCAATGTGATTTCAGTCTTCTTTCTACCTTTTTAAATGTGCTCACTAAATAAACATTGTGGTTGGATGAAGAATGGCTTGAGCGTTGAATTGGATTAACGTGAGGAAGAGTTGCTCAATTCGTCGACCACACTGTCTCGCCTGAGTCCATCTGAATCCACTGGCAAGAGAAGTCAAGACGACTGGAGACGAATACAGGTGCAGTGGATGACCAGGGCCCTCTACGAACATCACTGATTGGGAGAGAACTGGGCAGGTACAACATCGACATTGCAGCGAGACACGACTAGCAGAAGAAGGCCACATCTGTGAAATAGTTGCCGGCTACACATTTTTCTGGAGTGGAAGGAAAAGCGAGGAAAGACTCCAATCCGGTGTGGGATTTGCTATTAAGTCAGCCCTGGTCGGCAAACTAGCTGAATTTCCAAAGGCTATAAACGACAGGCTCATGACCATTAAATTACCCCTGCTGAATGGGAGGAAGCATGCAACCATTGTGAGTGTCTACGCACCAACTATGACCAATGAAGATGATGTCAAGAACAAGTTCTATGAGGACCTGCACAATGTATTAACATATGTTCCCAAAGGAGACAAACTTATACTCCTTGGGGATTTCAATGCCAGAGTAGGCACGGACACCACCTCTTGGAGTGGCATTATTGGAAAGCACGGAGTCGGAAATTGTAACAGCAATGGACTCCTCCTTCTTCAGACATGTGCCGAACACGATCTCCTGTTTACCAACACAATTTTCCGTCTCCCCGTGAGAAACAGGACATCGTGGATGCACCATTGATCGAAACACTGGCACCTCATTGACTATGTCATCGTCAGGAGCAGTGACAGACAAGACGTTCGGGTGACAAAATCCATGTGTGGTGCCGAATGTTGGACAGACCATCGTCTCATTATCTCGAAAATAAACAATCACATCAAACCACAACGGCGTCCTCAAGGGGTGAAAATGCAAAGAAATACTAAATGTCACCCGCCTAAACAGCAAGAAAATGCAGCTGTCGTTTGAAAATATGCTGGAAGACCGCCTCAAGCCCAATGCTGCAGCTAAACAGGATACAGAAACAGAGTGGAGAGCCCTAAAGGACATAATTTACAATACTGCTATGGAAATCCTGGGTCCAACCCCCACGAAAGCATAATGACTGGTTTGATGAAAATTCCGAAGACATCAACCAATTGCTGGCCGAGAAACATCTTCTCCTCAAAACACATTTGAATGACCCGAAGTCAACATAAAAAAGATGCCTTCAAGAACATTCAGAGAGTAGTGCAGCAGAAACTTCGGCACATGCGGGACTCCTGGCCGAGCAGCAAAGCTGATGAAATTCAAGGCTTTGCTGACAGACATGATATGAAAAAACTTCTACGACTCACTGAAAGCGGTCTATGGTCCTACATCACCAGGCACAGCTTCCCTCCTCAGTGCAGATTGGGGAACATTGGTCACCGATAAGAATGACATCCTTCAGCGCTGGGCAGAACATTTCAGCAACATCTTAAATGCAACTTCCTTCTTCGATGATGAAACTATCAACTGACTTCCTCAAGTTCCCATAAATGACACACTTGATGACCTGCCAACCATAGTGGAAGTAAGCAAAGCCATCCAGCAACTCTCCAGCGGCAAGGCACCTGGTCCGGACTCCATCCCAGCAGAGATATACAAGGCAGGTGGGCTGATCCTAATAGAACAGCTACACCAAGTCTTTACAAACATATGGATTAACGAGTCCGTGCCACAAGATTTCAAGGACGGGTCAATAGTCCACCTTTACAAACGAAAAGGAAACCACCAATCCTGTGACAACCACCGAGGCATCTCCTTGCTTTCAATTGCAGGGAAGATACTCGCCATAATTCTTCTCAATCGCCTCACGGCCCATCTCGATCAAGGTCTTCTCCCCGAGAGCCAGTGTGGCTTTAGAAAAGGACGTGGAACTGTTGACATGATTTTCGCTGCAAGGCAGCTGCAAGAGAAATGTCAGGAACAGAACTGCGAAATGTTCTCCACTTTCATTGACCTTACCAAGGCTTTTGATACAGTCAGCAGAGAAGGACTGTGGAAGATTATGGCAAAATATGGCTGTCCACGAAAGTTTGTCCAAATAGTGCGGCTATTTCATGATGGCATGCAGGCAAGAGTACAGGTTAATGGTGAACTGTCTGAGCCCTTTACTGTCACCAATGGAGTGAAACAAGGATGTGTCCTGGCACCGACACTGTTGTCGTAGTAATCCTTTATTACCTTAGTGTCGTCCTTGGAGTGAGGGGAATCAACACCCACATTTTTATTAACCCAATATTATTGTCCTAGAGAAACCACCAGAATCCGTCCACAAAACTCCTTCAGTCTGAAGACACCTCTTTCTCACTCTTACTCACCACTGGATCATGCCCCCTCTCATTCTTCCCCAACATAACATACTCGACAACTCTAGCTTCAACAAATAAATATAAGAAATTTATTAAAGCAAAGAGTATATGTGGGAGAAGTGTGTGTGTGTGTAATGTGTAGAATGTGTGTCGAATGTTCTAAGGTGTATGTAGACTCAGATCAGTGTTTCAGGAGCAAAGTCATTCTCATCCTTGTGCTTAGCCCACACAAGCACTATGTACTCCGGACAGACAACCTCACCCAGGTGATGCTTCTCCGGCCACGTGATGACTTTTTCCGCTATCTCTCGAACCATCCAGATGTTTAGACATCCATGACAAACACTGTCTAATGAGAGTCTTCAGTCTAATTCGCACTATGAATTTCCTCTGTTATTAACTGTTTGTTAATTAAGGAATTCTAACACTATTGTCACTGTTACTTGGGAAATCTTAATTGATCTATTGTCACTGGTTATAAGAATCCCCATATTAACACCACAATCTGAATATACATAAGTATCATCAGAATGTCCTGCTCAGTGTAAGCCAGGTTCCCGCAGACCAACTGGGGTATAAGCCCAATGTAGAGGCCTCTCGGCAACTTCTGTCTTCAAATCATGAGCCCTCATCTTCTAAACTGTGTTCTAGCTTCACTGTTGAATATCATAGCACACCTACGTGGAACCTGTAGAATAGAACACCCTAGTGAGAGCAACTCAATTCCGATCTTAACTAGGTGAGTGTAGGCCGATAGCAGCACTCAGCTCTATAACTGAGAACCGAACTCTGTCATACGGCCAAATAGCTCATCACATTTTCTGAGCCATGGTAAGACAGGGAAAGATTACAGGAAAAAAAAAGGCAGAAACCCAGCAGATGCCCTACTGTAAGATCCTACCATTTCACATTTCCGTCATCCCTCCCCACCATCCTCAATCTCTCTAAATAGTGTCCCACTACATTGGCCTTAACGCCATGAGTTAAATGATATATCACACAGGCTAGTTTAAACCACACAATTAGCTACTGGTGCCGACGATCCTATGATCCTTTCTATCACCGCACTTATCATACATTCTCTCACTAATCATAAACTAAGATAAATATGATTAATAGAATACCATATATAGCTATTCTCGTTGCAGATGGAGACTATAGAATCACAGACTGGATCGATGTCCGCCGATATATCTATATCAACAACTTGACACTATAATCTCGCTCTTTAACACAACTGAGAATGCCGTTCCTCTCCACATCACTTACTTCAGAACTTGTGGTCGCCTAACTCAACTTTGTTTACCTCAACTAGTTTTAATTTCGAGGCTTGAGTGACGTCACCAAAAAAGTCTAGACGCTAATCAGTCCAGAGTCTGGTTTTCTCCCCTGTTTTAGACTGACTGGAATCAATCTACCGTCTAGTTTGCTTTCATCTAGGAATTCCTTGTCTCATACAAGAAAAGTCCAGTCTGTCTGTGAACCAGGGGATTTTACCCCACATCACAGAATCCATCCGACGTCTGTCCAGACATTCCGTCTACAACTTTAAAGGCTGTCTACCGCCTAGCAGACGGATGGCGCTGTTGTTCGTTTCTCGAACAATCCACATCATACAGAAATGCCGACAGTGTGCAGACAGTTGACGCGACATATTTTGTTCCACAGTCCCCTACTCATCAAAGGAGTGCCTGTTATTGTAGACAAATGTCGGGTCTTTTTGTCATCGATCGAAAATATCAAGTTTTTCCGCGACAACTGTTCAGACTCATGTTTTCAGCTATGTTGACGAATTCCTTCGAGAACAACGACATTGGAATAGACATCAACTACCGCATGGATGGAAAGTTATTCAATCTAAGACGGCTGAAAGCTAAAACCAAAATTGACAGCGACACCGTCAGAGAGCTCCTGTTTGCTGATGATTGCGCTCTATACGCCAACTCAGAGGCGGACATGCAACATAATGTTTCAGCTTTCTCACATGCCTGTGCCAACTTTGGGCTCAATATCAATTTGGAGAAGACTGTAGTTATGTACCAGCCAGCTTCAGGGAATAATCACATTGTACCGAATATCAAAGTGAATGGTCATAGTCTAAGTGTTGTGGAAAAATTCACCTATCTTAGCAGCACTGTGTCACAAGCTGCTACAATTGATGATGGAGTGAATGCAAGAATCTCCAAGGCCAGCGCGGCCTTTGGCAGACTGTACAAGAATGTATGGGACAGAAATGGAATAAGCCTGCAAAAAAAGCTGAAAATCTACAAAGCAGTTGTATTATCCACACTGCTATATGCTTGTGAAACCTGGACTGTTTATCAGCGACACGCTAGGAAATTAAACCACTTCCACACAGTCTGCCTTAGGAAGTTACTGAAGATTAAATGGCAAGACAAGATCCCAGACACTGAAGTCTTAGAAAGAGCGTCCATGGTCAGTATCCACACTCTACTAATGAAGAATCAGATTCGCTGGGCTGGTCACTTGACTCGCATGCCAGATCACAGGCTCCCTAAACGAATTTTTTACGGCGACTTGCGTTGTGGTAAACGCTCCCAAGGTGGCCAGGGGAAACGCTTTAAGGACACTGAAAATTTCATTGAATGCTTTTGGAATTCATCATGACACCTGAGAGACTGCAGCCAGAGACCGAAATTCGTGGCGAGCATTATTACGCAAGGGTGCAGTCACTTGTGAGGCAACCAGGACTGCAAGAGCTGTGAAGAAAAGAGAGAACAGAAAAACCACTGCAGAATATCCTCCTCCAGAAACGTCAAGCATTCTTTGCTCACATTGTCAAAGAACATTTCGAGCCAAAATAGGCCTTATCAGCCATCTTAGAACTCACGAAATGTTTCGAAATGTCTATGGATTAAGTGTTTTTTTCGTAGTGAAATGGAGTTCGGACCGTGCAACTGAGTTCGTGCACGCGCGTCCGGACTTCTTTCGGCGTATCATCGGCGCCCGGTGGCGATAGTTAAGCCTAACATGACGACCAGACGACCAGCTAGGACACAACGTGGTAAGAGGGCGGGCGCGCGCAGAAGGCGCTTAAAATGTGACAGATTGGGTATCGGAAATGTTCGAGTACTGTACTGGAACTGTGCATCATTTAGTCAACGCCGACCCATCTTGAAAAACTACTCTACGGAAACGATATTGTAGTCTTGCAAGGAACACAGCTCACCGACGGAACAGTCAATGTTGCGGGATTTCAGGGTTTCTTTAACAGGCGGCACCTCGGACAGGCCATTCTGGTCCGCGACAACATACTAGTGTCTGAGATCGATATGTCCGCCTGGAACAGCGATGCCCTGCAAGTGCAGGCATTAAGAATAATGACACCAGTGCAGCTTGTAATCGTTAACGTCTATGCGCGAAATGGGAAGGTCGACGTGCGACAATGGCAGAGTTTGTTCGATATGGATGAAAGGCATATCATCTACTGCGGGGACTTCAATGCCAGAGGCAGTCAATGGGGGAATTGCATCACCAATAGACAGGGAGAAGATTTGGAGGACGCCCTGGCATCTGCTGCCCTAATCTGTCTGAATGATGGGAAGGTCACTAGAATGGCCACTCGAACAGGCGACTCTGACAGCATCATTGACTTGGCTCAGGTGTCGCCCACCATCGCACCAAGGTGCCGGTGGGGCACACTGGGATACCACGATAGTGACCACTACCCTTGTGTCATCCTGATCAAGAAAGACGGGGCCATGAGTCAAAGAAACAAGACCAATGCCTTCCCGTACGACACCACTGGTCAAGACGCCATAAGCAAGATCAGAAGAAGGAAACTAACTTCCTCCCGTAGGAGACAAGAAAGATGGCTGCAGCCACCATGGTGGAATTGAGAGGTCGAGAAGGTGTGGCTGGGAAAGAGGCAGGCTGTCAAAGACTGGCAAAAGGCCAGAACGGCTAACATGCCCCAGGTTGAGTTCGCCAACCTGAAGACTGAGGTCGTTAGGACGACGACTTTATTCAAATCCTGCGCCAAACAGGCCAAGGCCGACAAATGGGACGAGTTCTGCAGGAAGGTGTGCTCCGAGCAATCTCTTACGACATTCTGGCGCCTCCACAAGAGCATGAACGGTTCTGCACAACGTAGGGGTATTCCAGACTTTCAAGGCACAGACCTCGCATGGAAAAAGTCGGATGCGGATAAAGGTAAGGCCCTTCTTGCACGCTACATAGAACAGACTGACCAGAAAGACGAGCCCGCCAGACAGAGGACCACAACAACACTCTCTCAGTTGTGCGAGAGGGTCGGGACAGACGAAGGATGGACAATCACAGTTGAGATATTGCGTGCGATGCTCAAGAAATCACCTAACACCGCCCCAGGCCCAGACGGCATCCGATATGGTGACCTAATGGTGATATCAGATGATGACATGGAAGAACTGGCCAGAGAATTCAACACCAGTATCCAGAGGGGTCAGGTCAAAGAAGAATGGCTACACAGCTACTTGCTGCCGCTGCCAAAACCGAACAAAGACCACTCCAAGATAAGCGGCTACAGAATCATTACGATGCAGAATACTGTTGGCAAGCTACTGGAGAAAATTGTAGCACACAGACTTGCTTGGGACTTGGAATAGCTCGGCTGCTTCCCGCCCACACTTGGAGGATACAGACGCAACAAAGAGTCATGGCTGAATGCGGCGGTCTTTGCTCAAGATGTTTACGAAGGATTTCAGGTCAGAGAAGAGACATGTGCGGCCGCCATAGACTTAGAGGACGCATATAACAGAGTATCTTTCGAGCACTTGATGCAAACCCTCCTCAGACTGAAAGTGCACCCTCACCTTGTACGATGGATAGCTGCAGTTCTACTCCAAAGGAAGGTGGTGCTAATATGCGGGAGTTGGTCTTCTGAGCCGATAACGATATGTCCAGGATTGCCGCAGGGTTCACCACTGTCACCAGTACTATTCAACGTGTATACGGTGCCGATCACTGAACAACAGTTGGATGGGAGGGGTAGGACTCTATCATTCGTTGACGACATCCTCGTGTATCGACAGGGTCGAGATAGACAGGCGGTTGCCAACTATATGCAGGGCGAACTAGATCGAATTTCCTCATGGTGTGCTGATGCCGTTGCCCTTGTCAACCCTGCAAAGGCAACGGTTACATGGTTCTCACGAAACAACCATATTGTGAAAACAGACCTGCCGGCAGTAAGAATGGATGGGAGCATTCTGAGTAGAACCCAGTCAATGACATATCTTGGCGTGAGGCTTGATCGTAGCCTGTCCTTGAGAGATCATGTCGATTATGTCATAACGAAGGCTCGAAAAGGTTTGGCAGCAATGAGAGTCATGGCGACTGCCAATATCGAGCAAAGACTGCTATCACTTCTGTTCCAAGGACTTGTGCTTTCACGCATCGAGTATGCCCTGGCCATCCTCACTGTCAGCCCTACACAGATTGGAAGACTTGAAAAGGTACAAAACGAAGCCATGCGCATCATTTTGGGCTGCACGAGAGACACCAGCTGTGTAGCAATGAGATACCTCCTTGACTTCCCGACAATGGAACACAGGATCAAGATCTGGAGAGCTCGTGCATACTTAAAAATAAGTGCAGATGAGCAGCACCCTCTGCATGACGCTGTATTCAGAGAAAGGGGTGACAGGCTAAAGAGGGGCAAATCATGGATGGGTCGGGCGGAAGATGTCGTCGGACAGGTCTGCAGTCTTACCAGTATCAACCCCGGCAAGGAATGGGTGCCGGTGCCTCCAGCTTTTAAGTGTACCTTCTCCTGCATTATCACACTCGACAGACGGTGCAGAGAGCAGAACCCTGCCGCTGTCAATGCAGAGGTTAACGCGCTCATCTATGATCACTCAGATAGCCCCGAAGTGCTCATCTATACAGATGGATCTGTTGTAAAGCAGCAGAGAAGTGCGTGGGCATTTACAGCCCGTTCAGCGGGCCGAACCGTTCAAGAATCCAATGGTGCCCACTCTATGACCACGAGCAGCATGACGATGGAGGTGATGGCAGTTACACAGGCTTTCATATGGCTGGAATCACAGCATTATACCAACGTGTGTGTACTAAGTGATTCAACGAGCATGATTCAGAAGGTCGAAGCTGGATCTGTACGTAGACAGTGGACTGAGTCGCTGCGGAAGTCCGTTGTCCGCAAAGTCACCTTCATCTTCGTCCCGGGACATGCGGTAGTCGAGGGAAATGAACGAGCTGATAAATTGGCTGGCTCTGCACCCCCTGTAGATGGCCAGCCCATGGATCGTGCCGATGTTATTAACGCCCTTAAAGATATGACGAGAACAGAGGATTTTGACGCCAGTGATTCCACATCGCTTTCCAGGATGAAAGACCTGGGAGTAAGAATCGGCACAGCCAGACGCGAGAGGTACATCGGGAAAACAAAGCGCCTCGTCAACCAACACAGAACTGGCACTATTAGCCACCGGACGCTGATGCATATGCTGGGGGGAGGATCTGAGCACCTATGGACATGTCCGGAGTGCAACGAAGATACCCCAACTGATAACTAAACTAAACTAGAACTCACGGCTCCATACTTTCAACCCCACTGGATGAAATGAATGGTCATCATCATTCTTGATGGACAAACAACACACACACACACAACACACAGACAGTGACTTAAGACAGGTCACAAGCGACCACAGACTTTAGCCGGGGTCAAGGACAGTAGGATACTACGCAGTACGAAGACGCCACGGCTTGACTGACTGGAGGTCAGGCAGGAAGCCCGTGGTCAGACCCACGTGATTGGGGGAAGACTGGAGAGGGAACGAGGCAGTGTGTGAGAGAACGGACAGAGACGGACATATTCAGATTAGGAGGAGCTGGACGATAGAACGATAGAACGATAGTGTTTGACTGTTAGATGCGACGGCCGTTTGTGTATGTGTGTGTGTGTGTGTGTGTATGTCTGTATTCTAGTAGTGAACTAGCTGTGATACGTGTGCGATACAGGAGACTGTGATAGCTGATAGTGAGAAGTGCGATATTGTGTAAATATCTTCTACGTAGACGGACCGAGTGTTTGGCAGTCCGTGAGAATGATTACCCGACCGCAAGCGTGGATTGTGGGGATGTGAAATGTGTAGTGAGTACACGTATAGCCAGATTGCTATTATATACGTTACAATGTAATAAAGTTTGTTCAGGAAACATTTCCTGTTAGTTTCTGAGTGCGGTCATTGTTACTGTTGTGTGTGAACTTACTTAATATTATAACTTGCCTGTCCGAGCCCAGTGAGCAAGAATGGGAAGAAGAATCTCTGGGTAGTGAGATCGGAAGCCCGTGTGTACTATTGCGCACGTAAAAATTCCCTTGGCAGTTGGAATCGAAAAAGAGTATCCGCTGCCAGGTCAAAATTTCGAGTTAAAAATCTCCCCAAAGTATTTCAGGATCCTCGCCGGTGCTACGGAGTTCATGCACTGAGCTGAGTCTCTCCAGACTCAGGTTTGATTTAGGAGGAGAATGGAGCACTTATGGGTTACACCCGTGTGCTGTGATGTTGATCCATGGACTAAACTAAACTAACTAAACTGTTTGGTTAGAAATGTTGTACTATAGATTTTACTTCAGCTTCTTTCATAGGATTATATCCTTGTGCAAAAGCTAAACGTGATTTTGTTAAATATGTCTCTATCAGTCTTTAGTATATACAATATTCATTTTTCTGTACATTTGCTACTGATCTGACTGCTAATATTAACGATAATTATCATAATCAAAACAATATATTATGCACTTGATATGAGATCATAAAATGTTACTTCGCTTGTTTATTTATTTTTTATATTTTCTTACTTATAGCAATTACAGATTATTATAACAAAAGGCTAGAATAATTATTAAGTAGTCACTGAATATACAAACAATTCTGGTCAAACAACTTTCGGAGAGACCACATAAACAAAAGAAACACACGTAATTATAAATAAGACATGGGACATAACAATATATAATCTTAAGGGACGCTATTAAATCTAAAATTACTTCTAATTTTTACAGTTTTAGCAATATCTTTCTAAACATTTCGTTAATTATCTTTGCAAATTAAATTGCGATTAATTTTTTGATAGGCAAACTTATACCAAAACTAAAATAAACAGCGTATTAATGAAAATTGTGCTATACATATTTGCATAATATATTTTTATAATTTGCTTTCCTGGCTTACCTACAGTAATATATATGTAACTTTAGGATCCCACTTAGTTAATGCATTTAAAAAGAACATCTTCATATTTTTGGCAGGCCTTTGATAGGTCAATCAATAATCAACTTTAAAATCTCTTCTCAGCCTTTTGGCTAAGATGATCACATGGCACACAGGGACATAGGGACCTAATGGAATGGCTTTGGCGCGAACCCTTATTTAAAAAAAAAAAATCACCATAAACTATCGACCTTTTGGCTAAGATCAAGAGTAGTCATCTGCACTTGATTTGGCCAGTGTCGCCAGCAGAGGTGGTCATCGGAATAAAACACAGAGACGTGGAACTCCATGAAGCGGCTCTGTCCCCAGTGCAACCGCGCGCCCTTACAAAAAAAAAATCAAAACATAAGTTTGATACATGGACATAAGTAATCAATGTCCTCTGTTTGAAAAGCTACCGCAGAGTGAGCTCTCAGGAAGTTTGCAGTCGTCAGAAGCAGCCAGTCCTCCCCCCCCCCCTTTATTTCCCCTTTCGATGAGTACCTCGCGTCCGTTACGCTCCTGACACTTCCCGAGGGAGGGTCTTCCAGTCTGTCCTTCTCCTGTCGTGCGCTCACATCTGGATTTCCATCTTGGAGACACTTTAATCGCTGATGGCGGATATCCCAAAATATGTTTGAGGGGGTGTTATGATAAAGGGGACACTGCAGTATATCGCCAAAAAGGGAAAAAAATTGAGTTGAGGAGAGGCAGGGGGTATCAAACGAACGAACTTTATTTTTAAAGTGTTTAGATTTAGGCATGCAGGCCCGTGAGAAGAGAGGCATTGAAGAACATCGTGACAAAAGGAAAGATCGAGGGAAAGACAGGTAGATGCAGACCAACAGAAATGATGCTGGATGGATTGAGACGGTGACATGGAGGAATATCATTAGCAGAGTTGATCCAGAACACCAAAGACCGAGATTTGTGGAGAGCAATAAACGAATACTCCAGCTGGCAGGTCACGTGATGATGATGATGATGACGCAGGCCCGTCTAACATTCTATAGAGTGCGATATGCTGAGCGGTCTGGCATCATAGCATGGAGGAATATTCACATCAGAAACCAGTGGCAGCACACGAGACACAAGGCTGTGCACAGACATGATCACCTTCACCAGACTTTGGGATATTGGATCGTGAGTTCAAAACATAATACATAGTAAAAGTACCACATGATCATTATTAGTTTTTATTGGCAATTTAAATGTATTTGATAGGAGAACGTGTTTCACAGTGTTGAATATCAGTTTGTCTACACTCTCATATTCATACCTTCTCAACTGCCGTCGTCTGTTGTTAATTGATATAGGTAAATATAACGATTGACCTGCACACGTGGCTTACGATTCACATTAATTTTAAAAAGTGGTTTGTTGCAATACTGCTAGAATTTTGTTTCTTCTCATCTCCTGCCATCATATTCCCTCTATTCGACAATATTTCCAAATTTTGAAAACGTGTTTTATCCTTCAATTATTTATTCACTGTCCATATTTTTAAAAATTAAAATAGGCGCTAGTCGTGGTACCAACTTCAAGTCAAAGTATCACCCCATGATGCACCCCTGTTGAATTATCCGCCACCAATACTGTGTCATCTGCATAGCGTATATTATTTATATTATAACCTCCAACTAGTATTCCTGACATCTCTTTGATCTCTCTCATTATTACTTCGCTATACAGGGAGAAAAGATCTGGTGACAAGACACACCCCTGTCGTACTCCTAGATTTATCTGTTCGTAACTACCCTCTTTATTTCCCATTTTAATTGCTGCTACTTGGTTCCAGTAAACATTCTTTATTATTCTTAAATCTTTTCCAACAATGTTGATATCTTCCAACATTTTAATCAGTTCATCATGTTTTACTTTATCAAATGCCTTAGTATAATCTATGAAGCACAAATATATGTCTCTCTGTTTCTCTATTGACCTTTCTATTAGTGTCCGTAATGTATAAATTGCATTGTTTGTGCCCTTTCCTTCCACAAATCCATACTGTTCTTCACTAATTTCCATTTTTATTTTCTTTTTGTTTCTTCTCATTATGATTCCGAGTAGAAGCTTAGTGATATGGTTTATGAGGTAAATTGTACGAAAATCTTCACAATCAATTGCTCCTGGTCTTTTTGGTATAGCTATAAATACAGATTTCAGCATATCACTGGGTAAATATCCACTACTGTAAATATCATTCAACATTTTGGTTAATATATCTACTCCAAATTCTCCCAACACTTCTAATTCTTCTATTGTGATTTCATCTGGCCCAGCTGTTTTTCATTTCTTCATACGTTTCATAGCGTCAGCGACTTCTTCCTTCAGAATAGGTGGACCTTCTAAGTTACTATCTTCTGTTAATTCTTCCCTTTCTCCGTCATATAATTCTCTTATATACTCAATCCACCTCTTCATTATAGCACCTTCCTCTAATAATATCTTTCCTGTGTTTGATTTCAAACACCCTGTATTTATTCTTATTTTTCTTCCTGTAAGCTCACTGATTTGTCTGTACATATTTTTTGTATCATTGATGGAATTTAATTCCATTTTTTTGCATTACTCGTTTAACCAACTTTCTTTAGCCTTCCCATATTTATCTTTTATTTCTTTATTTATCTTAGCGTATTCTTGTTTGTCATTTTTACTCTGTTTTCTTTTGTCCATCAGTTTTAAGATTTGTTCATTCATCCATTTTTTCTTAGCTATTTTGCCTCTCTCCGGTAATAAATCTTTGCTAGTTTGATGAATGGAGTCCCTTAACATTTCCCATTGTTCATTGATATTCTGTATTTTAGCTATCGCATTGTACCTATTTTTCACAGTCACTCTGTATTGTTCTTGCAGTTCTTTATCTATTTTCAGAACCTCTTTATTAAGTCTCATGTTCTTAACCATTTTTTCCCTCTCTTTAATCTTACTTTTATTTGTCCACATAGTGGTACATGATCACTATTACAGTCAGCATCAGGCATTGTCTTTACATTAATTAAAGCATTTCTATATCTTTTATTAATTAGTATGTAGTCAATTTGGTTGCGTATTTTCTTATCAGGGCTCTTCCATGTGTACAGTCGTCTTTTATGGTGTTTAAACCATGTGTTTCCAATTATCATATCATTGATATTTGCTCATTCTATTAGATTTTCCCCTCTTTCATTTCTTGTACCTAAACCATAATTCCCCACTACATCCTCCATTTTCCCCTTTCCTACTTTTGCATTAAAATCACCAAGTATTATGTTTATTTCTTGTGATCCAATTTGAGCCATCACCATTTCTATTTCGTCGTAAAAGTGTTGTATTTCTTCATCACTACTGCTTGTTGTTGGTGCATATACCTGTATAATATTTATGTCTATTGGTTTGCCTTTGATTTTTACCATAACTACTCTATCTGAAATACACCAGTATCCATTAATTGACTTGGCTGTTTTTTCGTCTAATACACGAATAATATTTCTACACCTTTTTCATGTGTATCCCCTCCAGAATAAATTATTGTGTGATTGTCAGCTATAATTTTGCCCGATCCCTTCCATCTCATCTCACTAACGCCTAGTATATTCATTTTCATGCTATCAATCTCTCTTAGAACATTGGTCAACTTTCCTAGCTCATTTAATGTCCTAACATTCCATGTTCCTACTCTAAATTTATTTATTTTAGTTATGATTTTGCCATCAGTAGCTGGATGACGGTCTGGTGTCACCCGTGGCTCATGACTGTCCCTACCGGACGAGGATGTCCTAAGACAGCCATTAACGTCGTTCACTAACTCTGATATATGTTTTGCCATGAAGTCTTGGGAAGATAATGTGGTGGTTTCCCCTTGCCTTCCACATTCACATGGTGGTCTTTTTACCTCTGCCTTTGACAGCCATTTCCGACTGTAAGGACAAGTGAGTGCCCTGCCCTGCTCAACTGCAGAGTTGTCCACTTATTCCGGTGGATACTCGGTCCCCAGAGCTGTGTTAGCCACACCGTGGTGTGTTTCCATCCTCTACCACGGATGGAAACACACCAGGTAAGAACAACTGTTGACCTGCACAGGTGGCTTTCCATTCACATTAATATTCAAACGTGGCTTGCTGCTGTCATTGTTGATAACCATTGTTCTTGTTTACTTTATTTTTATATCCATTCAGTTTGATCGCCTAATGTCTACAATTAACTCCGTTATGCTTCAGTTAATAAAACAATCGTCAGTGTATCTTTTACTGTTTATTGCTACTTCTCCAATATGGAGAAAAGAGGTCATCGTGGCCGCTAGGTTAATGCGCATAGGTCTAAATTTTCGGTGCCTGACGACAGTTCAATCCTTACACCGGTCAGTTGGAGTTGGAGGTTGATTTCTCGTTTAGAACGCAATGGCAAACTTTAAAAAAAGTTAATGCTTAGCCTTTACAGGACGTTGCAGTCAACCCCAGGATGCCTTGATTACTTTACTTTCATTAGCTTGCCAATGCTTTCTGAACAACCAGCACTCATACCCTTTTATGGGAAACCAACGGAAGGCAGTCTGCTTCCAAATCGCCCGCATCTGTGTTTGGAACGCGGTATGCGGGCTTATGAATTGCGTCCGTAACCCTTCGACACGAAGCGGACAATGGCAAACTACCGAATGTAAACTTCACTCCATCCATCCATCGTGTGCTATGCCGGTAAGCGTGGGCGGTCATGTTCTGCCATCTCACTCGATCACAAGAGTCGTGGATCAGTTCCATGTTTCTGTCTCAACCATGCCACAAGGCCAAACCAGCCAGGTACTTGCTTCTAGGTCTTCCCATTGGTCTGCTCCCCTCGATCTTACCAGTTGTCACCAAGTTCTCCAAATCATCTCTTCTCATAACATGCCCAAATAATTGTGACTGTCTACGTCTAATGTCTCCAAACAGTTTACGATCTTCATTTGTTTCTTGAAGGACTTGTTCATTGGTCTTTTTGGCTGTCCATGGTATTTTTCGCATTTTCATTAGAAACACACATTTCTACAGCCATCAGATGTTTTTCAGCCTGACTGCTCATTGTCCAAGCTTCACATCCATATAAAAGTACAGGGTCTATGTAGCATCTCAACACTCTTTTTCAATTGACATCTTTTTATTGGTCAGTGTCACGAATTGGCAGCCTTTACTTCCCAGAACAATTTTCGGTTCACTGTTGATGGGCCATGTAGAGGATCAACAGACGAACAAAACCGTTTTCTCTATATTCAAGGCTATACTGTCTTGACGTAAGCTTGCAAAACTTGCAAGTAAACAAACCACCAGGAATGGCTTTCTATTTGGGAAGTTAATTTGACACCAGTACCGGTCACCCCCAGAGGCTATCAATCCAGCCAGACGGGAGGGCAGACTCAGGGGACTGAATAGTAATTAAAACCAACTAGCCATGACGTAAGCTTGCAGATGGCAAGTAAAATGGGATACTTGAGACGGACACAACTAGATAATTTAAATTAGTCTACACCTTAGAAAACTGCTGACCCAGACGGGCTATGACACCACACAGACGCATTGGCACCTTCTTGCCCAGGTAGACCCAGACTGAATCAACAATGAACTGGGCCAGTGAGTGAAATAAAACCACCCAGGCGTGAACAACATTGACACAGGGAGAGATAATGGCCCCAGGGCGGTAAACAAGCCCCGTCCACTCGGACTGGCAGACTCTGCAAGGTGTGAAATCACTGATAAGACTCAGTGGGCTAATAATGGTCAGACCCACAGGTGTGAAGGCTAGTGTGCCTGCAGAAAGAATTTTATGACTGGACAGACTTGGAGTTAATTGCAATTAACGTCAGGAGGAGATAAGAAGAATTTAGGAATGGAATTCCTGGGAGATAAGTGTCTACTGCTAGGCTAGGTATAAAAACCCACGATAGACCTTTTCCTTTTAGATTAAGTCTGACTTCAGAACAGGTAGGAACTATCTCAATGTCTGTAGTCATATGCATGAATATTATGTTGGCTTCTAGGAATTATTTCTTAGTAACTAGTCCCTTAGTAAGTCTCTTAGTTTCTTAGATGGATGGACCGATTTTCAGTCTATATCTGATCTAGGTTATTGCAAGAACTATCATTGTCATAGGTTACTTGAGTGTTCTTTCTGAGTTCTGTGTTCAATATAATTGTGCTGTAAGTGCTACTCTTCTGAGAAGTAGAAACTTATGGAAGGCAGGTCTTGTCTAGATATACTTGAGGTGTCGTAGCAGATGCTTGCCATCTCTTTCTAAACTAGACTAGTCCTTTTTGGTGTGTGCATTTGTTGTACAGAATATAGTCAACTGACTATTTATTTAATTCTTACAACAGCAGTAACTAACTAGTGCATTGTGCTATGATGTTAAAGTATCATAATATGTCTAGTTTAATCAATATGTTTATGTGTATTGGATGTTTGATATATTGATTTGTCATATGCAAGCCTATCAATATGAAGTGTTATATTATGGTGTGCGCATTGGCACACTAACCATCGATTGTCTGTGCATTGGCACATTGGCCAATGATTGTGTTGGAAGCAGAAGTGTAATGGTACAGACATTACCCACAATTGGTAGTATAGGGTATATGGTGCTAAACTTTCTCAGTGTATTGTGGGCGTGCGTCCACGGTAATGCATGGAAACCTGGCACAGCTACTGGTCACGGCTTGTAAGCCCGGATGACCCGGCATTATTATAATACCATTACCGACCCTGGGAGCTGCTAAACTAACTTTGAACGGAGCGGCTGTACGACACAGAATTTCTGTATTAGCGACATGGACATGGGGCGGCAGAAATGTAATCATTACAGGCGTGTGAGACAATTGAAAAGCCCGTCCCAGACTAAAGACAGTAGGGAGAAGGAGGATGGTGAACGCAGTAGAGCTGGAAGATAAACTTGGCCAGACTGGTCATTGTATATGTTTGTGTTATGATATGTTTTAATTAGGATTGCGCTGATGTAGAACTGATATAACACATTCTTGACTTTCTTTCAAGCTCTCACAAGGAGCACCTATGTTATAGATCTCAGGACTAGAGACTACTGACTAGGTAGAGCCAGGACTGGCAGGATCGTCAGAATACCGGCAAGCTGTTTCTTTTGTTGAGTCTACTGGAGAGTGGGGATCTGGACCACAGTTCCAGATAGATGAAGTAACAAGTAAAGTTACGTAATGTTTCTCATCACAATATGTTATATGATTTTATCATCCTCATATTGACAATAATCCGATGTCTATTGTTATGATTAGCAAATAAATGTTGTAGTATTGTAACTCATAGTTCTGTCGTTATATTTTAATTCCAATTGTGCATACGTGTTGTGTGTGTACATTGGTGGGGGTTCACTTACACACCAAGGAAGGGAGCAGTCAGGGAGAAAAACCTGTACTGGAATAGTTGTCTTTACACTTTAATTCAGACGTAAAAATCTATTCTAACTAACCTTCTCCTTCCCATCCTTGGCGAATATTCAGCACAGTTCATTTCAATTTTGTAACGAGCCACTAGGAACTGTACGTTGGATATTCAAGGGCTTAATCTGTAGTTCAGCCATATAGATTTTGTCCCTAGTCAGTTTCTGACTATCTGGGGTTGCTCGCCAGTGAATAATACATTCATCTAGCCAGTGGGGCACCCCGACTTCTGACAGTCAGTATGTTTTTCATCTTGCTAAAGGCTAATTTTGCCATGGCGATTCTTGATCTAATCTTTTCAAGGCATCTCCCGCCAGATGTTATTACTGTTCCGAGATAATTGTACTTATTCACTTGTTGAAGAATATTCCCATTTACTTGTATATTACATTGTGGTATTTCGTTCTTCCTAGTGACGACCATAATCTGTGTCTTTTTACAATTTAATTCTAGCCCTAGTTGTTTACTGTGTGTAACAACCGCATCTACTAAACGTTGAGGGGTCCTGTTCACTATCTGCAGTTAAGACTGTATCATCTGCATATCTAATGTTATTGATGCATCGTCCCCCAATGTTGATTCCTTCCATATCTTCAATATTTCTGAAAAATATTTTCACTGTACAGGGAAAACAGATCCGGAGACATTACACATCTCTGTCTCACACCTCTCTTACTAGGCTGATATTGGCTTACTTCATTATCAACTCTTATGGCAGATTGTTGTTTCCAATATATATTTTTTTTTAAGTCTAAGGTCTTTTCCATCAATTTGTAGATCTTTAAGCATCCTTATCATGTTGACATGTCTCACTTTATCGAAAGCCTTTGTATAGTCAACAAAGCAAAGGTGTAGATCTTTGTTTACTTTCATAGAACGTTCAATTATGGTTATCAGTATATACACAGCATTTACTGTACCCTTGCCTTCTACAAACCCACATTGTTCTTCTCCTATTTCAGGTTATATTTACCTCCTAACTCTTTGCATGATAATTCTTAGCAAAATCTTCGTGATGTAACTCATTATACTAATTGTTCGATGTTGATCACATTCCAAGGCTCCTGATTTCTTTGGGATTGCAATAAATACAGAATTACATAACTTATGAGGTATATTTCAGTATCATATATTGTATTAAGAAGACTGGTAACTTTATCTATTCCATATTCTTCTAAAGCATTAATCATTTATGTTGTGACTCTGTCTGGACCGTGGGTCTTGCTAGATTTCACATGGTTAAGAGCATTCTGAACCTCCATCTTCAAAATTGCTGGCCCTTCATTATTATTTTGAACATCATACTGTTCGTCTCTGTTATCGTCATAAAGGTTTTTCACGTAATCTGACCATACATGTAAAATCTGATCTTTTTCTTTTTTGACTCTTCCATCTTTTGTCTTTAGGCAGCCTTCTGATGTACGCGTTCTTTGATTAGTAAGCTCCTGAATTCTTTTGTGCATTAGTTTCGCATTTTTCCTGTTGTGTTGTTTTTCAATTTCTCTGCAATTTTTCTCAAGCCATGTTTCTTTTGCCTCCTTACATAAGGTTCTGGCTTTTCTGTGAATTTCTTCATATTTGGCAGGATTATTTGATGTCGAAACTCGGTGCAAATTGCGGGATTAAAATAAATGAACGCATGTTTTATAGGCTAGAGCAGTGTTTCCCAACCTTTTTTGTACCATGCCCCACTTATGCCTTTCTAAAATTCATATTGTCCCCCTCCCCCGCCCCATGCCCCCTCCCCCCCCCCCCCTCAACATATACATTATTTTTAATATTCAAAAAAAAATTGAAATGTTCACTAAAGAAACTTGAATGATAGATGTTAGGAAGACATCACTAGGTAATTATTGAGCAATCACAGTAAGTAAATTTTCAAAACATATAATGGAGAACTGAAATTCAAGTACAAAATAATTTTAATGAAAGATTTGTCTATCTCATCTCATCTCATCATGTTCCTCTTGTACCTTGCGGTGTCGAGGTGAAGTATAAACTTCGTGAGAGTGCCCGGTTATGGGCTTCGTATATCGACATTCCCATGGATTCTGTTATTCCCTCCGTCCAACGTTTACGTAGTCGGCCTCTTCCTCTGTTTCCATCTGGTCTGTACATCATTGCTTGTTGTGGCATGCTGTTGACTGGTAGCCTACTTGCATGGCCAAACCATTTGACTTGCTGCTTTCTAATAAAATCTAGAGCAACTTTAACCCCCACTTTAGTCCTGATTTCTTCATTTCTGATCTTATCTCTTCTTGATACGTTGAGTATTCTTCTCAGGAACCTCATTTCTGTTGTTGTGATTTTTCTTTTCTCTTTTTCTGTCATTGTCCAGGTTTGGCATTGGTAGCACAGAGTTGGTAGGAAGATTGTGTTGTAAAGTGCTTTCTTAGTAGTTATTGATACATGTTTGTTCTTTAGTATTGGTGCCATTTGTCCAATGAGTTGATTTGCCTTATTGCACCTATTTTCGATCTCGTCTTCTGATCTGCCATTTGATGATATTATACTTCCTAGGTACTTGAAGCTCTTTACTTGTTTCAAGGGATGTTCGTTTAGGTGAATTGTTGCTGTTTGTTCTTCTTTAGTTATAGTCATTACCTCTGTTTTGCTTGTGCTAATTTTCATGTTATATTCCCTACACATTTCGTTTAGACTATTCATGTGGTCTTGTAATTCAGCTTCTGATTTTGCTATTAGTGCTAGGTCGTCCGCAAACAGGAGTTCTCTAATGGTTAGATGTGCAGATGGTTCTTCTGCTGTGTTCTCGTCATGCGGTATTCCTGCTGTCTCTGCTTGGCTGGTTTCTTTACATATGTTGTGTATATATGTTATGAACAAGAGACGGGACAGGACACAACCTTGTCGAACTCCAGATCTTATGGTGAAGAGTTCTGAGTGTCCTCCAGTTGCTCTCACTATGCATTCACTGTTGTTGTATAAACTTCTACATAGGTTTGTTAGATGTGTACTCACTCCATATTGTTTTAAGGATTTCCCACAGCTTGTTTCTATCTACCCTATCAAATGCCTTTTCTTGGTCGACAAAGGCTAAGTAGAGTGTTTCATTGAATTCGATTGATTTTTCTATAAGTTGTCTAAGAGCAAAAATGGCGTCTGTGCATCCTTTGTTTTTCCTATATCCAAGCTGCGTTTCGCTTAGCTGGGGTTCTAAAGTAGTTCGTAATCTTTTTTCAAGAATTTTGCAAAATATTTTCCCAGTATGACTCAACAGTGAAATGCCTCTGTATTGTGTGCAATCTCTTTTGCTGCCTTTGTTTTTCCAAATTGGGATAATTATGGCGTTTCCCCAGTCTTGTGGTGTCTGTTGTTCTACCCAAACATGGTTGAATAGTCTATGTAGCCAAGCTGTTCCTACTTCTCTTGCTGCTTTAATTAGTTCATTTGGTATTTCATCCTGTCCTGGTGATTTGTTCAATGGGGCTAATCTGATGGCTTCTATAATTTCTTCTTTTAGTATGTCTGGTTCTAGTTCTTCGGTGACATCTGTGTAGGTCTCTTGAATTCCTGTGACATCTGATGGGATGTTGAGAAGTTGTTCGAAGTACTGATTCCATCTTATTAGGATCTGTCTATATTATTTTAATTAGTAGTAATTATTTATTATTTAAATTTAGTGAGATCCTTGCGCTTGATGCTTGCTGCAAAGAGATCTTATGTCAGGTTCCGATTTAGTTAACTTCAGTCTCAAGTCTCCCCGTTTTGTTATATTCAGCCGATTTCTTCCATTTTCGAATTGCCCCCTTTAACAGTCAAATTGCCCCCCTGTGGGGCGTGGGCCCCACGTTGGGAAACACTGGGCTAGAGTGTCGATTTCATTGCACCAGGTTTTATCCCATATGTCTCTGTGTCTTTCCATAGAGCAGCCTGCCGCAAGCGTCGCACAAATTACGAACTCCGTATCTCCAGCTACGACTTCAATGACGTTATCAGTGGAAACTTTATGAAGCTAAGCCTTATCACTTTTCATTTCTGCTGCTTTGTTTGTCATGTTCATGTGTCTTGTAGATAATCATGTTCGGCCATGTTTCGCCGTCTCACACCATCACCAGATCAAATTTGTATTCCGATCTCGATTATGTCACGTGGTCTAACCATCCAGATATTTATCTCCCTTTTGTTCTTTCCACCACAAACTTGCAGGTTGTTACTAAATTGTCTAGTTCTTTTTTGTTTTCTTGATTAACAACGTGCTCTAACTAATCGTGTCTGTTTATGTTTAATTTCTCTAATCAGTGTATGGTTTTCAATTTCTCCATGCAGGACTTTCTCATTGTTGTTTTTTGTCTCTCCATGGTATTCTTTGCATTCTCCTCAGAAATTACATCTCCACTGCCAACAGATGTTTGCCAGCTTTTCTTACTACTGTACACGATTCACATCCATATAATTGTACATAATATATGTAGCTTGCTGCTTGCTTATGCTCATTGGCTTGAGCTCCAACGTGAAGTCCTGTATGTCGGATAAAGTCAACCTGTTTTCAAATATCAATGTGATGTCATACCGGACTGAGGTTAGCGTGAGTATCCGTTGTCCCATGTCTGGCTTATTGGTGTGCAGACTGGTGGTTCCTCGCCACGCAGGCAGATACTCTCCGACTTCGGAAGAGAGCTACTACGTTAGCCAGGACGCACGGCTAGGGCATGTTAGTAGGTCTTGGCCAGTATGGAACCAGGCACCTTGAAAACACCTCTGTGTCCCAATATATATGTAGCAGTTCAAGAATCTTTCTCTAGATGTAGTTAACATCTGTGTATTGATCAGTATGTTTCCCGTCATGCAAAAGGTAAAAGACTGCCACTGATTACGCTAATTATCATAATGAAAACCAAATACTGTGCACATTAAATCATGTAACGGTACTTCGCTTGTTTTTTTTTTTTGTTTTTTGTATTATTTCTTTAGAGCATGTCCAGATTATCCTAACAACAGGCTGGCATAATTGTTGATTGGTGACCGAATGTATAAATAATTATGTCCAAACAACTTCTGAAGAAACCAAGTAAACAAAAGGAACAAATAAAATTAAATTAAGCATGGGACACAACAACTTAATATAGCAAGGGACATTACCTTATCTAAATATATTTCTAACATTTAAATTTCTGGCGACTACTTTGATCATTATTCGTTAAATTCATTTGTAAATAAACTCTTAAGACTAACTTCCAATATTTTAAATTATACTAAAGAACATTAACAGCGTAATAACACAGTAAATATTGTACTTATATATTTGCAAAATAAATTTATATAATCTGCTTTCTTAGCTTTTCTAAAATATTAACGCATAATTTAAACATCCTATTGTAAGTAGACAAAGTTGGATCTTTTGTTATATTTTTGACAGGTCCTTGAAAGGCCAAATTATCTTCTTCTTTTTTTGATTATGTGGTTGTTTCGGGATTTGAAATTTAAATATTGAGCACAACCCACTACTGGGAACGCTGATCGCATTCCGGTATGAACCTAAGGCCTATCCACGTCAATATGGAAGCACTATACTCGAGTTTCGCTCTCGTTTGAGCTCGTCAGTAGTGCATATCCCTGACCGGATCCGGAAACAGTCCCGTATCACGCGTGTGAAGCGGGTGTGTAACCACGCGGCACACACTGGACACACCAAATTATCACAACAGAATACCACAACGCTACCCATCGTAGGCTATGCTCAAGATTGCCCAATCGCCGCGACCGACGTCCGTCAATCGATGGGACCCGAACGATCAGGACTTCTCACTGGCAAGGAACACCAGGCCTCCTAAATCCAGTGAGCAATAACCAATTGATTATGTGGTTGTTTCGGGATTTGAAATTTAAATATTGAGCACAACCCACTACTGGCAACGCTGATCGCATTCCGGTATGAACCTAAGGCCTATCCACGTCAATATGGAAGCACTATACTCGAGTTTCGCTCTCGTTTGAGCTCGTCAGTAGTGCATATCCCTGACCGGATCCGGAAACAGTCCCGGATCACGCGTGTGAAGCGGGTGTGTAACCACGCGGCACACACTGGACACACCAAATTATCACAACATAATACCACAACGCTACCCATCGTAGGCTATGCTCAAGATTGCCCAATCGCCGCGACCGACGTCCGTCAATCGATGGGACCCGAACGATCAGGACTTCTCACTGGCAAGGAACACCAGGCCTCCTAAATTCTTCTTTTTTGTTAATTTATCGGCCCTTTGGCTAAGATCAAAGCGTAGTATCTGAACTTCACCTGGCCAGGTTCTGCAGCAGAGGCGGTCATCCGGATGACACACAGGAACGACGAACCTCATGGGGCGTCTACCCTTCGAGAACAGAACGCCCATATTTTTTTTAAAACAATGAGTTTTTACACACTGACAAACGTTAATCAATGTTCACTGCTAGAAACACATGCTGAGCGAGCTCATAGCAGGTCTGCAGTCGTCAGAAGAGGACACATTTCTCTCTCTCTCTCTCTCTCTCTCTCTCTCTCTCTCTCTCTCTCTCTCTCTCTCTCTCTCTCTCTCTCTCTTTCTCATTCTCTCTTTTTCTCTCCCCCTCCCCACTCCCTCGGCGAGTACCTCGCGTTCATTACGTTCCTCACACATCCCGGAGGAGGGTGTTCCCGTGTGTCCTTCTCCAGCCGTGCGTTCACATCCTGATCTCCAGCTTGGAGACGGTTTAATCGCTGATGGCGGTTATCCCACAATATGTTTGTTGATGTGTCATGAGAAAGGGAACACTGCAGTACGTCGTCACAACGGTAAAGTTGGAGCAGAAGAAAGGCAGGACGAACGAACGAACGAACGAACGAACGAACGAAAAAGCTTTATTTCCAAAGGGTTAAGAAGTGGGCACGCAGGCCCGTCTAAGGAGATACTGATCTGTGTGGATTGGCATCATGGCATGGAGGAATATCAACATCCGAAAGGAGTGGCAACACACGAGACACAAGACTGTGCCCAGACTGTGGGATATTGGATCGGAAGTCCAAAGCGTAATATATAGTAAATACCAGGAATTATGAGGAACAAACCATAACTCAATCCAAAGCTGATGCCCTGGCTCTGGGAGGCATTAGGAACACAACCCTGATCCCAGACACCGGTGATCGTGTGAGACGGCGAACCATGTCGTTTATCTACATAAGGCACATGATGGTGATGGCACCGGGATTATGAGGAATGTACCAGAAATAAATCCAGAACTATTCGTGTTCTGTTTCTGAGAGATAAACAGGAAAATAGAAGAAGAAAATATAACAGAAACTGATTTAGTAAATCTAATTTAAAAACAAATAGCAGAGACGCAGAGGTGTTTCCAAGGCACCAGGGCTGGGTTATATACTGGCCAAGACCTATTGACGCGTCCTCGTCGAGCGTCCAGGGCAACAGGTCCCTTCGGGGTCCTGGCTAAAGTCAGAAGGAGCGCCGATTCCTCCGAAGTCGGAGAGTGTCTGCCTGTACTGCGAGGAACCACCAGTCTGCACACCAATAAGTCAGACATGGGACAACGGATACTCACGCAAACCTCAGGTCCTCTATAACATCACACTGATGTTGGACAACAGGATGCCTTCATCCGACATACAGGACTTCGCGTTGGAGCTCAAGCCAACAAACACAAGCAAGCAAGCAAGCAAAAATAGCACAAGAACATAACAGACTTTTCCCGACTATATTGTTACTTGTTAAATAAAGAGAATTGTATATTTATTAATGCCTTTATTTCTACACAACTTAACCACGGAATAAAACTGTCTCATTAATATCGAGATGTCTCGGAAGCTGACATATGTTGACCATGTTAAGTGTCACGAGGTTTGGTCAGAACCGGGTTAGAAGGCATAGTTCCTGAGAGAGGGTCACCTATGCCTAGAATGTTCTCCATTTTCATGCTTTCCACTTCTCTTATCACATTGTTCAACTGTCCCAACTCATTTAATGTCCTAACATTCCATATTCATATCTCAAATGTATTTCCCATTTTAAATTTTAGTTCCTATGTTAAATTTATTCGTTATGATTTTGTCATGAGTAACTGGATGAGGGTCTAGTGTCACATGGGGCTCATGACTGTCCCTACCGGACGAGGATGTCCTAAGATATCCATTAATGTCGTTCACTGCCTCTGATATGTGACTATTCATGAAATCTTGGGAAGATAATGTAATGGTTTCCCCTTGACGTCCACATCCACATGGGGGTCTTTTATGTCTGCTTTTGACAGCCATTTATCAGAACAAGTGCTTACCCTGCTCTGCTCAGCAGCAGACGTGTCCACATATCCTGGTGGATATTCGGTCCCCAGGGCTGCGTTTGTCACACCATTGTGGGTTTCCCACCCTCTACCACTGGGAGGTGCAGTTGGGATTTTCCCTTGCTGAAGTTATGGTTTATGATGGCCAAAACTCTCCAGTAAAGCTGAACTATAGAACACGCATACTCTCAGTCCTGGCTACTGTCTACCTTAAAAACAACTGTCATCTC
Source organism: Cepaea hortensis (assembly GCA_963921405.1). Lineage (NCBI taxonomy): Eukaryota > Metazoa > Mollusca > Gastropoda > Stylommatophora > Helicidae > Cepaea > Cepaea hortensis. The sequence continues at coordinate 69,527,483 of OY992896.1, forward strand.
TTTTTAAATACATACCAATGGTTTGGGCATACAAATAGCATCTTTTTACCATTCGTAATGTATAAACAATTCTGTTCAAACAACTTCGGGAGTGGCCACATACATAAAATGAACAAACAAAATTAATTTAAGGAAAGGGACATAACGAATTAACATATTAAGGGGCATTACATTACCTAAAACTAGTTCTAACATTTACAGTTCTAGCAATTACATAGGAAACATTTCGTTAATGTTTTTTATAAATAAACCTTTGCAACTGTTCTGTAATGTTTGCAGTTATATCTTCTCATAAAACATAAGCAGTGTTTTTAAACCACTAATATATTATTTTATTACATTGCTTTCTGCATAACAAATTTCGGTAGTATGCTTTCATGGATTACATGCTTAATACATGTAAGCTTAGTAACTTAATTGTGAGCAGAACGTTGTTATATTTTTGACTGGCCTTTGAATGGCTAAATAAACTGTGGATGTTATATTTCTCAGCTATTTGGCTAATATCAAAGTGTAGTAACTGATCTTGATCTCGCCAGTTCCACATGCAGAGGCGGTCATCCAAATGCACTCAGCGAACCCCTGAGCCTTTATTTAAAAACATAACAACAATCGTCTTCAAATTATCGAGGTCTGAGCTAAGATCAAAGTGTAGTAACTGCACTTGATCTGGCCAAGGTCAGAAGCAGGGGGGTCATCTGAATGCACAAGAGTTCGCTATCTGTCTGGTCTGCTTTGTGTGGGTGAGACCGAGCACTTGCGGGTTTGTCCGGTGTCACTTGGGGTGACCTATATATTGGCATCAATTAAACCATTTTCCTGGATGCACAAGAGTTCGCTATCTGTCTGGTCTGCTTTGTGTGGGTGAGACCAAGCACTTGCGGGTTTGTCCGGTGGGCTACCGTTCTTAGACACCCAGCGACTTACTTAAAACACAACATTTCAAGGGGGTAACATAAACACGATGTAAACAATCAATCAACATAAACATGCGTAGACAACAAACAGGCAGTCAAGACAGGGCAAGACTGAAGTGGGTTGTATTTAACTGGGTTAGATTAGATAGATAGGATGATATTAGATTTAATGTCATTAATTTAATATAGATATAATGGATAGATGGACCGGTAGATGGAAGGATAGATGGGTGGATAGACAGACAGATAGGCAGGAGTGCGGACGGATAGGTGGATGAAAACGCAGACATATACTGAACTCATTGGATAAGTGATTATGTGTCTTAGGCGGAATTTCTCTCGGGTCCTCTGTCGCGAAACGCACGTGGTTCTCAGACGGGACAACACCATACCCACTCTGTCCCACCCCTTCTTGGTGGCTAGGCCACATTGTAAGGCGGGTGAGGGGGGATTTCCGAGTAAAAAGAGTTAGGACCGTCTTCTGGGTCCTTGAAATGTTATGTATCGGGATTGTCATGAACTCCACGGGTCCCGAGAAACATAACGCAACTCTTTGAGTGTGCGTAGATCTTTTCTGTTGTAAATCGCACACTCTGCTAAAACTCGGGGAATGATGAGTTGCCTTCACTTTTGTGAGGTAATATACTCGGAACTCTTCGGGAGAATCCGGTGAGTGTGTTCTTCCGGACCTGACACGAAGAGGCCATTCGGTAGCCAGTCATCAAGAAAGGTGGCCGCTTCGATAGCCAGTTGTATTAGTGGCATCACGGGGAGCCGGAGAATGTTCTACAGCTAATGGTGTTGTGGTAGCTATCCTTTCACGGCCGTGTCCGCCAGCTGTAATCTGTGAAGCTCTTAGGGAAGCAGAGATTAATCTACAGTGGTGGCATGGTTGTCCCTGAGACGAGAGGCCGTGTCTTTGACCAGCTGTATCATGTTGTACCTTTGGGGATCCAGAGAGTGGACCTACAGCCCAAGGCTTGATGAACCTACCGGGTCGCTGTCTGTTGCATAATTGTTCCTAAGCTTTAAAGGTAAAACACTTTTTATACTTGGCGTCGCTTAACTAAAGTTTGTATTACAGTTGTGGGTCAATTATCAACCAGGCCGGCTAGTTGCGCCGTATCTGTGCTCTGACCGATATGTACACGTTGACCTCGGGTCAGCATACACCTGCTATTAGTTAAGTCTCGACCAGGCATGCTAGTTGTGTAACAAGCCTGTGTGTGTACTATGACCTAGATTAAGCTGAGACCAGTCTTCAACAGACAAGACGGAATGTGTTTTGCGAGCCAGCTCAATAGAGCAGTCTGGTGGAAGCAAATTATCAGTGCAGTCGACGCCCTATCTTAATAATGGGGCAGTTGAGGGAATTAGGATTCTAACAGAAGAATTCCTCTTGAACAGAGCTTTCATTTGATTCCCTTAATCAACGAGATTGACATTAGTATTGTTCGATCATCATCAGGTGGCGTGGTTGAAACCAGTACTTGTCAAGCACTCAGGTGACGCGCGAGAACCACAGTTTCTCGTTACGGTGAAACCCGACTATGTAGGAGGCTATAAGCTGAGAAGTAAATATCGCCCCATAGGCCTGTTGTTATTTACTGGGCTTAGTCTGAAGGGGGAAAGATATCTTCACACCTACGAGGGATTGAACCGTGGGCCAGTATAGTGGTGGGGAAACACCCACTCATGCATTGCGGGGATATTTCATCAGTGTTGTCTGACTCGATACTTCCTTTGATGGGGAAAGGAATAATTGTCAGGTGGGTCTATGTCTCTATTGTCTCTGTACTGTCATCGGTACCAGATTGTTTGGGGTGATGACTCGACACAATTACTAGATAGCCTAAGTAATGTATTTATGTGATGAGTGTCTATCTATATACCTACACCCACACACCACAGAAATCCAGGTATCCAATGAAGAACGGTGGAAAGCGACAAACACAAGTACATGAAACTCTTCAGTTGTTTGTCTGGTCTTTAATTCAGTATTTCAGTTTAGTTATCATTGTAGTCTGAGCATCTTCTATTAACCTTGGAGGTGTCATGGAGTACTTACCTGAAATATTCTGATATGCTTCTGTACTTTTCTTATGAGACAGATTGTGATTACCAATGAGATGATTTAGGCCATAACATTTGATGATCTCCATAGGAGGTATGGAACGTTACCATCCTCAGGAAGGGACCCTGTCTCTCTATCTAATATCCATTAGGTATGAGCTGGTAGGGAATGTGTCATCCTATTGACTATTTACTATGGATGAGACGCGTGGCTGAAAAGCTACTGGACTTAAGTTAGGATTACTAGGAGCTGTAACCTAATCTGTCCGTGAGATATGTCTGGGAGTTCAGACATACGATGCGGTCTGAGCTCAAGGGCCTGACCACATGATATCGATGGAGTCAGTGTATACTTTTGGTGTAGTATGTATTATGCAAGGATGTGATGGATATGTACACCTGGCTTGTTCTTGCTTACAGGAACCCCTGTGCGGTTAACTAGGGGCGGTGGGAGACTGCCCTTTGCTGCTGCTGATTCCTGTTTGCTGTGTGCTGTGAACCTGTGCTGTGTGCTGTGGACCTGTGCTGTGTGCTGTGGGGCTTTGCTGTGTGATGAGGCATCCTTCTCTGGTGGCTATGGATGGACGATTGACTGTTTGCTGCGAAGCTATATGGTGCTGAAGCCCAGTGTCAAGTGACAGTTGCAACTTACCAGGCTCGAGTCCGAAGGTTCCAGGCGGCATCATACGGGTGCAGGTGAAAGTACTCTTATCACCTTGTTTACATACGGACACTAAAGACATTGATCTCGGTCGAGTGGGAGGATGAGAATGTCCAGCAGACTACTCTCACCCAGCTAACTGTTCCATGTCTGTTAGTCCGTCTGTGGTCTGTCGGTTGGGCAGAGTCTGAATCTCCAATAAAGATTCTAGATTCGCTTTTTATAAGGTTGTTTCCTTATAGTCAGTTAGGTGTCTTCTTGTATCCACAGTCGTCATATGGATAGAGTCGTCCGGGAACCGTCCTGGGGATAATTGGTGTAAAGGGTAGACAGAAGTTAATAACGAACCCCAAATTAAAATATATCGACAACCACCGAGAACCAGGCCGGTGTTGTCACAAGATATAAATGGTGGCCAGTATGGGGACTAGATCAAATCTAGTCCATTGAATAGGGGTAATAGATACATTCTACCTGTGTGGGAATTAGATCAATTCTAGTCCTATGAATACAGTGAGATTACAGTTCTATGAGATTACCGTTCTAGAAGATTATAGTTCTGTGAGATTATCGTTCTGAGAGACTATGGTTCTGTGAGATACAGTTCTTTAGGTCTTTGATCCCATCTAGATAGTATAGATCAATTGGAATAGTCTGTCCTGTCGGGATCAAGTCTCAGTTGAATTTTCTGTCTATACCTTGATTGTCAGGGAAACGGCGACTAACTGCCCCTGTCGACTGAAACTGAAACACACACATTACAACCCCTTTATCACATTGCCATTTTCTGTTGATTGGTACGTTGTTTGCATATTTTGTTAATTTACCTCTGTTGCAGAAACAGTAGGAGAGATGGCAGATACACGTCCCACCATCAAAGAAATATGGGAGAGGGGAGAGGAGATAGGGTTCAGGGGGGAGGAGTTGAAGAAATATGTCCTAGAAGTAGACGGAGAGTGTCGTGAAGATGAAAGGCGGAGAAGAAAATCTGAGAAACAGCAGGAAGCTCGAAGGATCGCCTTGGAGGAAAGACGTATAGCGCAAGCCGATAAAGAGTATATCCGACTTGAGCATGAGGCTAAGAAAGCTGAATACGCGCAAGAATCTAAGAGACTCGAGGCTGAACAAGAAGCCAAGAAGCTGGAGGCTGAACGAGAAGCCAAGAAGCTCGAGGCTGAACGAGAAACCAGAAAGCTTGAGCTGGAGGCAGATCGAGAAGCCAAGAAGCTCGAGGCCGATCGTGAAGCTCGGAAGCTTGAGGCCGAACGGGAAGCCCGTAAGCTTGACGCAGAGAGAGAAGTTAGGGACCATGAGCTTAGGATGAAAGAGCTCGAGTTAAAGATTCTGACATTGAGTAAAGAGCCATCTGCAGCTGGACAGTCGGCAAATTCCCGGAATCTGGGATATGGAGGTAACCTATATAAGTCCATGATGTTCCACCTGAAGCCATTTAATCCGCGTCGAGAGACGATTGAACAATTTATTAATAAATTTGAATCGATCGCTACCGTGATGGGATTAGCGACAGAAAAATGGTGTCTTCCATTAACACAAGGACTGATAGAGGGGGCTGATGAGGTCTACTCTCAATTACCTCCTGGGCAAGAGAGTGACTATGAAGGCTTAAAAAGAGCCCTGCTCCATAGATTTCAGATGAGCCCGCAGAAATATCGGATGATGTTTCAATCGGCCCAAAAAGAGAAAGGGGAGATGTACTCAATGTATGCCGTCCGTCTCAAGTATTATCTCTCGAAATGGTTGTCCCTTGCGGGGTTCCAAAAAGACTTTGACAGTCTTGCAGAGATGATCATTGTAGAGCAAATGAAGTCCCACATGGATAAACCGCTCCAGGTTTTCTTGGGGGAACATGGAGCAGAGCGAATGAACGACATTGTTACCTTGGCTGATCGCTACGAGGTAGTACATGGGGACTCCAATAATCTCTCACACAAAACACTCGCACAATCTAACAAAGTTAACGGTAAGCTTAATGGTAAGTATACCGATAAACAGCAAGCCGGAAAGCACAGCAGAAAACAAAAGGGGGGTTCCTTTAACCAGACTCCGGTTAAATCCCCGGAAAATCCCAGTAAACGACGACCCGCGAAAACTGAGGGGTTGAGAAGGTTCTGCAGGGATCTCAGAACTAGTTCTTGTCAGACTGAGGATTGTAGGAACAAAGCAACAGAAACCCAGTATGCAGCGTGTATGTCTGTAACTGGGATGACAACTCAGGAACGACAGTCTCCCGATGATAACCTACCGAAGCGGGTTGAGGTTATCGGGAGAAACCAACAGGAACGACAGTCTCCTGAGGATAACCGACCGATGGTGGTTGAGGTTATCGAGGTCAATAGGCAACAAGATGCAACCATGCATACTTGTTTTGATCAGATGGCCAAAGGTAGTGATCCTACGAGGAGAGGACACCACTACAAGAAGAGCTATCGTGTGTCGTTCCCGGACGGAAAGGCACCACAGGAGAGGATTCAGAGAGGTAACCAAGACGAGAGGACGCCTCCGTCTTCCTTATTAGGTACTGCCTCTGATATCTCGCTCAGACCTCTGAGGAGAAGACATCGTCGGTGGATCGATGGAGGTCCACCAAAACGATTGACTGAATCCCAGGTAGGACCTCTGCCTGATACTGAGCTTTATTTTCCCAAAGATGTTCGGGAAAATGGGTCTGAAAAGCTAGTTGGCAGTGGAAAATACCGGAAGTCCTGTTAACTCAGGCGTGACCATAGTTGACAGTACGCATCCTTACGAGGGCGCTGGGGTATTGTCTAGGGACTATTGGTCAAGATTACATGCACCCTTATGGATTTATAGGGAGTTGCGTGGAAGGAAGAGTATTCCCGGCTGGGATATTCTAACCTGATTTTGAGTTGGGGGTTGCCCGTGCTGAGACCACTTCGAGACAAAAGTTCGGTATACCTCACTTTTGTTTGTGTGAGGGGCTAATGTCGCGAAACGCACGTGGTTCTCAGACGGGACAACACCATACCCACTCTGTCCCACCCCGTCTTGGTGGCTAGGCCACATTGTAAGGCGGGTGAGGGGGGATTTCCGAGTAAAAAGAGTTAGGACCGTCTTCTGGGTCCTTGAAATGTTATGTATCGGGATTGTCATGAACTCCACGGGTCCCGAGAAACATAACGCAACTCTTTGAGTGTGCGTAGATCTTTTCTGTTGTAAATCACACACTCTGCTAAAACTCGGGGAATGATGAGTTGCCTTCACTTTTGTGAGGTAATATACTCGGAACTCTTCGGGAGAATCCGGTGAGTGTGTTCTTCCTGACCTGACACGAAGAGGGCCATTCGGTAGCCAGTCATCAAGAAAGGTGGCCGCTTCGATAGCCAGTTGTATTAGTGGCATCACGGGGAGCCGGAGAATGTTCTACAGCTAATGGTGTTGTGGTAGCTATCCTTTCACGGCCGTGTCCGCCAGCTGTAATCTGTGAAGCTCTTAGGGAAGCAGAGATTGATCTACAGTGGTGGCATGGTTGTCCCTGAGACGAGAGGCCGTGTCTTTGACCAGCTGTATCATGTTGTACCTTTGGGGATCCAGAGAGTGGACCTACAGCCCAAGGCTTGATGAACCTACCGAGTCGCTGTCTGTTGCATAATTGTTCCTAAGCTTTAAAGGTAAAACACTTTTTATACTTGGCGTCGCTTAACTAAAGTTTGTATTACAGTTGTGGGTCAATTATCAACCAGGCCGGCTAGTTGCGCCGTATCTGTGCTCTGACCGATATGTACACGTTGACCTCGGGTCAGCATACACCTGCTATTAGTTAAGTCTCGACCAGGCATGCTAGTTGTGTAACAAGCCTGTGTGTGTACTATGACCTAGATTAAGCTGAGACCAGTCTTCAACAGACAAGACGGAATGTGTTTTGCGAGTCAGCTCAATAGAGCAGTCTGGTGGAAGCAAATTATCAGTGCAGTCGACGCCCTATCTTAATAATGGGGCAGTTGAGGGAATTAGGATTCTAACAGAAGAATTCCTCTTGAACAGAGCTTTCATTTGATTCCCTTAATCAACGAGATTGACATTAGTATTGTTCGATCATCATCAGGTGGCGTGGTTGAAACCTGTACTTGTCAAGCACTCAGGTGACGCGCGAGAACCACAGTTTCTCGTTACGGTGAAACCCGACTATGTAGGAGGCTATAAGCTGAGAAGTAAATATCGCCCCATAGGCCTGTTGTTATTTACTGGGCTTAGTCTGAAGGGGGAAAGATATCTTCACACCTACGAGGGATTGAACCGTGGGCCAGTATAGTGGTGGGGAAACACCCACTCATGCATTGCGGGGATATTTCATCAGTGTTGTCTGACTCGATACTTCCTTTGATGGGGAAAGGAATAATTGTCAGGTGGGTCTATGTCTCTATTGTCTCTGTACTGTCATCGGTACCAGATTGTTTGGGGTGATGACTCGACACAATTACTAGGCAGCCTAAGGAATGTATTTATGTGATGAGTGTCTATCTATATACCTACACCAACACACCACATAAATCCAGGTATCCAATGAAGAACGGTGGAAAGCGACAAACACAAGTACATGAAACTCTTCAGTTGTTTGTCTGGTCTTTAATTCAGTATTTCAGTTTAGTTATCATTGTAGTCTGAGCATCTTCTATTAACCTTGGAGGTGTCATGGAGTACTTACCTGAAATATTCTGATATGCTTCTGTACTTTTCTGATGAGACAGATTGTGATTACCAATGAGATGATTTAGGCCATAACATTTGATGATCTCCATAGGAGGTATGGAACGTTATCATCCTCAGGAAGGGACCCTGTCTCTCTATCTAATATCCATTAGGTATGAGCTGGTAGGGAATGTGTCATCCTATTGACTATTTACTATGGATGAGACGCGTGGCTGAAAAGCTACTGGACTTAAGTTAGGATTTAACCTAATCTGTCCGTGAGATATGTCTGGGAGTTCAGACATACGATGCGGTCTGAGCTCAAGGGCCTGACCACATGATATCGATGGAGTCAGTGTATACTTTTGATGTAGTATGTATTATGCAAGGATGTGATGGATATGTACACCTGGCTTGTTCTTGCTTACAGGAACCCCTGTGCTGTTAACTAGGGGCGGTGGTAGACTGCCCTTTGCTGCTGCTGGTTCCTGTTTGCTGTGTGCTGTGAACCTGTGCTGTGTGCTGTGGACCTGTGCTGTGTGCTGTGGGGCTTTGCTGTGTGATGAGGCATACTTCTCTGGTGGCTATGGACGATTGACTGTTTGCTGCGAAGCTATATGGTGCTGACGCCCAGTGTCAAGTGACAGTTGAAACTTACCAGGCTCGAGTCCGAAGGTTCCAGGCGGCATCATACGGGTGCAGGTGAAAGTACTCTTATCACCTTGTTTACATACAGACACTAAAGACATTGATCTCGGTCGAGTGGGATGATTAGAATGTCCAGCAGACTACTCTCACCCAGCTAACTGTTCCATGTCTGTTAGTCCGTCTGTGGTCTGTCGGTTGGGCAGAGTCTGAATCTCCAATAAAGATTCTAGATTCGCTTTTTATAAGGTTGTTTCCTTATAGTCAGTTAGGTGTCTTCTTGTATCCACAGTCGTCATATGGATAGAGTCGTCCGGGAACCGTCCTGGGGATAATTGGTGTAAAGGGTAGACAGAAGTTAATAACGAACCCCAAATTAACATATATCGACAACCACCGAGAACCAGGCCGGTGTTGTCACAAGATACAGGTCAGGGTGCCCAAGATCGCTCTACCATGAACTATTCAGCGTACTTAATGGTGAGTTTACAGGTAGGTTTAACCCTCCCTGTCGTGTTCGTGACAACATTTTGAGGCTTTAATCCTTCAATAACATATCCGGTATTAAATGCTGATGCCTCAAATGTTGTTCATTTTGTAAACATATATCACTGAATGTATGTACACTGTAGACTGTACACCCAGAGTCAACTAATGTTACGTGTAAGACGGGCATAGAAGGAACATTATTGTCGGTTATTTTTAAAATCACTGAATTTGGTTTAACAATTAACAAAAAGCAGACACAGATTATGTCACAAGGTGCATATGGTGTACCATCAATCTTTATTGACGACGCCGAACTGGAGATAGTAGACCATTTTACATATCTAGTGGTAAATAGCAAATTATCCCTAGATCAGGAAATCAACATCAGGATTGGCAGCAACAACAATGAACATGTTAGCAAAAAGAGTCTGGGAGAACATGAAGCTTACTGCAAAAACAAAAGTCCTCGTCTACCAAGCCTGTGTCCTTAGTACTCTTCTTTATGGCAGTGAAACCTGGACAACTTGCTCACACCAAGAGAAACGTTTAAACAGCTTTCATATGCGGTGTCTGAGAAGAATACTTGGTATTAAGTGGCAAGACAAAATCACAAATACTGAAGTATTGAAAAGATCAGGTTGTGTGACGGTGTATTCCATGCTCAGTCTTCGTAGACCTAGATGGATAGGACATGTTAGGAGGATGGATGATGGTAGAATACCAAAGGACATCTTTTTTGGTGATTTAATGACGGGTAGGAGATCTCAGGGTCGGCCTCTACTACGATACAAAGATGTGTGTAAGCGGGACATGATTGATACAGGCATTGATAATGCACATCGGGAGCAAGTCGCCGCTGAACGTGTTGCATGGAGGGCAATTATCACAAATGGAATAAAGACAAATGAGAAAATGATTGCAGATAAAGCACACACAGAGCGTGAGAGACGTAAGATGGTGCACAATGGTGGAAATTACCGTGTTTTCACATGCATCTACTGTGGGCAAACATTTGCAGCAAGAATTGGCCTTACCAGCCACACTCGCCACCGCCATGGGTCGTAGTTATTAAGCCTGTTTGAAGCACAATGTATCAAACTATCGTCTGTCAAGACGGAAAGGTGCCAATGATGAACATATATCATACATCCAGCTCTCAATGCGATTTGGACAGAAAGTTAAAGAGCAGTTCTTCTAATACAAAAAAAAAAAAAAAAGTTAGTGGCATGTCCTTCACATGACGTCACAGTCAATCCAGACATAATTTGGCTGTTTGTTGTTTCTTGGCAAGTTTACGTTCGGCAGTGTTCCATTTCTTTCTGAACGACCGGCACTTATACCATTTTATGGAAACGAACTCAAAACGGTCTATTTGATGTTCTTTTGATGTAAATACGTTTTACATAAGATAAGTGTGGACCCCAAAGTACATCAAGCATACAAGAATTAAGATCCTGACAGATGCCAGTAAATCACACTTTTATTGGCACATAACCCGAACACAGCAATGACATTCGTCACCGCTAGGAGCCTTCTATTTCACACACGCACCACTGACTTATTTATTTTGAGACACAACAGCTACTGACATTGTGTGACTGATGTCAGAGTATCTGCGTTACATGAGAGAACTGTTGCTATCAAATACGACTGAGAACCTGTCACATCCACCGAGTGCCGTCTATGCACAAACAATTCGCGCTCATACATTCCACAATTTATCTATTTTCTACTTCAAGAACACAAGACAAGTGCCATGTGTCGCAGGACTGATGATACAGTAATCGGGAAGTAGAAAAGGATAGTGCACATTGAACGCACAAAAGCTGACTTGGTGATGGAAAGCGTCACAAAGAAACGGACGGGGACCAGCGATGATGACAGGAAGTTAGACCATCCATGTAGAAGACATTGAAGGATAAGCTTTGGGATGTGTCCCAGTAAACTACAGGTAGGAAAACAGGTATCAGGGTGATCATGTGTAATGGAAAACGATAGTTAAATCGCACCCTAGGTCAGAAGTAGAAATCTCGACAGGGACCAGTAGTTAGTGGCTATACTATCCAAATACTGTGAGTATTTTGTGCGAGAATTATTGACAGTTGTTGCCTATAATGATACATGCTTGTGTATGATGACAGTAGGCAAACTGAGAAATGTTTGAACGATACCAGACATCAGCAACGTACATGGGAAGGCGGATACGGCAGATAGCCGGCCTAGTGTAGAGCTAATGTGTAGGGCGATTCAGTAATAAACATTAGGTTTGACTGGAACACACATGAGTTCATGTTATCTATTGTGCACAGCGTCAATGAACAGCTACGTACTTATTGTTCAACAAAGTGTTGTTGGTATTATTTAAGATGCCATGATAGTCGACTCAGAACCGAGCCAAATGAAGAGAGGACCCAATACTTGTGTGAGAAGGGTAGTGCTAATAACTAGAGTACTTAGAGGAGGGTCAGCGGAGTTACTACGTGGCACTGTCAGTGTTGATAACCATTGTTTTTATTTACTTTATGTTTATATCCAGTCATTTTGATCGCCTAATGTTTACAATAAACTCCGCTATAGTTCAGTTAATAAAACTAATACAACGATCGTCGAGTGTATCTTTTACTTTTTACCACTACTCCTCCAATATGGTGTTAAAAGGTCTTCGTTACCACTGGGTTAACGGTACATTTCCGGTGCCCTGACTGCGATTCAATCCCTACACTGGTCAGTTGGACTTAGAAGTTGACTTCCCGTTCACAGAGTAATGACAAAAAACAAATAAACACAAGTTAGTTGCATATCCTTTACTGGGCGCTGCAGTCAACCCCAGTATTGTTTGGCTGTTGGTGATGTCTTAGCAAATTTACGTTCAATAGTTTGTCATTGCTTTCTGAGCGACCGGCACTCAAACCTTTGTATGGGAAACCAACGCAAGGCGATCTACTTGCAAATCCCCTCAGCTGTGTTTCAAACGCGGTATGTGGGATTACGAATTGGGTCGATAACACCTTCGCCACGGAGCCGGCACTGGCAAACTACTGAACGTAAAAATCCCTAAACAATCGACTTATGATGTGTGGTTGTTCACTACGTCATACAAAGCACATGCACTATTTTTAATGTGATGCCAGTCTTCTTTCTACCTGTTTAAATGGTATCACTAAATAAACATTGTGGTTGGATGAAGACTGACTTGCGCGATGAATTGGATTAGAGTGAGGAAGAGTTGCGCAATTCGTCTACCACAATGTTTTGCCAGAGTCCATTTGAATCCAGTGGCAAGACAGGTCAAGACGACTGGAGACGAATACGGGAGCAGTGGGTGACCAGGGCACTCTACGTGCCTTGCCATGCCCATTAAAATCAACGTTGTACAGACCTGGGGCTGATGCAAACCCTTGTCTCGTATTTGTAAAGCAATACTTCTCGAGCTCTCAGCTGCCTTTGTCAACCCGGTACACACGACTAGACGGGTTTACCGTTGAGTGTGTGACTTCGCTCATTCCTCATGGCGGTACAGGTGTTCTGTATTCGGCGGTCGCTTACTCACAAGGTCCGAAACTCGATGGAGAGTGCGGGATAAAAAAGGAATGCATGGTTTAAAGGCGACAGGGCCTACTTTATTGCAACTTGTTTTATCCCATATGTCTCGGTGTCTTTCCATAGAGCGGCCTGCCGCAAGCGTCGCACAAAGCTTGAACTCCGTATCTCCAGCGACGGCTTCCATAACGTTATCAGTGGGGACACTATAAAGCTAAGCCTTACCAATTTTAATTTATATAGATTTGTCTGTCATGATCATGTACTGTAGATAATCATGTTCGGCCATGTTTAATCGTCTCACACCATCACCAGAGTCGTGGATCAGCGTTGTGTTCTGGTCTCGATTATGTCACGTGGTCTATCCATCTAGATATTTATCTCTCTGCCGTCCTTTTGTTCTTTCCACCACAATCTTGCAGGTTGTTGCTAAATTGTCTAGTTCTTATTTTTTCTAATTAATAACATGTCCAAATAATCTGGACTGTCTACGTTTAATTTCTCCAATACGTTTATGGTTTTAATTTTTCCTTGCAACTTCGCTGGAAGCCACATAATCAAAAGCAACAATCTTAAATTAAACCAAGGGACACAACGATTTAACATATTACGGGGCATTACCCAAGCTAAACATATCTCTAACACTTACACTTTTAGCAATTAGTTGTTTAGGGTTTCTTTAGTATAATTTATAAATCAACCATGTAGGAAATTTTGCAATAATTCAAATTATATACGATGAAGAAAAGAAAACAGCATTTTAACACAACTGATAAATTACTTAGTCACATTGCTTTATATGAAACACATTTTGATAACATGCTTTCATTGCTTTTCTTGAATGATACATATAAATTTACTAACGACGATGTTGATTCTGCATGTTATATTTTTGACTGGCCTTTCAAAGGCCAAATAAAACTGTGGCTGTTTTATTTTATTTCTCGACCTTTTGGCTAATATCAGTGTATTATCTGTACTGGTTCTCGCCAGGGCCACCTGCAGAGGCGGTCATCATAATGACACACAGAGACGTGCGGGTTTGATGGAGAGGCTCTGGCCCATGTGGAACACTGAGCCTTCATTAAAAACAAAACCACAACAATCGCCTTCAAATTATCGAGCTTTGGGCTAAGATCAAAATGTGGTCATCTACACTTGATCTGGCCAGGGTCAATAGCAGGGGTGGTCATCTGAACGACACACGGGGAAGTGGAACCTTATGGGGATACTCTGGCCACTGTGAAACATTGCGCCCTTATTACTTCTTCTTCTTCTTCTTCTTCTTCTTCTTCTTCTTCTTCTTCTTCTTCTTCTTCTTCTTCTTCTTCTTCTTCTTCTACTTCTTCAGAGTTCCGAGCCATTGATGTTCTTTGCTGCAGATACAATCCGTCTCCATTCGTCTCTCTGGTGGACCTTCTCTTGCCAGTCGTTGATTCCAAGTGCTTGTAGGTCCGTATATGCACTATCTGTATATGCGCCCTTATTACTGTAGTCGATGGTAAAAGACAAAGGGAGACAATCATAAAGACTGATGCTTCCTTCACTACGGTGCTAAGAGGTAAAGAGTAGTTCTGACTTCGTTACGGCCAAAGAAGAAAAATAGTGAAAAGAGAGAGAACCTCACACCGCCTCAACCGACAAAAAAAGATTATAGTAATTAGATAAGAAGATATACGAGGTCTCAGACAGAGGCAGAAACTATTTTATAGATGTTCACACAGGAAACACCATGTTTGAGCCCAAGCGATGAATTAAGGTGTTAGATTGTGGTAGAAATAGTGGTTGTAAAAACTAAAAGAGACAAACAAACAAATCAAAAACAGTACAAAAATAGCTCTTTATTTATCTCCTCTAGCTGAACATGTTTGATAACCCATTGCAATAACAGATACAACAGACAACTGTATATATCAAACAACAACGGTGGGTAACCCCCAACCAATCAACATCACTTAAGACAACAGGGTACACCAAGTACCACAACACAGGTGCTCCAAGCAATAGCTGGTTAGACTGACACAATAAAGAACCTTGACACAAGCAACACTGCACAGACAATAAGGCACTACGAAAACATAGGTTACACAACATAAACCCCAAGACACGACATAAACAAAGAGTTGTGACACAATTTACTATCCCACCAAGAACCCAGGCCTGCTGACACTAACTAGTCAGCCGCTCCTGTAACAATGGAAAACACAATCTATGATTATCATGGTAAAGGCAACATATTAAACACATGAAGCAATGAGCACATGCAATATAACATTTGAATTAACCTACATATAACAAATGTCTTCCATCAAATTATCCACTTTGCTATTCCCTCTAGTTGTACTACTGCTATCATGAGACTACATCTCTAATGGTTAAATGCAGCAATCAATGCTGCATCATCAGATCACCTACTATTGTCGTCTCCAGTTGTGCCACTGCTGTCATGAGATTACACTTGATATTGCTAGGATAGAACACCTTCTAATGCAACAACCTCAGCCTGCTCCACCTCCCTATACAGCCCAGCATTCACTTACAGAATGTCTTCAATTCAGAGAGGTCATTCCCTACAGGTCTCTGGTCCAACACAACTTCTCATCCCCAACAGCACAGGCTGACAATACCCCCCATAAATGCCAATGTTACACAGCAACACTAATCAACTTGTCAAAATCAACACCGAACACAACTCAGCTACACCGGTGTACAACGACTCTAACAGGACACCACCATTTGAACATGTACCTAGAGGACATAAATACAGTCCAATGCACCAACAGCAGTCCAGCAGACATAGGGTATGCAATTCAATATGGCATCAGAAGGACACACACCTTTGTACTGATGACAGCTAGACAACATCAACATACCAGAGGTAGTTCTACACATGACACCAGCAACAATCAGGACACAGGCTATAACCTAAGTCACCGACAACAACTCAGACATATAACATACATCGCGACATAAAACCATCACAATCATCAAATGATCACTCTCACCATAGCCATAATCATCCCAATCACCCTAGCTGACATCACTACATGATCAGCCTCAACCTAGTCATCACCACAATCATAATCACCATCACAATCATCAAATGGTCACTCTCACCATAGCTATCACTACAGTCATAATACCCAATGCACCACCTTTCCCCCATCTTCTGTCATTTAAATACCTAAACTTATGAGGGATGCCATATGATATAGGACACACTGCTCCTGCAATGTCCATGTTTTGATAAAGGATATCAACAACAATATGACATCACACACATTACCGCATGATATTATAAATTAATAACCAACAGGTAAAACATGTTTAACTATGAAAAGTAAAGGAAACAGGAATAACCATATTTGTAGAATATGCAAATGCAACACTTGCACATGGGTGAATCACAACATTCACAGAAAGTTAAAGATAAAGATAAACATTTATTACACAGGAACTCATTTAGGGACTCTCTGATGCCCCTAAGATAGCTCATAAAATAAACACACAATATTACTAAGTGAAAGTACACCAAATAGTGGCCAGAGTGCCTCATTCATATGAGACAGGATCCAAACACAACAATGTCCATGGCAGGATACAGAACATTAGTACTAATATAATAAACAGTGTACTATATATATTATGTCATTATTACACACTAATGACCAATAAGTGTTATTCAAGGCCCAACACAATCAGTGTAATATTATTTGTGAGTGGACAGCAAATGTACAGTTGTGCGCTCTGTTCCCCACCATTCTTCCTATCATACACCGGTTATAAGTTTTGCTATCTTACGCTTCATGTCGCATAGCAAGTGCATATATCTTTGCGAAAGGTGGTACGTAGCAATAAATCACATCCTTCCCCTGGTAAAACAATCACCCTGTTTTACTACACATAAAACTCCCAGTTTGATACACTAGCACAAACACTACTGCATTCTGGTAACAGATGTGACACCAGACTTCAATGCTAAATAAGAAACCCCTTTACCAATATCAGTTCCAGATGCACCTGCCTGTTCTCCCTCAATACAGCCACACTTCATTCGCAGTTACGATTGCACTATGATTGCTGATACGCACCCCGCTTTAAGATGCATTATTTCCTACGCCTAGTAGCTATCAATCTGCATGGCGTCCCTACAATTCAACACATTATTTCCTTTACTTCTATTTATTACCTACATGTCCTAACTACATAGCTTAACCATTAACCCATCACTGCCATATTTAACATGTAAGTACTCTTCTCTGCTTTACACATGTTATAAATATTACACCTATATTATGATTATTTTCCCCTACTCATTGTTGCTTTGGAGTGTTTATACCCAACACTTGACTAAACATCCAATGTGATGCTCACAATAATCACAGAATAATCCTGTAAACATATCTTGCTGCTGTATACACATACACATATGATTCTCACCAGTCTGTTGTTAAGTAACCTTCATTTCTAGCAACCTCACAAGCACTTACTCCCTTCCATGCCAACATGGCCTACATGGCACCATGTGGCATTATTTCAGTCTTTACTATAAACTAATTTATGACCCCACACATTGTATATTTTGGTGAATCTCCCACATATCTATTTAGCCAGTAACACATTAATGCCATAGGATAACCATGTAAAATAATTCCCAACAAAATAATCTTGTGCCAGCATGGCTGGCAGGACATGACATCAGTCTCTATGATACTTAACCACCATCAATGACCTATTCTACATATTTCACATCACCATTGTCTGATTGCTGACATCTCTATGTGTTACATGTTATTTTCATAAAGCTTTAGGGATACTAAATCCTTCTGTAGAACAGCTCATTTCAATAACACTTATTCATATTATCTATTTATATTTCTTTGTTCCTACAAGCTCACCTAACTAGCAGTTATTTTCACCCACGCTTGTTCCACCATGTAAACACTTTCAAGTTGGTAAATTGGCGTGTGCCGCGATTATACAAATATTTATTAAATTAAACATTTTAAACTTAATCAGTTAAAACTTACAGTTTTGTCACAACATTAGTTGACACAGATCAACTCAGGGAATTGTTCCCACACCTGACAACAACGGAACAGCACTGAACTGAAGGCCATGCTGCCCGCATCTCTCATCAGCACGAAGGACTGCTAAAACAAAACTGGCTTCCGATTCCTTTGTTAAGCCGAGTTCCGGTGGTGGCCAGGACAAATACGGCTTTGATAGACCAAACTAAGGTGCATCGGAATATTGTAGACACCAAGGTGCATCGGTTTGGCGCTATCACATTACAAAACAAAACAAAAAAAAATAAGTTTTTTACGCGGACATACGTTATCCACGTTCGTTGCTAGAAAACCCACTGCTGGGCGAGGTCACAGCAGGTCTGCAGTCGTCAGAAGCAGTCACACCTCCCACCCACTCCCACCCCCCTCGACCAGTACCTCGCGTCGATTACGTTCCTCACACTTCCAGGGGGGGGGGGGGGGGTTCCCGTTTGTTATTCTCTTGTCGTGCGCTCACACTCTAATTTCCAGGAGAACGTGTTTCATATTAGTAAGTGTTATTTGTCTACACTCTCATACTCATGTCTGCCTCTCACGTCCCGTCATCTGTTGTTAATTGATATAGGTTAAAACACTATTGACCTGCACGCGTGGCTTTCCATTCACCTTAATTTTATAAAGTGGCTTGGTGCAATATTACTGGAGATTTATTGCTTCTTGCCTCCTACAATCACATTCCTTCTATTCGACATTATTTCCAAATTTTGAAATCTTCAGTTTTATCTTTGGATTCTTTATTCGTTGTCCACATTTTCTAACATAAAATAGACGTTAGTTGTCGCACCAACTTCATGACAAAGAGTTACACCATACTGCTCCATTTCTGTGTCTGTGAGCATCACACAATATACTCCTCACTGTGAGATGTGGAACTAGAAGTTTTACTAGAGTTCTGGTTCTCCTCTTCTTTTGCAATCACATTCGTTCTATTCCACATTTTTTCCAAGTTTTGACATCTTCAGTCTTATCCTTGGATTGTTTATTCATTGTCCACATTTTAAAACATAAAATAGACGTTTGTCGTGGTACCAACTTCATGATAAAGGGTTATCCCATACTGCTTCGTTGTTCCTGTCTCAGTGAACATCACACAAAATGCTCCTCACTGTGAAAAGTAGAACAGACAGCAGTTCCGAGAAACCAAAAGCAGGCTCACGCATACATGCATAAGGCTACTGCCAGAATACCAAGACTAAATGTCCGCCACTAAAATTAAAGTTTGTCGTCAATGGAAACAAACATTCACTAGAGAATTAACAGTTGTAGACACATTATTTGTGAGGAAAAACCAGTTAACCGTTGACATCTGATTTTGAGAAATATGAGTCAAATGTCAAAAAGCAAGTGACCGTATATATCACTATCACACATACTGAAACATTCAAATATAATTATGTCCGCACAACGACAGATAATAAATAGCATATTCACACCAACCTTGTGTTGCCAATGTCAAACTTGGACATCCTCCAAATCACAAGCAAAATCAATATCTACGAGATGAGGGGCTAGAGAAGAGCTGCCAACTTAACTTTCCGATACCGAGAAAGAAATAGTGTTATCAAACAGACAGTGGGACCAACACCTTGAGCCACATATATTGAAATGCAGAAGATCAAATGGTTCGGCCATATCATTAGAATGCAATATCGTCAGCTACCAACACTTGCGCTACACCAAAGAATATCTGATACGAGAGTAAAAGGACATGAGAGGAAAATATGGATTGACACAGAATGACACTGTACTGTGCCACATATGGACGCTGGAACGGGAACTAATTCTCTCCACGACGCTTGACAGCAAAAGTGGAAGGTGATGATGATCAAGTATCAGGTCTCTTACTGAACATCCTATTTCATCATTACTCCACCCCCCTCCCCTCCCCACCCCTCTTCGCAGTTGACCCGCGTCACATATTTTTTTTTTATACTGAAGACACAAACAATAGATTGCACAGTTTATTGTCATTTTGGATTTCACTGCATTGTCAGAAGTCACACATCAAGAAAATCGACGAATCCTTCAAGCTGAAATATGTAACACACATATTCCCACAGTATTTTAAAGTGTCTACCCTTTCAATAATTTTCAACGAAATATCAAGACTTTTTGGTTACACAACAATAGTTTGAGCGTACGAATCGCACATGCTTCAACGGATGTTTTCATTTATTATCAAATCTTGGCAGTACTAAAACAAAAGCGAAGAGAATGCAGCCACGGACAGGTAATGATCCCTGATCATTGCTTTGATAAGGGAAGAAAACAGCACCCAGGCCATTGCCCAGATAAGCAAAGAAATGGGGGTCTCAGCTCGAAGCTATGAAGCTAAGCCTTACCACTTTCTATGTTAGTTGATTTGTTAGTCATCATCATGTGCCGTGCCGATAAGCATGGTTGGTTATGTTTCGCCACCTCACACCATTCCCAGTCGTGTATCAGAAAATGTTAGAAATGTAGCGCTTAAATGATTTTACTGCAGTTTCTTTCATGTGGTTATTTTCTTGTGTAAAATCTAAACATCATTTATATTTAAAATAATATGACTCTAGCAGTGTTTATTAGGTACAATATTCTTTTTAAATTATGTTTTCTAGATCCGGTTGCTACTATAACTATGGTTATCATAATCAAAACAAAATATAATGCACATTATAAGAAATCTTAAAACAGTGCTTCGCTTATATATATATATATATATATATATATATATATATATATATATATATATATATATATATATATATATATATATATATATATATATATATACATATATATATATAAAATTTAAAGCACGCCCAGATTATCGTAACAACAATGCAGCATAATTTTTTTGTAGACACCGACTTTATTTTTAATTCTCTTCAAACAACTTCGGTAGAGACCACATAATCAAAATAATTAAGCTAAGGGACATAACGACTTAACATATTAAGGGACATTATTATTAATTGTGTTGCATAATATCCCTTACGGGACGTTGCAGTCAACACCAGCATTTTCAGCTGCTGTTGATGTACTAGACAAGTGTTACGTTCAGTAGTTTGCCATTGCTTTCTGAACGACCGGCCCCTATACCTTTTTTCGAAAAAACCGCGTTCGAAGCCCTTAGCCACCTAAAATATTACACTTACAATTCTGGCAATTACATGTTAATATATCTTTAATTTCTTTTTGCAAATCAAGCTTTGCTGCCATTAATTAGTACTTTAAGTTATATATGTTGAAGAAAACTAACAGCCTATTAGCACAAGAAATGATATTATAGTGGGGCTGCGTGGTCTCGAGGTATGGTGTCAGCCTCGAGTGCTGGAGGTCGCGGGTTCAAGCCCCGGTTTGAACCGGGATTTTTTTCTCGTGGACTTCTAATAATAACAATATTCCCTGGTCTCTGGGTAGTGAGATCGGACACCCGTGTGTATTTTTGCGCACGTAAAAACATCCCTTGGCAGTTGGAAATCGAAAAAGAGTAGCCTAACGGCACTGCCCGGGCAAAATTTCGAGTTAAAAATCTACCCAAAGTATTTCAGGATCCTCGCCGGTGCTACGGAGTTCGTGCACTGAGCTGAGTTTCTCAAGACGCAGGTTTGAGTTAGGAGGAGAACGGAGCACTTATGGGTTACACCCGTGTGCCGTGATGTTGATCCCCCGACTAAACTAAACTAATTATATTATCTAGTTATTTTTTCGCACAATACATTTTTATAATCTGCTTTCCTGGTTATCTGTGATACCATATAAAACTTATATGATACCACAACATCTAGCTTAAAAATGGAGATGGAGGCGGTCAGTGCAGCTTTCCGCTGGCTGGAGAATACGATACACACACACATCGTGATTGTGACTGACTCAGAAAGCATGCTGAGGAGGGTGATGACAGGCAAGCTTCGGGCTGAGTGGCTTGCTTCGCTTCGGGGGTGGCCGGTGGCAAGTATAACAGTGTAACTGTTCTAGTCATTATATGGCATTATATGGCTAGTAGAATTAAAAATAGGTGCTGCGCAATGTAAAGATTAGTAAGCAGTGCACGGGTGAACACCGTTGCTTGAGGTGGCAATGAGCGTGTCGTAGGGTGACGACAAGTTAGTTACGGGACAGAAACCGTTTTACCATGGTCTAGACAAGAAGCTTATGTGGTTCCATCTGGCATGATTGAATCTGAGAATGCTTAAGTTTTTGAAATACGTGACTATTGCCTTTTGTACCAATACTGATGGCTTGGATATTTGTATGCCAACTGTTTATACCATCTTGAACTACCCTTTTGTATTGAGGAACAATAAACGAGGAAACCTAGATGCTGCAGGCTTTTATACCAATACTGATGGCTTGGATATTTGTATGCCAACTGTTTATACCATCTTGAACTACCCTTTTGTATTGAGGAACAATAAACGAGGAAACCTAGATGCTGCAGGCTTTTGTACCAATACTGATGGCTTGGATATTTGTATGCCAACTGTTTATACCATCTTGAACTAGCCTTTTGTATTGAGGAACAATAAACGACGAAACCTAGATGCTGCAGGCTTTTGTACCAATACTGATGGCTTGGATATTTGTATGCCAACTGTTTATACCATCTTGAACTACCCTTTTGTATTGAGGAACAATAAACGAGGAAACCTAGATGCTGCTGGCTTTTGTACCAATACTGATGGCTTGGATATTTGTATGCCAACTGTTTATATCATCTTGAACTAGCCTTTTGTATTGAGGAACAATAAACGAGGAAACCTAGATGCTGCAGGCTTTTGTACCAATACTGATGGCTTGGATATTTGTATGCCAACTGTTTATACCACCTTGAACTACCCTTTTGTATTGAGTAACAATAAACGACGAAACCTAGATGCTGCAGGCTTTTGTACCAATACTGATGGCTTGGATATTTGTATGCCAACTGTTTATACCATCTTGAACTAGCCTTTTGTATTGAGGAACAATAAACGACGAAACCTAGATGCTGCAGGCTTTTGTACCAATACTGATGGCTTGGATATTTGTATGCCAACTGTTTATACCATCTTGAACTAGCCTTTTGTATTGAGGAACAATAAACGAGGAAACCTAGATGCTGCAGGCTTTTGTACACGTCATTTGAATTGAGAGTTAACCTTGTTGCCGTTTGATGGACTGAGAAATGCACCTCCACACTCTATACGACACAGATGCCTTTGACCCCCCTGAGGCGGTTGGCCATAATGGTTGGCGACTCTGCTAAAGAGGATAGTCAAATTGGTGCCGTATTTACTGAATTTGGGAACCTGGGTTGCTATTGAGAGAGGAGAATTTTCGGAATCCGCAGCAATGCACAACCAGAGACGGCAGATGTCTTTTGCTTCGATCTATTAGAAGAGCCCGACCAGGGGTGGCAGCCTTCGTTTGTTTCAACCCATTAGAAGAGCCCAACCAGGGGTGGCAGATCAAGTTGGCTTTCCGTTGTCAGAATCGCCGTCGTCAAGTAATACCTTTTACTCGCCGAACTAGAAATATTCCAGTGGAGCAGTAACAATCGTGAAGCAGACTATTGGGTTAGTAAATTGTAATTTAGAACTTTGATATAGTACCTAATAAATTGATTTGAAGGTTTAGTGATTGGTCATGATGGGTATATACCGAGATCTGAGGCAGATGACAGACTGGTTGGGGGACGTGAAGGTGGCGGTCCAAGAAGTTAATTGTTTTGTGAATGAAGTAAGAAAAAGAACGCTTAATCAAGAAGTGTTTGATTATGACAAAAGGGGGTACAACCCTATCTATAGAATAAATGGTGTAGAAAGAGGACCGGATATAACTGAGAACCAGAGTGCTGTAAGTAAATGCAAATATAAAATTTTATAACTCCAACTTCACGGCTCCAACTTTACGGCAAAGATTTGCCCCATAATGCTCTATTCCTGTAACATGCGAATCATGGACAATAAGCAAACAAGCTGACAAACAGCTAATGGTGATAGGAATTTGGTTACTGGGGGATAGTGCATAAAATAGTATGGACGAACAGAAAAACAAACGAGAAAGTCATACAAGAACCAAATGAAAACCATAAATTTATTAGAGAAGTTTGACGTCAACATCTCAAATTGTGGCACTTTATGGCGAGAAATACACTTGAAAGCTTGTAACAACTAGCAAACTTGATGATAAAAGAGCACGGGAAGACAAAGAGAGGAATACCCGGATGATTTGGTCGCCTATCATAATCGGGACAAGAACACTGACCTGATACAAGACTGATGATTGTGTGAGATCACGAACCATGACCTTCGAAGCTTATCGGCATTGCATCTGATGATGATGATGATTATGATAATAATGATGATGAAACAACACTGCGAAAATGCGTTACTGGTTGTTTTTTTTCTCTTCAAGTTTAATACTAAAGCTGATATATTAACCAACTTTCCACTTCTGGAAGTACGCAAAAACATCAAGGGCATTCTAGTTCATATATTTACACTTTGTTTAGTGCATGACTGATATTAGACTGGTGATTGCGAGAGAGAGAGAGAGAGAGAGAGAGAGAGAGAGAGAGAGAGAGAGAGAGAGAGAGAGAGAGAGAGAAGAGAGAGAGAGAGAGAGAGAGAGAGAGAGCGAACCATGACCGCCAACGTTTATCGGCATGTCGCACGATCAGGATTATGATGCTGATGATGATAATGATGAAACAGTTCTCCAAAATAACATTGAACAAGCAAATAGAAAGTCGCATAGAAGCCCTAAAGATGTGGATATACAGACGAATATGTCGTATTTCATGGAAACGAAAACAAGCAAATGCAGAGGTTCTAGAAAAACTGGGAATGAAGAGAGAGTTGATGGAAGAAATAACGTGGAGGCATGTGAAATATTTGGCCACGTTAAAAGACGTGACACTCTTATAAAAACCATATTAGAAAGCAAGGTTGAGGGCAAGCGAGTAAGAGGTAGACAACGATACAAATGGGAAGATAACATCAAGAGATGGACGAACATCAGTCTGACAGAATGTACAGTCAAGGCGAGAGACAGACAGTGTTTGAGATCCATTGCAGCCAACCTTCATAGTGGAGACGGCTAATATAATAATTGATGATGATTATTATTATTGGTTCGTACTTCGATTTTCTCAATTCTATGTTTTTATATAAACCAATGGGGCACTGTAAGGGATACTTATTCACTGCAGAATTAACTTTTCATTTGGGACCGGAATTCGGAAGAGTGCCCTTGTCTTTATACTTTCTACTGATCTGACCGTTACTATCAACTCTAATTATCATAATCAAACAAAATTATTATGCACATTAAAAGAAATCATGAAATGGTACTTCACTTGTTTATTTTTGTTTGTTTGTTTTTAGAGCTTGTCCAGATTGTAGTAACAACAGGCTAGCATCATTGTAGAGTTGTCCCCGAATTTATAAACAATTCTGTTCAAATAACTTTCTGAGAGACCACATAAACGAAGGGAACACACGCAATTAAATTAAGACAAGGGACATAACGATTTAACATTTAAGGGACATTACTCAATCTAAACCTATTCATAACACTTACAGTTTTGGCAATTACTTTCTTAACTTTTCGTTAATTTCATTTAAAAATCAACCTTTGCTGCCATTTTCTAATAATTTAAGTTATATATGGTCAAATAAAAGTAAACATCGTATTAACCAGGGTAATGTATTATTTAGTTATATTTTTGCACAATAAATAATTAATCTTCTTTCTTGGCTTTAGTAGAATAATACATTAACAACTTTTGTATCCCTAATCGTTATAACTTGGCACAAAACAGCGACTATATTTTTGGCAGTATTCGTAGAGCCATATTTAAGCTAGATAAAGAGATGGGAACCAAATAGAATCCTGGTCTATCCGTTGGGATATGGCTGCCACCCACCGTGAGGTACTATCCCTCTCTCTTTACCGTAAACCATGTCTAGCAGTAATTATGGATTACATCTGTCCGTGCATAAACACCTTAATAAAAATTAGGTCGCGCGGTTCTCCAGGGGCCAGAGTCCCCCCATGATGTTCGGCACCCCCGTATGTCATTCAGATGACCACCTCTGCTGATGACCCTGGCCGGATCAAGTGCAGATGACTACACTTTGATATAAACCAAAAGGATGAGATATAATACAGCTGAAGATTATTTGGCCTTTCAAACGCCTGCCAAAAATATACAAAAGTGCAAAGTACTACCATGTCTAGATGGAAGTACTAAAGACATATATATTATTCTAAAAAGGCAAAGAAAGTGTAACTAAATAATATTATTACTTATGTGAATACGTTGTTTATTTTTCTTTAACATATATAACACGAAATATTGGGGAATGGCAGCAAAGGTTGATTTATAAATAAAATTAAAGAACGATTAGCAAAGTTATTGTCAATGCAGTAATCAATCAATCAATCAATCATGTGCCATGCCGGAAAGCGTGGGCGGTCATGACTCGCCATTTCACTCGATCACCAGTGTCGTGGATCAGCTCAGTGTTCCTGTCTCGTCCATGCCATGTGGCCAAGCCATCCAGGTATTTTCCTCTCGGTCTTCCTCTTGGTCTGTTCCCCTCGATCTTGCCAGTTGTCACTAAGTTCTCCAACCCATTTCTTCTCATAACATGTCCAAAAAATTTTGACTGTCTACGTCTAATTTCTCTAATCAGTCTACGATGTTCATTTGTCTCCTGTAGTACTTGGTCATTGGTTTTTCTGTCTGTCCATGGTATTCTTTGCATTTTCCTCAGAAACCACATTTCTTCAGCCATCAGATGCTTTTCAGCTTGACTGCTCATTGTCCAAGTTTCACATCCATACAAAAGAATAGGCTCTATGTATCCCCTCAACACTCTTTTTCTCGTTTCAATTGACATCTTTTTATTGGTCAGAATGTTTTTCATCTTGCTAAAGGCTACTTTCGCCATGGCGATTCTTGTTCTAATCTCTTCAAGGCATCTCCCATCAGATGTTATAACTGTTCCAAGATAATTGTACCGATTCACTTGTTGAAGAATATTTCCATTTACTCGTATATTACATTGTGGCACTTCTTCCTTCCTACTGACGACCATAACCTGAGTCTTTTTACAATTTAATTCTAACCCCAGTTGCTCACTGTGTACAACAACCGCATCTACTAATTGTTGCAGGTCCTGCGCATTGTCTGCAATTAATACTGTATCATCTGCATATCTAATGTTATTGATGTTTCGTCCTCCAATGCTGATTCCATTTATATCCTCTACATTTCTGAAAATATTTTCACTGTACAGGGAAAAATGATCTGGAGACATCACACATCCCTGCCTAACACCTCTCTTAATTGGCTGATACTGTCCCACTTCATTATCAATCCTTATTGCAGCTTGTTGTTTCCAATATATGTTTTTTATAAGTCTAATGTCTTTCCCATCAATTTGTAGATCTGCAAGCATATCCACCATGCTGACATGTCTAACGCTATCAAAAGCCTTTGTATAGTCAATAAAGCAAAGATGTATATCCTTGTTTACTTCTATAGCACGTTCAATAACTGTTCGCAGCATATACACAGCATTTACTGTACCCTTTCCTTCTACAAACCCGCATTGTTCTTCCCCTATTTCAGGTTGTATGTTCTTCCTCATTCTTTGCATGATAATTCTTAGCAAAATCTTTGTGATGTGACTCATTATACTAATTGTTCTATGTTGATCACATTCCAAGGTTCCTGGTTTCTTTGGGATTGCAATAAATATAGAGTTACATAATTCAGGAGGTATATCTCCAGTATCATATAATGTGTTCAGCAGTCTGGTGACTTGATCTATTCCAAATTCTTCTAAAGCTTTAATCATTTCTGTTGTGATGTTATCTGCACCAGGGGCCTTGCCAGCTTTCATATGCTTAAGAACATTTCGAACCTCCATCTCCAAAATTGGCGGTCCTTCATTATTAAATCTAATATCATACTGTTCGTCTCTGTTATCATCATAAAGGTGTTTCACATAATCTGTCCATACCTGTAGAATCTGGTCTTTTTCTATTATGATTTTGCCATCTTCAGTTTTTAGACACCCTGTTGATGTACTTGTTCTTTTATTAGTAAGTTCCTGAATTCGTGTGTGCACTAATTTTGTATGTTGACTGTTGTGTTGGCTTTCAATTTCTAAGCACTTTTCCTCAAGCCATGCTTCTTTTGCCTCCTTACATAATGTTCTGACTTGTCTGTGAATTTCTTCATATTTGACAGAATTATTTTTGTTGAGTCTTCTTGTTTCCATGAGGTTTAAAATTTCTTCAGTCATCCATTTCTTACGACCCACCTTCTTTAATTTTGGAATAGTTGTTTCTGCAGCCACATTGATTGAATTCTTCAACGTTTCCCATTGATCATCCACATCCTGGAATAGGATCTCTAGATCAGACAAAATTTCGAATCTGTTCTGTACTTCTATGTTGAATTTGTTTTGTATTTCCTTGTCATTACTCAATGTACACAAATCATATTTAGTGTTTCCTGTTATATACTTGACTTTCTTCAACTTTATCCTCAATGTTCCT
This sequence comes from Cepaea hortensis, assembly GCA_963921405.1. Lineage (NCBI taxonomy): Eukaryota > Metazoa > Mollusca > Gastropoda > Stylommatophora > Helicidae > Cepaea > Cepaea hortensis. The sequence goes on from OY992896.1 coordinate 69,556,090, forward strand.
GTGAGTAATCTGTGGTCACTATAACAATCAGCACTGGGAACTGTTTTTGCTATTGTTAATGCGTTTCTAAATCTTCTGCTAATGAGAATGTAGTCAATCTGGTTTCTAATCCTGCTATCAGGACTCCTCCATGTCCATAATCTTCTAGGGTGTTGTTTGAACCAGGTGTTTCCTACAATCATTTCCAGTTCCTGCTATCAGGACTCCTCCATGTCCATAATCTTCTAGGGTGTTGTTTGAACCAGGTGTTTCCTACAATCATTTCCTGTTCTTTTGCCCACTCTACGAGTCTGTATCCTCTTTCATTTCTCTCTCTTAAACCATAGTTTCCTACTGTGTATCTATCTCCTTGATTTCCTACTTTTGCATTGAAATCCCCTATTATGATGGTTATTTCTGAATTTTTACATTTCTTTAAGGCAGACTCTATGTCATTATAAAATTCTTCTACACTATCTTCACTGGATTCTCCTGTTGGGGCATATACTTGAATAATATTTATGCTAAAAGGTCTGCCACTTAATTTAACAAGTAGAACTCTGTCCGACACGGCCCAATATCCTTGAATAGATTTTGATGTTTTCCTGTCCAGAATAATTGCCACTCCCCTATGACGAACTTCACCTCCAGAATAAATAATCTTGAAATCTTCTTCTATCTTGATGCCTGTTCCTGTCCATCTCGTTTCGCACATACCTAAGATATTAATTTTTTCCCTTTCAATTTCTTGTTTTATGTTCTCTAATGTTCCGTCGTTGTTTAACGTCCTAACGTTCCAAGTTGCTAATTTTAACGTCTCTGTCCTTGTCTTGCGATGATCGGTCTTTAAGCGAATCATGATATACTAGGCACTTTTAAAGAGGTAGTTTGCCGTTGCTTTCCTCTATGGCAGTGACCTTACTGGTCGGAGACCGCAACCATTGACTCAATACGAGTTCTTCTGCCTGCTGTCGTGTAACTCAAGGCCATGACCCACAAATATCTGTCGGCTGCCCTCAAAATTACATCCACCACCTGCCTTCCGTGGCTTCTTTTGAAAAATTCCAATAAAAGGAACACAATATAACATCACATAATCCACAGGGAAACACTATTCACAGGGAATCCAAAGGAAATCACACGAAGTCCAATGAAAAACACTAAATAGCGTCCCTCCAAAAAGTAACGATTCATCTTGTCGCCATTTTACACAAGTGCAGTAAATGTTAGCAATATTTGGAAATAAGGTAATGTCCCTTAATATGTTAAGTCGTTATGTCCCATGCCTTAATTTAATTTGTTGTTTGTTTGTTTGTTCGTTTATGTGGTCTCTCCCGAAGTTGTTTGAACATAATTGTATATAAAGTATGTGACCATTCAACAATTATGCTAGTTTGTAGTAATCTGTACATGCCCTAAATGAAAAAAAGAAGAAAATAAACAAGCGAAGAATCATTTTATTATTTCTTATCATGTGCATAATGTTTTGTTTTGATTATGATAATAAGCGTTCGTAATAGCAATTCGATCTGTAGAAAATATACAGAAAAAAGAATATTGTATCTAATAAGCACTGATAGAGACATATTTAAAAAAAAAAATTAAACATCACGTTTAGTTTTTATACAATGATGAAAGAAGCTGAAGTAAAATCTATAATGCTAAATTTCTAACCAAACAATGCCTAAAGTCATGTTTTGCCAATTCATAGAGTCACCACAACTATTTCGGAACTGTCATAACATCTGATGTGAGATGCATTAAATACATTAGATCAAGCATTGTTATGGCAATTTTGCCTTTCGTTTGATGGAAAACATACTGACAAATAAAAAGATGGCAAATGCAATGCGGAAAAGAGTGTTGAAGTGTTAATAAATTGTTTTTAATTATATAATCGTACACTGATTAGGGAAAATGGACGTAGACAGTTAAAATTTTTTTATGGCCTCGTTATGAGAAGAAATAAATTGGAGAATTTGATGACAACTGGCAAGATCGAGGGGAAGAGAACAAGGGGAAGACAGAAGTAAATACTTGAATGACTCGGTCACGTGGCATGGTCGAGACAAGAATACTGAGCTGATTCCACGTCTCTGGTGATCGAATGAGATGGCGAACCAAGCGAATCGGCATGGCACATGATGAATGAATCCTTATTTAGTTAGTTAGTCGACAGGTCATCCTCACTGCACATCGAACCATTCAGTCCATAAGTGCTCGGATCCCCTCCTCAGCAAATCCCGCAGCGTGTAGCGGCTAACGACACCAGTTCTGTGTTGGTTTATCAATCTTCATTGGCTTCCTGTGTAGTGTTCTTGTTTGGCCACACCTCTTTTAATTTGCTGTTCTCCAAGTCTGGCAATGGTTGTAGATTCACAGTCATCACTTGGTTCTCGCAAAAGTCTTACTTCTCGTAAAGCACTCAGAATGTCAGCCTGATCCATGGCGCGTTCGCCCTCCACATTAGCCTTACCTGCGAGCTTGTCAGCCCGATCATTTCCTTGTACTCCCGCATGCCCTGGCACGAAGATGACACTAATCTTTGTCAGCCGAGACCGCTCCATAGACAGCAACCACTCTCTTCGGATCCACCCCATCTCTATCCTCTTGAGCATGCTCATGGAGTCATTAAGATGACTGCACAGTATATACAAACGCTGTTGATCGTAATGTGCTAGAATTATCCTTGCAACAGGAAATAAATAGTGTAGTTAACTGGAGTCATGCAAATCGCATGCAAATTAACATTACTAAAACAAAGTCTATGTTAATAGGAACCAGGCAAAGACTTCACACTCTAAACTCGCAGAGACCTCTTCAGCTGCACATTGGCAGCACGCCTGTAGAAAGTGTCACCGAGCACAAGACACTGGGTGTTATCATAGATCAAAATCTAACTTTTAACTCACATGTTCATGCTCTAGTTAAACAAATAGCCAAAAAAGTATACCAACTTGCCAAAATTAAAAATTTCCTTGACGAAAACACAAGAAAGATATTCTATACTTCTCATATACAAACACATATTGATTACTGCTCCACAGTCTGGGATGGATGCTCCAAATCAATAACAAAACGCCTATATTCACTCCAGAAAAGGGCAGTGCGTTTAATTAATGGTGAAAAGCTTACCGACAATTCTAACCTATATAAACGTCTCCGGTTACTGCCACTCCACAAGCGCCTGCTTTTTAATAAAACCAAACTAATTCACAAAATCCTATTTCAAAATGCTCCAAGCTACCTTTGGCCATTGTTTAAATATAACGCTAGACATAGCGAACGACTAAATATACTTCATGTCCCTAAACCTAGGATAGACTTATATAAAACAAGCTTGGCATACTCTGCCGCTCAGTTGTGGAACAATCTTCCACAAGAAATCAAAGACACCACCAATCATGATACATACATTCGCAACCTGTTTGAACACTACCTTAGTACAGACTACATGCCCCCATAACAAACAACACAAAAAGGCAATAATGGTAACTTATCTCAAACGACAACTAGCCAAAAAACATTCCCTTATGTATGGCACGTTACACCCTCCTTAGGTATTTATAATGCCCATGTTAAACACTGCTTCAGTGAGTCATTTGTTATTCATTATTTTTCATGCGTTTTAATGTTCTTTTGTTGTCAAAAGTTGCTTCATAAGTGATGTTGAATGAAAAAATGTATGAGAGGAAATAGAGAAGAAGGGCAGAATGTCAGACGGGCCTGCGTGCCCAATTCTTAACCCTTTGAAAATAAAGACTTATTATTATTATTATTATTATATTAAGGAAACATGCCCTAGTGAATGTCTGTGTCTGGAGTCATGTTATTGCTTTACTTACTGCCATGACTTCCATAGTCAGGCTACTTGTGGTCTAATGAAAGCACCAGAGTCCTTCACAATTCTCCCTCCGGCCCGAGCCGTAAAGGCGCATGAGATTCTCACATGTCGGACGACCGACCCATCTGTGTAGATGACAGCTTCACCGTCTAACGAATTCTCGAAAATCAACGCTTGTACTTCCGCCTCCCCAGCAGCCGGATTTTCTTGTCTGCATTTTCTGTCTAGTTGGATGCAAACAGAAAAGGACGTACAGAAATCCGTTGGCACTTGTACCCACTCCTCTCCAGGTTCTAAGTCCTCAAGTGCACATACCTGTTGAAGAATGGCTTAGGCTTGACTTATCCACGACCTTCCTCTTTTTAACCTGCTACCCTTCACCTTCCTAATTTCACTATGCAGTGGATGTTGTGTATTTGCGTTAACTCTGAGGTAGGCACGTGATCTGCAAATTTGTATTCTGTCTTCAATGGTTGGAAAATAAAGAAGTTAGCGCATCGCCCTGCATGCTGTATCTCTTGTACATCCACGAATAATGCGCATAGCTTCGTTCTGTATCCTTTCCATCTTTTCTATCTGCTTACGGCTGAGAGTCAGGATCGCCATCGTATACTCAAAAGCAGACATGACCAGCCCTTCGTATAGAAGACATAGATGGCGCTGCTCTCAGGTTACTTCCGCCAACACCCGCATCGCAGCCAAACCCCACTTGGCCTTTGTCTATGTGCTCATTATAAGCAAGGCTTTGGTCAAAACGTATCTCCACGTAATTCATTGCCTGCGTTCTTTCCACAGTCTCTAAACACAGATTTACCGTTGGTGTTGGAGTGCTGACAATATGGTTTTTTACAGAGAACCATGTCACTGTTGCCTTTGTTGGGTTGACCATTGCCCCAACTTCAACACACCAAGTACGTATGCGATTGAGCTCGGTTTGTAGTTCCACAGCAACCTTATCTCTATCCTTACCCTGACGATACACTAAAACATCATCGGCATATGACAAGGTCCTGCCAGGTCCAGTGATCTGATCGCTGGTGATTCTCACAGTGTAGGCGTTGAACAGTACTGGAGATAATGGTGATCCCTTTGGTAGGCCAGGATATATTGTTGTTGGTTCCGAAGTCCAACTGCCACATCTAAAAACTACTTTCCGTTGGAAGAGGGCGCGGGGATCCAACTAAGATGGAAAGGGTTTATCTTGAGCTCAAGAAGATGAAGCATATTGAAATCCAATGGTACACTGTTGTACGCATCCTCAAAGTCAATCGCTGCAGCAAAGGTTTCAATGCCTGAGTGGAAACCTTCATAGACGTCATGTGCAAAAACTGCTGCATTGGTCCAAGTTTCTCTTTTTGGACGGTACCCTCCCAGGGTAGGTAGGAAACCACATTGCCTCTCTAGCTGGCTTGATATTTTCCTGGCAATTAACTTCTCCAACAGCTTGTCTATTGTATTCTGCATGGTTATTACACGATATTCTTGAATTTGTGTGTGGTCTTTGCCAGGCTTCTGCAAGGGAATCAGATAGCTGTGTAACCACTCCCCCTGTATGTTCGCTCTCCTAATACTGTTACTGTAAATGTCTGCTAGTTTCTCTAGCTCGCTGTCGGTACACCTATTGATGTCATCGTATCTTATGCCATCTGGCCCTGGAGCGATGTTTTTTGATCGTCGAAGCACAGCCTCGATTTCATTCACTGCCACTGTAACTTCACCCGAAATGTTCTGGGTCTTGCATCTGTCTGAGGTGACCTCCTTGGCAAGATTTCGGCCTCTCATGTCTGTCTGGTTAGCTTTGCTCTAGATAGCGTTCGTAGAGGGCTTTCCCCTTGTTCTCGTCAGTCCTCTGCCAGATAAGAATAGCACTTCGGAAGTCAGAAATTCTCTTATTCTTGGCTACCCCACTCATACTTTTTTTTCATTTTCCTCAGAAATTACATCTCCACTGCCAACAGATGTTTGCCAGCTTTTCTTACTACTGTACACGATTCACATCCATATAATTGTACACAATATATGTAGCAGTTCAACAATCTTTTTCTAGTTGCAGTTGATATCTCTGTATTGGTGAGTATGTTTCCCATCATGTTTGCATATCCTTTACAGGACATCGCTATCAATATCAGCATCTTTCAGCTGTATGTTGATTTCTTGGCAAGATTACGCTTAGTAGTTTGCCATTGCTTTCTGAGCGACCAGCTCACATAACCCGTAAATTACCGACGCGGTTAGAGCCGCTATCGATTCTCGCCGTCGTCACGTTACCACGAAAGTATACGGGATTACGGAGGAAGTCGCTTACCACTAGGCCAGGGAGACCGCCGTTTCCCATCATGTAAAAAGTAAAAGACTGCCGCTACATACGCTGATTATCATAATGAAAACCAAATACTGTACACAGGAAATCATAAAATGGTACTTCACTAGTTTATTTTTGGTATTATTTATTTAGAGTATGTCCAGATTATCATAACAACAGGCTAGCATAATTGTTGATTGGTGACCGAATTTATAAATAATTCTGTTCAAACAACTTCTGAAGAAACCACGTAAACAAACGGAACAAATAAAATTAAATAAAGGCATGGGACATAACAACTTAACATAGTAAGGGACATTACCTAATCTAAAGACACTTCTGGCATTTACATTTCTGGCGACTGCTTTTGTTAATTTTTCGTTAAATTAATTTGTGTATCAAACATTACTACTACTTTGAATTATTTAAAGCTATATATATATATATATATATATATATATATATATATATATATATATATATATATATATATATATATATATATATATATATATATAAAGAAATATAAACATCGTTTTAATACAAGTAAATATAGTACTTACTTTTTGCATAATACATTTTTATAATCTGCTTTCTTGGCTTTTGTAGAATAATATATTTGTATCTTGAGAATGGTAGCCGGCTCCGTGGCCGAGGAGTTAGCAGCTTTCTCCGCTAACCCCGAATACTCTCGTCACGTGACGCGACGAGAATTAGCAGTGGTTCGAATCGCAAAAGTGACTTATGAGAGTATGGAGCCGGTCGCTCAGAAAGTCGTGGCGTGCTGATGAGCGTAATCTAGCCTAGGAATCAACATACAGCTGAAAGAAGCTGGTGTTGACCGCTATATCCTGAAACAGGATGGAAACGCGAAAAAAAAAAAAAAAATCTTGAGAATGTTATCGTGACTACAAGTAAAAAATATTCTGTTTTATTTTTGGCAGGCCTCTGAAAGGCCAGATAATTTTCGTCTTATATATTTATCGGCCCTTTGTCTAAGACCAAAGTTTAGTAGCTACAATTTATCTGGCCAGTCACTGCAGCACAAGCGGTCATCCGGATGACACACAGGGACAAGGAACCTCATGGGGCGTCTACCCTTGGGAGACAGAACGCCCTTATCTTTAACAAAAAATGTTTTTACACACTGACAAACGTTAATCAATGTTCACTGCTAGAAAACACACTGCTGAGCGAGCTCACAGCAAGTCTGCAGTCGTCAGAAGCAGCCACATTCTCTCTCTCTCTCTCTCTCTCTCTCCTCTCTCTCTCTCTCCCTCTCTCTCTCCTCTCTCTCTCTCCCCTCTCTCTCCCCCCTCTCTCTCTCCCTCTCTCTCTCTCCCCCCTCTCTCTATCTTTCTTTCTCTCTCTCTCTCTCTCTCTCTCTCTCTCCCTCTCTCTCCCCCCCCCCTCTCTCTCTGTCACTTGTTTCCCCGGGAGGAATGTGGAATCAACAAGCACATCTTCAAACTTATTATCTGTTGGGATTATTGACTGACTTCTGTCTACACTCCTCCCTTCTGTCTTCCCTTCCATATATCTATTTCTTTCACTCTCTCTGTTATTCCCTCCACACATACTCCGACAACAGTTCCTTTCAACGATAAATAAAAGATTTATTAATAAAAACTATGTCTGGTGTATGTATGGACTGTGTATATGTAGTTTGTATTGTCTGCTAATGTGAGTGCAAGATAGGACTTTTAGCCGTTAGTCTTCGTAGTTTCTCTAGCATTCAAACGGCCAAAACATCAGACATCAAACATAGACGTGGAACGGTCTCACCCTGGATGCTCCTTTCCGGCTTGAGTCTTGACTTAATCCAATTATTGAAAACAATTGTCAATGTTTTATCATCAGAAATATAATCCAATAAAGGTAAGTCACTGAAGTTCAGATATGTCCTGATTTGGAAGGTAGTATAGTCCACCACTGAATACACATTACGACTGTTTATAAATGTCTATTTCTATGTTAATTGTTCTCGTGTTCTTCAATGTTTCTTTTAGGCGATTACCTAATTGCACTATATTCTAGCCTATTTGCTCTGCTTGAATAAAGGTCTTTCACTGAGGTTCACCAAAACATGTTTCTTGGCATTCGTTATGTCACCCCCTCTTATTGACTGTTTAGGTTGATTTTTCTATAGTGACATATTTTCACTGCACCTGTGAAGTGCTTGATAAAAGTGAACGTTCTTTCCTTTATTATCAACACTGCTTTCTCTATACAAGAGATGTACTGGTTTATCTTCTTTGATATGTCAGGCTGTGTAGTGGAACCTGGGTAATAAACATTAAATCAGATGATTTAAGTCCGCTTCATATTACTGTTTATGTCATTGTCTTTCTCCAGCCGTAATGAACAGCTTCCGAAAGACTACTCTGACATAAACAGCAGAATTCACTAAAGTCTAAACTATTCACTAAATAGAAAGCAATAGTAAACCCTAAGCACACACACATTTCCCTATGCTAATATTACTCTAATATTAGTGTTACCTTATATATCTAGAATTAATGATACTCCAAGCATTGAAATCTATTAGCACACAATCACTTCTATCCCATTTCCCGGGATGATTTCTTTGCTATTTTCAGGAGACATAAATCCAGTTTGCCGTCCCTTTAGGTAGCACACAATAACACAACAACCCCAGTTGCTACTATTTATATTGGGCCTTCCGTTCTTCGTTAGTGTTTGATGTCCATACATCAACAATCGCCTTTTCCGTTCCCGTAACATCAAAAGTTCAGTGAAATCACGTATACGTCCGGGCGCTCCGTGCTCCGATCCGCTCCGTCTTCTCCGCTATTCCCTTACGCTCATCATTCGTCGCCCATCGAAGAGTTCTTATTTCTTTGATCACCGTCTCCCGCGGTGTTTGTCCGGTGTCGAAGTTTTCCCCCAGCGCGATCGTAACGTATCCCGTGTCAGGTCAGATCGTCAAGCAATGAACTTTGCGAACACCTGTATCCTATTTTCATATTTGTCGGTCAATGATCTTTTATTCGTCCTCATCTCAGAATGAAGTACACGATTGTTAACCCTTCTCCGATATTGCCATTAATGTTATATTTAATTTTATCTGGGAATCACTAAACTATCATCATTCTGTGACACTCTCCCCCTCCCCTCTCTCTATCTCCCACCTCCCCTCTCTCTCTCTCTCTCTCTCTCTCTCTCTCTCTCTCTCTCTCATCTCTCTCTCTCTCTCTCTCTCTTCACTCCCTCGACGAGTACCTTGCGTTCATTACGTCCCTCACACTTCCCGGCCTCCCGTGTGTTGCCGGGGCTCATAAGGGAAGCAAAGAATAGCAGCACTGTAGCCTACCACGCATGTCGTAAAAGGCGACTAAGAAGGCTTGATGGTTCCGTCGCCCTGCTACTGAGTGAGTGCGTGGCGCGACACTGTGAGCTGTGAGTTTCATGTGAAGTGCTTTTGAATCTGCCCGAGGTATTTTGGAACGTGACTGCATGTTCGGAGAGATGGTAGATAGCTATGTACCAGAGTTGACCGGTTTTTGCCTTATGCAGAAATGCTGGTTGACTGCCAATGCCATCGACGAACTGTATTTTCGTGGACTGTGTGGGTGTACATCTAGGAAACATCCAGATGGGAAAATGACTGCCGATTCCATCAGAGATGAACTGGGTGTTTCGTTGGGGACTATTGTGTTGACATTCTGGCAGCGGCATTATGCACAGTGTATCTGTGCGGGCTGTTGTTTGTCGAGATCCTGTCTTTTCCACTTTTCACATTGGGCAGTGGGGAGCATTTTGTGTGATATTCACTGGCACAGGAACGGTGCATAATGGGGACAACCCGTTGCTATGAGGTTGGAACTACGACTAACTAACTAACTAACTAACACTTCCCGGGGGAGGGTCTTCCCGTGTGTCCTCCTGCCGTTTGTTCACATCCTGATCTCCAGCTTGGAGACGCTTTAATCGTTGATGGCGGCTATAGCACAATAAGTGTGTGGACGTGTCGTGAGAAAGGGAACACTGCAGTATGTCGTCACAACGGTAAAGCTGGAGCAGAAGAAAGGCGGGACGAACGAACGAACGAACGAACAAGCTTCATTTTCAAAGGGTTAAGAAGTGGACACGCAGGCCCGTCTCAAGAGAGACTAAGCTGTACGGTTTGGCATTATGGCATGGAGGATTATCAACATCGGAAATGAGCGGCAGCACAGGAGACGCAAGGCTGTGCGAGGCATCTTCACCCTTGCCAGACTTTGGGATATTGGATCGGAAGTCCAAACCATATTATATAGTAAATACCAGGGATTATGAGGGACAAACCAGAACTCAATCCAATGATTGTGCCATGACTCTGGGAGGCAATGGGCACACAACCCTGATCCCAGACTCTGGTGATCGCGTGAGAAGGCGAACCAGTCTCTTATATACTTATGGCATATGATGATTATGGCACAGGGATTAGGAGGAATGTACCAGAAATCAATCCAGAACTATATTTGTGTCCAGGTTCTGAAAGAGAAACAGGAAAAAAGAAGAAGAAGAAGAAATAACATAAACTGATTTAGTAAATCTAATTTAAAAACAAATAACACAAGAACAAAACATACTTTTTCCTATTATAATGTTACTTGTTAAATAAAGAGAATTGTATATTAATTCCTTTATTTCTACATAACCTAACCACGGAATAAAACTGTCTCATTACTCGCGTGATGTCTCGGAAGCTTAAATATTGTGGCCATGTTAAATGTCATGTGGTTTGGTCAGAACCGGGTTAGAAGGCTTAGTTCTTGAGAGAAGGGCCAGGGGTTGAGCAACACAAAATTGAACACGTAACATTGGTGACGCCTTGAGGATGGAAATAAATAAGGACGGGAACTGGCAACAGATGGTGAATCTCTGCGACGGGCCGTAATGAGAGCGACGTTCTGTGGGATACTTGCTACGTGAATATGATAATTGCCGTGACCTAGTTGCCAGGTAAAGGTGTGTTCAGGTTAGGTCCTTAACACGTCCTAGACCTTCACGGAGAACCTTTAGACAACCGGGGAGACTAAGGGTGTTAGAGAGAGAGCTAGACACGGGGAGACAATGCTGGAAGAGTTGATAGACCGGCTAAGGGTGTTAGAGACAGAGCTGGACACGGGGAGACAATGCTGGAAGAGTTGATAGACCGGCTAAGGGTGTTAGAGAGAGAGAGAGAGAGCTGGACACGGGAAGACAATGCTGGAAGAGTTGATAGACCGGCTAAGGGTGTTAGAGACAGAGCTGGACACGGGGAGACAATGCTGGAAGAGTTGATAGACCGGCTAAGGGTGTTAGAGAGAGAGAGCTGGACACGGGAAGACAATGCTGGAAGAGTTGATAGACCGGTTAAGGGTGTTAGAGAGAGAGAGAGCTGGACACGGGAAGACAATGCTGGAAGAGTTGATAGACCGGCTAAGGGTGTTAGAGAGAGAGCTAGACACGGGGAGACAATGCTGGAAGAGTTGATAGACCGGCTAAGGGTGTTAGAGAGAGAGAGAGAGAGAGAGAGAGAGAGAGAGAGAGAGAGAGAGAGAGAGAGAGAGAGAGAGCTGGACACGGGAAGACAATGCTGGAAGAGTTGATAGACCGGCTAAGGGTGTTAGAGAGAGAGAGAGCTGGACACGGGGAGACAATGCTGGAAGAGTTGATAGACCGGCTAAGAAAACTATCGGCTATTGAGTTTATCAAACATAGATAGAGTTGATAGATGGTTGTGTGAATAACCCACGGGGACAAAGACACAGATGGAGATCGAAAACAAAACGGAGAAGAGAATTAGAGACATATAACAGTTAGTAGCGTTACTTTTACAAGTCCCCACGGTCAACCTCAGCATTTCTTGGCTGTGTGGGTTTCTTGGCAAGTTTAGGTTCAGAAGTTTGCATTTGCTTTTTGAATGACAGGAACTCATATCAGCGTATGAAAACCAACGCAACGCGGTCTGATTCCAAATCGCCCGCGGCTGTGTTACGAATGCAGAATACGGGATTGCGAAATGTGTTCGTAACCCCCAAACCACGGCACCGTTAGAGACAGAGAAGGATAATATAATACATAGAAGGATAATATAGGACAGAGAAGGATAATATAGGACATAGAAGGATAATATAGGACAGAGAAGGATAATATAGGACAGAGAAGGATAATATAGGACAGAGAAGGATAATATAGGACAGAGAAGGATAATATAGGACAGAGAATGATAATATACGACAGAGAAGGATAATATAGGACAGAGAAGGATAATATAGGACAGTGAAGGATAATATAAGATACAAAAGGATAATATAGGATAGAGAAGGATACTATAGGACAGAGAAGGTTAATATACGACAGAGAATGATAATATAGGACAGAGAATGATAATATAGGACAGAGAAGGATAATATAGGACATAGAAGGATAATATCGGACAGAAAAGGATAATATAGAACAGAGAAGGATAATATACGACAGAGAAGGATAATATAGGACAGAGAAGGATAATATAGGACAGAGAAGGATAATATAGGACAGAGAAGGATAATATAGGACAGAGAATGATAATATAGGACAGTGAATGATACTATAGGACAGAGAAGGATAATATAGGACAGAGAAGGATAATATAGGACAGAGAAGGATAATATAGGACAGAGAAGGATAATATAGGACAGAGAAGGATACTATAGGACAGAGAAGGATAATATAGGACAGAGAAGGATAATATAGGACAGAGAAGGATATTATAGAGCAGAGAAGTATAATATAGGACAGAGAAGGATACTATAGGACAGAGAAGGATAATATAGGACGGAGAAGGATAATATTGGACAGAGAAGGATAATATAGGACACAGAAGGATAATATATAACAGTGAAGGATAATATAGCACAGAGAAGGATAATATAGGACAGAGAAGGATAATATAGGACAGAGAAGGATAATATAGGACAGAGAAGGATAATATAGGACAGAGAAGGATAATATAGGACAGATTAGGATAATATAGGACACAGAAGGATAATATAGGACAGAGACAGATAATGTTAGACACAGAATGATAATATGGGACAGAGAAGGCTAATATAGGAAAGACATGGACAGGGCTGACAGAGACGGCAAAGTTTAGGGTGGCTTGGCCCGTGTCGGTTGAGAGTATATGCTACAATAGGGGATAGAGTCAGTGAGTGATTGAGTGAGTGTGTGTGTGTGTGTGTGAGTGAGTGAGTGAGTGAGTGAGTGAATGAGTGAGTGAGTGAATGAGTGAGTGAGTGAATGAGTGAATGAATGAGTGAGTGAGTGAGTGAGTGAGCGAGCGAGTGAGCGAGTGAGTGAGTGAGCGAGTGAGTGAGTGAGTGAGGTAGTTGGTTGATTAGTTAGTTAGTTAGTTAGTTAGTTAGTTAGTTAGTTAGTTAGTTAGTGAGTGAGTGAGTAGGTTAGTGAAAGAGTGAGTGAGTGAGTGAGTGAGTGAGTGAGTGAGTGAGTGAGCGAGCGAGCGTGTGAGTGAGTGACGTAGTTAGTTAGTTAGTTAGTTAGATAGTTAGTTAGTTAGTTAGTTAGTGAGTGAGTGAGTGAGTGAGTTAGTGAGAGAGTGAGTGAGTGAGTGAGTGAGTGAGTGAGTTAGTTAGTTAGTTAGTGAGTGAATGAGTGAGTGAGTGAGTTAGTTAGTTAGTTATTTAGTTAGTTAGTGAGTGAGTGAGTGAGTGAGTGAGTTAGTGAGTGAGTGAGTGAGTGAGTGAGTGAGTGAGTGAGTGACTTAGTTAGTTAGTATGTTAGTTAGTTACTTAGTTAGTTAGTTAGTTACTTAGTTAGTTAGTTAGTTAGTTAGTTAATTAGTTAGTCCTATTCAGGTCTTAGTCAGATATGACTGAGCTACCGTATAACAGTAGACGGTACTACCTGGTTTCTGTTAGTGCCGAACGTTGGGCGGCACTTACCAAACCCGATACCCCACATTGTGCCAACGGCTTCGGGCGGAAGAGCGCAATTGGGAGGGTACAAGCCTTACCCTGGTGCGAGGAAATGCAAGCTAAAGACAAAATGTCATGGCAGGGCGGACCAGGCCATAAGCCTTGGTTGGCGGCTGGTCTAGGATCGAAGCTCCGACAGGCGGACAGTTAGAGCATTGCTTTGCTGATCCGGCAGCTTCTGCAGCTTGTCTTGTTCCAGATGTAGGGGTGTTACCTTTCCTCTGGAGTGAACTAGGCAGGCCGAGAGAGGGATCATGCTGCATGGGCAACACATGATCTCTATATTTTAGCCCAGGCTTTGTGCTATGGAGAGGCAATAACTCCATCCCTGGTCTTAACTGGTCTCGGAATCAAAGCGAGAGGCAACTGTTACGGGTTATAAGTCCTTGTCAGTTGGCGTAGACATGGGGCGCCACGCGTTGCCTCTGACGGTGGGAGACACCTACAGGTGTCACTGATCAGCTACCGCCCGCCTCAAGCTGGGCAACCCCCGGCCAATTGGGTGCTGATCCGCCACAGCCTGCCTGCTTCAATGGGTGCTTGGGGATAGGACAAAATCTGAATCGCAGGCTGTAAAACCAATGCACAAGGTACAAACAAAAATAAAAATAGAAACCTCAAGCTACGGCTTGCAACCTGGAACGTGAGAACCATGTGTCCAGGATTTTCCACTGACTTGACCAATATTGACGATGTGAGAAAAACGGCTGTGATTGATGCCGAACTCAATCGTCTTAACATTGAAAGTGCTGGCCTGCAGGAGACTCGCCTCGCTGAGGAAGGGTCACTCAGGGAAAACAATTACACCTTTTTTGGAAGGGTAGAGGGCAGGCAGAAAAAAGGCAACACTGTGTAAGCTTTGCAGTGAAGAATTCGCTACTGGGAATGATTGAAATTCCAGCAGGAGGAAATGAAAGACTGTTATCCCTGCGGCTGGCAACCTCTTGTAGCTTTGCCACCATTATAACTGCATATGCACCGACACTCGATTCCTCTGATGATGTGAAGGATTCGTTCTATGAGGAGTTAGATCCGTGATCAAGGCAGTTCCAAAATCTGACTACATTTATATGCTCGGTGATTTCAATGCTCGTGTGGGCAAGGACTCGAGTTCATGGCCAGTGTTCCTTGGAAAATACAACATCGGTCGCATGAATGAAAATGGGCAAAGGGTACTGGAGCATTGGACCAGTAATGACCTATGTATTACAAACTCCTTTTTTAAAACAAAAGAGATGCATAAGGTCACATGGAAACATCCAAGATCCGGCCATTGGCACCAGCTGGACTTCATCATCACACGGAGACAACATCTGAACCATATATCATTGACTCGAAGTTACCACAGTGCTGACTGTGATACGGATCATTCTTTGGTTGTTGCAAGGGTTAGACTGAGACCAAAGAGAATCTACACAGCTAAACACAAATCTAGCCCCAGGATTAATATTATTAACACTCATGATCCTGAAAAGTGCTTTCAGTTTCAACAGCAACTTGAAGACGCTTTCACTGATACACCAGAAAATTGTATAGTAAATGAAAAGTGGGGTCAAATTAAGGAAACTCTTTATAAAACTGCAGTAGGGGTTTACGGCACTGTGGATCATAAGAGGCAGGACTGGTTTGCGGCAAACAGCGAGACGCTGCAGCCCTTGATTGATAAGAAGAAGAAAGCTCTCTTAAGAAACAAGGAAAGACCAACGCGTAACACTCTGAGTGAGCTAAGGCAAGCTAGGAAGGATGTGCAAAAGGCTGCCAGGCAGTGTGCAAATGATTATTGGATCAAGTTATGTGAGTCCATTAAAATTGCAAGTGATAAGGGAGACATAAGAAGCATGTATGAAGGAATAAAGAAAGCCTGTGGTCCAGTGATCAAAAGAAGTGCACCATTGAAAACCTTGACTGGAGAAATCATCACTGACAAGAAACAGCAGATGGACAGATGGGTAGAGCACTATATGGAGCTTTACTCAAGTGAGACCAAACTAGCGGATGATGCCCTCAACGCCATAGAGGCTCTACCAACTCTTGACCACCTGGACACACTTCCCACCATAACAGAAGTTAAGTGTGCTATAAATGAACTTGCATCTGGCAAGGCTCCAGGTAAGGATGGGATTCCAATATAGGTTATCAGGAGTGGGCAAGACACACTCACTCTACAGATCCACCAGCTAATAGAGCTATGCTGGCGTGAAGGACAAGTCCCACAGGATTTCAAAGATTCAAGCATCATAACAATGTACAAGAGCAAGGGCGATCGGAGCGACTGCAACAACTATAGGGGTATCTCACTTCTGTGTATTGTTGGAAAAGTATTTGCCAGAATTGTTCTGCGCAGACTTCAAGTCCTAGGAGATCAAGTCTACCCCGAATCACAGTGTGGCTTTCGATAGAACCGGTCTACCACTGATATGATATTCTCATTGCGACAAATGCAAGAAAAATGCCGTGAACAGAATCAACCACTGTTTATTGCCTTCATCGACCTCACAAAGGCATTTGATTTGGTCAGTCGTGAGGGTCTGTTCAAGGCACTAAAGAAAATTGGCTGCCCACCAACTCTTCTGTCCATTGTGGAATCGTTCCACACTGGCATGAAGGGTATAATCAAGTTTGATGGTGCAACTTCTGAAGAATTTGAAATCAAGAGTGGAGTTAAGCAAGGTTGTGTACTAGCTCCCACCCTCTTTGGAATATACTTTTCACTTCTACTGAAATATGCCTTTCGTGATCAGGATGGTGGTATATACATTCACTCACGCTCAGATGGCGGCCTCTACAATGCTCAGAGATTGAAGGCTAAGACCAAAATTAGGAGAGTACTGATCAGAGAGTTGCTTTTTGCAGATGATGCTGCAGTTACGACCCACTCTGAGGAAGAATTGCAATGTCTACTATCTGCATTCTCCAATGCTTGTTCTGAATTTGGTTTAACAATTAGCAAAAAGAAGACACAGATTATGTCACAAGGTGGACATGGGGCACCATCAATCTTTATTGACGACGCCGAACTAGAGATGTTAGACCATTTTACATATCTAGGATCAGTGGTAAATAGCAAATTATCCCTAGATCAGGAAATCAACATCCGGATTGGTAAGGCAGCAACAACAATGAACAGGTTAAGAAAAAGAGTCGGGGAGAACAGGAAGCTTACTGCCAAAACAAAAGTCCTTGTCTATCAAGCCTGTGTCCTTAGTACTCTTCTTTATGGCAGTGAAACCTGGACAACTTACTCACACCAAGAGAAAAATTTAAACAGCTTTCATATGCGGTGTCTGCGAAGAATTCTTGGTATTAAGTGGCAAGACAAAATCACAAATACTGAAGTATTGGAAAGATCAGGTTGTGTGACGGTTTATTCCATGCTCAGTCTTCATAGACTTAGATGGATAGGACATCTTAGGAGGATGGATGATGTTAGAATACCAAAGGACATCATTTTTGGTGAATTACAGATGGGTAAGAGATCTCAGGGTCGGCCTCTACTACAATACAAAGATGTGTGTAAGCGGGACATGATTGATACAGGCATTGATAATGCACATTGGGAGCAAGTCGCCGCTGAACGTGTTGCATGGAGGGAAAACATCAGAAATTGAATAAAGACAAAGGAGAAAATTATTGCAGAAAGTCACACACCGAGCGTTTGAGACGTAAGATGGTGCATGATGGTGGAAATGACCACGTGTTCACATGCACCCACTGTGAACGGACATTTACAGCGCAAATTGGCCTTATCAGTCACACTCGCTACCGCGATAGGTAAAAGTTATTATGCCTTTTTAAAGCACAAACTATCGTCTGTGAAGACGGCGAGGTGCCAATGTAGTTAGTTAGTTAGTTAGTTAGTTAGTTAGCTAGCTAGCTAGCTAGTTAGTTAGTTAGTTAGTTAGTTAGTTAGCTAGCTAGCTAGTTATTTAGTTGGTTAGTTAGTTAGTTAGTTAGTTAGTTACTTAGTTACTTAGTTAGTTACTTAGTTAGTTACTTAGTCAACAGATTATTCTAATTGCACATGTAACTATTTGTAAATAAGTGCTCAATTCCTCGCCTCACTATCTCCCTCAGCCCATACCGCACACCAGTTCTGTGTTGGTTGACTATATTTCTAGCTTGCCCCCGTTTGGCTTGATCTTCTTGCAGTCTGGTCACAGTTGCAGAATCACATCCAGTCCTTGAGTCATTTACTCGTCCTGCCTCCCTGAGGACGTTCACGATTAAGCCTGGTCTATTGCTCGTTTTTGTTTCTTCTCACGCCTTGGGGATGGATGACAGAAGAGAGAGAGAGAGAGAGAGAGAGAGAGAGAGAGAGAGAGAGAGAGAGAGAGAGAGAGATAGTATGGTTGTGAGGACATATGATATACTCTACAGTTCAGCTTCACACATGATGATGATGTGTCTGATGATGATGTTGTTGGTGATGAGGACGATGTTGTTGATGATGATGTTGTTGTTGATGAGGATGATGTTGTTGATGATGATGTTGTTGATGATGTTGTTGTTGATGATATTATTTGATAAGCAAAGAAAACAGCACCCGCACATTGTCTAGATAAGCAAAGAAAACAGCACCCACACATTGCCAAGATAAGCAAAGAAATGGGGGTTTCGTAATGAAGTGGTGACGCCGCTTGCCTCGCGCCCAAAGATTGTCGGTTCGAAACCGAACTCCGTCATTTGGTTCACTTGAACAAATTTATCTGAGACTTCTGAAGGTTGGCGCTGGAGCTACGGAGTTCGTTTATCTCCTAAATAAAGTTTCAGTCAAAGAAAATTGTGTCCTGTCTGAATGCATCCGTACAATAGCGTTTTCTTTTGAAACACATTATCAGTTGGAACTCTATAAAGCTAAGCCTTACTACTGTTTATTTCTGTTGATTCATTTATCATCATCATGTGTTGTGCAGACAAGCATGTTAGACAATCCTTCGCCATTTCATACGATAACCAGAGTCGTGCATAAGCTTTGTGTTCTGGTCTGATTATGTCACGTGGTCTAACCATCCAGGTATATCTCTCTCTATCCTCAGTTTGTTCTGTCCCCCATAATCTGCAGGTTGATAATATATTTTCTAATTTATTTCTATTAATAACGTGCCCAAAAATCTGATTGACTGTCTTCTACGTTTAATTCCTTTCATAAAAGTATTGTTTTCATTTCTTCCATGCAGGACATGCTGATTGGTTTTTTTCTGTCTGTCCGTGGTATTTATTGCATTTTCCTCAGAAACTACATCTCCACAGCCATAAGATGTATGTCAGCATTTCTGTTTACTGTACACGTTTAAGATCCATATTATTGTACACGATCGATGTATAAAATTAGGTGGAACTGCGGTAAAGCTGTGAAAGTGTTAACAACATAAAATGACACAAAGTAGTGCAGCTTTACATAACAGAGTTAAGACACATACAGAACGTTGCGGCGATTTCTCCCTCTCCCTCTCCCTCTCTCTCTCTCTCTCTCTGCCCTCTCTCTCCCTCTCTCTCTCCCTCTCTCTCACCCTCTCTCTCTCCCTCTCTCTGTCTGCCCTCTCTCTCTCCCTCCCTCTCTCCCTCTCGCTCTCCCTCTCCCTCTCTCTCTTCCTCTCTCTCTCTGTCTCTCTCTGTCTCTCTCTCTATCTCCCCCTATCTATATATATCTCTCTCTCTCCCTCTCTCTCTCCCTCTCCCTCTTCCTCTCTCTCTGTCTCTCTCTGTCTCTCTCTGTCTCTCTCTATCTCCCCCCTATCTCTCTCTCTCTCTCTCTCTCTCTCTCTCTTCTTGCATATACTTTGCACATGTCCACATACACTAGCATTTTGTTCTGTTGAGGTGTGTCTATGCATGTACGCGTGTTCACGCATATCAGTCCACCCAGACCTTAAGACTCGCCCCTATAACAATACAATGGGGTTTTGGTTAGTACCACCTTCTATTTTACACACCTCCTACCCCGCCCCCTTCTTTCTATGTGCTCACTGAACCGTAACACCCAGCACCGGATATAACAACGCACCCGAGACTCTCTTAGTTACTTACAGATCCAAACTGTGAGGTGAGTATGAAGATTTTTCTCTATTAACATTTTTTCAACATTTTCTTCAACTAACATTCTTTTCAATTCTCATTTTCTCTTCATTGCTTCCATTTTTCCATGCTTTTGTTCTTCTCGTCCTGTCATCACCTACTAATGTAGTCACAGGAGTTCTCCTTGACTGTATGTTGTGTTTGTGAATGTGTTTGTTTGCTGATGAAGGCTAATCGCCGCAACGTTCTGTATGTGTCTTAACTCTGTTATGTAAAGCTGCACTACTTTGTGTCATTTTATATTGTTTACACGATCTATGTAGCACGTGAAGGCTCTTTTTCTCGTTCCAATTGACATCATTTTATTGGTCAGTATGTTTTCCACCAAGTAAAAGGCATCTTTCTGTAGCGATGCTCGATCTAATGTCTTTAATGCACCTCCCATCAGATGGTATGACAGTTCCGAGATAGTTGTACCGATTCACTCTGGGAATTGACGAAATACGATTTTCCAGGCATTGTTTGGATATACATTTAGCATTATATAATTTACTTCAGTTTCTTTCATAGGATTATATCCTCGTACAAAAAGTAAATGGGATTTTTAAAATGTGTTTAATGGATACAATATTCCTTTTCTGTATAATTTCGACCGATCTGACTGCTAATACTAACGCTAATTATCATAATCAAAACAAGATATTATGCACCTGATAAAAAATCATAAAATGCTACTTCGCTTGTTTAATGTCTAAATATTTATTTATTTAGAGGAATTCCAGTTTATCCTAACAACAGGCTAACATAATTTGTGAGTGGTTCAAAGAACGTCAGGTAGGCTACATAAACAAAAGGAACAAACAACATTAAATTAAACCATGGGACATAACTACTTAACATATTAAGGGACATTACCTAATCTAAAACTACTTCTAACATTTACAGTTCTGACAATTACTTTTTAGATGTTTCGTTAATTTCATTTGTGCATCAACCTTTTCCGCCACTCCTCAATATTTGAAAATATTATATCTTAAATAAAAATAAACATCGTATTAGCATAAGTAATTACACTATTTATTTACACTTTTTTGCACAAAACATTTTTATAATCTGGTTTCCTGTCTCTTCTGGAATAATTTATACACTGTCAGTACCCCTCTTCTTGTTAAGGACTAGAAAGCTTCCAATTGTGTGCATTTTTGACAGGCCTTTGAAAGGCCAAATAATCTTCAGTTGTTTTATTTCTCATCCTTATGTCTAAGATCAAAGTGTAGCAACTGCACTTGATCTTGCCAGGGCCACATGTAGACGAGGTGATCCGGAAGATAAATAGTGATGCTAAGACCTGGTGCGGACGTGTTGGCCCCTGAGGGAAACCCCAAAACTTTATTAAAGTAAAAGAATCGCCTTTAAATTATCGAGCTGTGGGCTAAGATCAAATTAGTGTATCTCAACTTGGTCTGGCCAGGGTTACAGGGACGTGGAATATCATGGGGCGGCTCTGGCCCCTGGGGGACAGCCCGGCCTTGGTGGCGGTTATCCCACAATAAATTTGTGGATGTGTCATGAGAAAAAAAAAACACTGCAATATGTCGTCACAACGGTAAAGTTGGAGAGAAGAGAGGCAGGGGAGACGAACGAACGAACGAACACACTTTATTTTCAAAGGGTTAGGAATTGGGCACGCATGCCCGTCTAAAAAGAGACGATGCTGAGCGATTTGGCATCATGGCATGGATGAATATTAACATGAGAAAGGAGTGGCAGCACACGAGACACAAGGCTGTGCACAGGCATGATCACTTTCGCCAGGCCTTGGAATATTGGATCGGAAGTTCAAACCATAATATATAGTAAACATAACGCTTGATCACTAGTAATTGTAATTGGTAGTTTAAATATATTTGGTATAAAACCTGTTTCATATTGTTGGACCCCCCCCCCCCCCCCCGCACACGTTGAACTCAAGCGTATTCCATAAACGGACTGAATTTTGCTCTTGGACTAGCTTTCCCTTATTACGAGTGTCTCTCGCCATCAGTCGAACCCAATCCGACTTCAGAGGCATTTATAATTAAGTTCCGACGTCAAGGACGAGAAGTCAACATTTTAGTCCAGCTGTCGGTAGTGGGGGTTGAACCTCCTACCTCGGCATCAGCACACCGGATGTTAAATACATTCGCCGAAGTTGACATAATCTCTCTCTCTCTCCCTCTCCCCCCCCCCTCTCTCTCTCTCTCTCTCTCTCTCTCTCTCTCTCTCTCTATATATATATATATATATATATATATATATATATATATATATATATATATATATATATATATATATATGAGGCGTTCATTTGAAATCCGTTCGTGCCGCGCCGCGCGTAATTGCGTACGTTGAACATGATCATGTCATAGTCATGTGATGAGTACTGACCAATAAATAAAAGAGCACGTGCTTATCGTCCCATGATGCATAGGTTCTATTTCTGATCTTTGAGAAAATGGCCGTGTTGATCCAAAATCCGTCCAAAGAAGCTCAAATAGCGGCGATTCAGTTTCTTTCATTTGAAGGATGTCGATCAGTGAACATTCATCGAAGAATGCATGCAGCATACGGTAACAAATGTGTGTCGAAGACAACAGTGACAGACTTGACACGAATGCTTCGGAAAGGACGTCAGTTCACGACAGCTCTTGACGGCCGGGACAAGCGCATATTGTTGCAACAGTAAAAATAAAATATCGCCAAAATTGATGCAGCAGTACAGATAAAACGTTGTCGAAGCATATTTTCGCTAGCGAATGAATTTGATGTGTCAATTGGGATAATTCAAAAGGTCGTTCGTAAGGAACTGCAATATTGGAAGGTGTGTTCGCCGTGGGTAACACGGATGTTGACCGACCACCAAGAAGAGGAACGCATGGGATGGTGTTTGAACTACTTTCTGCGTTACAGAGTGGAGGTGTGGTGCATTTCTCTTCCGCATAGTGGCAGGTGATGAATCATGGTGTCACCACTTTGAGCCGAGCAGCAAAAGAGAAGGCGTGCAATGGAAGAATGATGAACCACCAAAAGCCAAAAAATTCAAGTTACAGGTTTCCACTGGTAAGGTTATGCTGAGCGCATTTTTTTTTTTTCACTATGAAGGGCTATTGTTGGCCGACTTTTAAGAACCTGGTGTCGACATCAACTCTACCAACTACTTGCAAATACTAGACAAGCTGCAAACAGCAATCAAGAATAAACAACCCACATGATTTCTCGGGGTGTGATTTTGTTGCACGATAATGCTCGTCCGCATGTCGCAAAGATTGTGCAGGAAGCATTAGCAAGGTAGAAGTGGGAACTTCTTCAACATCCAGCCTATAGTCCTGATTTGTCACCATGTGATTTTCATTTGTTGGGACTTCTAAAAAAAGCTCTCAAGAGGCAACGATTCCACACAGATGCAGAAGTAATGAACGTAATGAAGAAATGAACACTTGGTTCAGTGAACAACCACAATCCTTTTTTGCGGACGACATTCCCCGCCTACCTAAGCAATGGGATGCTTGCCTGAATGCCTACGGCGACTTCTTCTGACCAACCCATAATGCATAATTCATTCAAAATGAATGCTTTGTTTAATTCTACCACACCTGTTAATGTTTCTTTCATGCTGTTGTAATAAAGCCATTGGAACGGGTTTCAAATGAACGTCCCTAATACATACATATTGTTGCATGTTTCTTTGTCTACATTCTCTTACTTATGTCTGCCTCTCGTCTGTTATTAATCTATATAAGAAAGAGAAACTGTTGATCTGCACAAGTGGCTTTCCATTCACATTAATTTTCAAACGTAGCATGGTGCTGTCAGTGTTGATAACCATTGTTTTTGTTTACTTTGTGTTTATATCCAGTCATTTTGATCGCCTAATGTTTACAGTTAAATCCGCTATGGTTCAGTTAATTAAACTGAGTCGTCTTGTATTTTTTTTACTGTTTACCGCTACTCCTCCAATATGGAGGTCTTCTAGACTGCTGGGTTAATACACTTGCGCTTACATTTCTGGTGCTCTGATAGTGGCTCAGTCCCTAAACCGGAAAGTTGGAATTGAAGTTTGATTTCTCGGTTTGAAAGCACCGGCAAACTTTTTTTTCCATATCCCATTTACAGAACATCGCTGTCAACACCAGCACTGTTGCTTTTGATGTCTTGGCAAGCTTATGTTCATTAGTTTGCCGTTGCTTTTTGAACGACCGGCACCCATATCAACACGTTAAAATCTAGCGCGACAAGGTCTAATGGCAAATTATAATGTTTTGCATATCCTTTACAGGACATCGCTGTCAACATCAGCATCTTTCAGCTGTATGTTGATTTCTTGGCAAGATTACGCTCATAGTTTGCCATTGCTTTCTGAGCGGGCGGCTCATTATCCCGCAAGTCACAAGCGCGGGTCAAACAGCTTCCAGTTCTCGCCTCGCTGCGAGACCCTGCGTGGATAAACGGGATTACGGAGAAAGTGGTGTAACCCCTCAGCCAGAGAGACCGGCAATGGCAAATTACTGAGCGTAAAATTCCCTAGAAATAAGACCTATGATTGTGGGTTGATCGCGACGTCCTGCAAAGCACATGTAACACATGTAATGTGACTCCAGTCTTCTTTCTACCTGTTTGAATATGTTCTCTGAATAAACATTACACAGACCTTGGGGTGACGCACAACCTTGTCTCACAACTGTAAAACAATACTTCTCCAGCTCTCAACTACATTTGTCAACCCGGTACACACGACTAGACGGGTTGGCCGTTGAGTGTACGATTTTTCTCATACTGCTGCTTATGGCAGTACAGGTGGTTCTATATTCGGCGGTCGGTTACATAAAGGTCCGAAACTCGGTGCATTGTATGGGATGAAAACAAAAGGGATGCATGGTGTAAAGGCGAGAAGATCGATTTCATTGCAACAGGTATTATCCAATATGTCTCTGTGTCTTTCTGCAGAGCGGCCTGCTTCAAGCATCGCTCAAAGCTCAACTCTGTAGCTCCAGCGACGACGCTCATGAGTGTCCGAAAAAAAAACTGCACTCGTGAATTATATATTAGTTGCATATTGGAAGCTTACGTTCAGTAGTTTGCCATTATTTTCTGTACTAACCTCACTCATACCATTGTATGAAATCCAACGCAAGGCAGTCTGCTTCCAAATCGTCCGCAGTTGTGTTTTGAACGTGGTATGCGAGAATCCGAATTGCTTCCGTAATCCCTTGGCCACAGAACCGACTGAACCATAAGACGTATGAGAAGTCGAACCCACAACTTCCGGGGCGTGTCGTAGGAGGCTGAACCATTTCACCACGGAGACCCCGTACGCAGGATATCGCCACTGGAGATCTTCATGTACGACACTACCCTCCTGGCTCCAGAAGAGAGCCTTGCCCGCCGCATACCTCTTTGTCTTTGATTTGTACAGGATGGCCTTCATTACACATGGCTATCTCCATAAGTGCTCCAGCCCCCTCCCGTAGATAATGCAAGGAGAAATTTATTACAGCTATTTGTTGTTGGTGCGTATACTTGTATAATATTTATATCTATTGATTTGCCTTTCAATTTGACCATAATAACTCTATCTTAAATACATCAGTAAACATTAATTGACTTGGCTGTTATTTTTAATCAAATAGTAGTTCTACTCCTTTCTCATGTGTATCCTTCTACAGAATAAATTATTGTGTGTTATTGGTTGTAATTTTGATAATCCCTTCCATCTCATCTCCCCTCGCATAGAATAATCTCCATTTTCGTGCTTTCCACTTCTCTTATCACATTGTTCAACTGTCCAAACTCATTTAATGTCCTAACATTCCATTTTCATATTTGAAATTTATTTCCCATTTTAAATTTTATTTCCTATTTTAAATTTATTCATTATGATTTTGTCATGAGTAGCTGGATGAGGGTCTAGTGTCACACGTGGCTCATGACTGTCCCTACCCGACGAGGATGTCCTAAGATAGCCATTAATGTCGTTCATGCCTCTGATATCTTGGGAAGATAATGTAATGGTTTCCCCTTGACGTCCACATCCACATGGGGGTCTTTTATGTCTGCTTTTGACCGCAATTTATAAGAACAAGTGCGTACCCTGCTCTGCTCAGCAGCAGATGTGTCCACATATCCCGGTGGATACTCGGTCCCCAGGGCTGCGTTTGTCACACCATTGTGGGTTTCCCATCCTCTACCACTGGGAGGTGCAGTTGGGATTTTCCCTTGCTACAGTTATGGTTTATGATGGCCAAAACTCTCCAGTAAAGCTGAATTATAGAACACACATACTCGCAGTCCTGTCTACTGTCTACCATGGTTTAAAACCAACTGTCATCTCTTTTTGATTACATACCAATGGTCAGGGCATACGAATAGCATCTTCTTAAGAAAATCTTACCATTCGTAATTTACAAACAATTCTGTCCAAACAACTTTGGGGGTGGCCGCATAAACAAAATGAACAAACAAAATAAATTTAAGGCAAGGGACATAACAAATTACCATATTATGGGGCACTACCTTACGTAAAACTATTTCTAACATTTACAGTTCTAGCAATTACATTACAACCTTTTCATTAATGGCATTTATAATTGAATCTTTATCACCATTCTATAATGTTTGCATTTATATCTGCTAATAAAACTTAAACAGAGTTTTAACACAACTATTATATTACTTTATTACATTGTTTTTTACATAACATATTTTGGTAATATGCTTTCATGGATTTTTATGCTTAATAAATAAGTTTAGTAACATCGCAAATGTGAAGGACATCGTTATATTTTTGACTGGCCTTTTAATGGCCAGAGATAAGGGGAAAAAGAAACAAGGAAAAAGAAGATCAACTCCTCCCATTCCAAATTACTAATTTATGGAATGGTTTGCCTTTA
Source organism: Cepaea hortensis (assembly GCA_963921405.1). Classification (NCBI taxonomy): domain Eukaryota; kingdom Metazoa; phylum Mollusca; class Gastropoda; order Stylommatophora; family Helicidae; genus Cepaea; species Cepaea hortensis. The sequence continues at coordinate 69,583,123 of OY992896.1, forward strand.
ATGCACTTGTTGTGCTATACTACCACCACTACTAAGATTATCACTTTAGTAAATAAACTCACATATTTGTTATACTATTATTATTATTATTATTATTATTATTATTGCTTACACTCAGGAAATAAATGACCGTAGACCCCGAGGTAGACCAAGAAGGCGGTGGAGAGATAATACATGTACAGACCTACAAGCACTTGGAATCAACGACTGGCAAGAGAAGGTCCACCAGAGAGACGAATGGAGACGGATTGTATTTGCAGCAAAGAACCTCAATGGCTCGGAACGCTGAAGAAGAAGAAGAATTATTGTTATTATTATGATTATCATCATTATTATTATGACTATCTTTATTCTACCTTTACTATCCTTAGTATCATCAATGTTATAAGTATTATTGATATCATCATTATTATTTTACAATTTCATCTCCCCCGTGCCCCCCTCCCCCCCCCCCTTTTTGCTTACGGTTTTGTTGCCTTTGCTACTAACCCCACTGGTTGGTTCAAACATTTGTCCTGCCTGTGCCATCATCACCAGGGTGGTCAGGAGGGCATTGATGGAATGGAACAATTGGTGGGAGGGTAGCGCGGGAAACAAAAATGTAAAGATTTCCCTTTCTCTTAGTCACCCCCTTTGAATCATGTGAGTGAGTGTTGAATGAATGAATACAAAATCACAAATGGTTACCAAACCAATGATACTGTAAAAACTTATGCAAATACAAATGTTTGGTTAATTTTTAGTAAAAAAAGAAAGAGAGAGAGCAAAGAGGAAAATATGAATGAACCCCTACATTTAGGGGAAAAAAAAACAAGGAGGAAAATATAACCCACTCCTTTACTCCAAGTATTACTAAAAACTGCAGTTTGCATGTGTATGTACCTGCTAGCCTATGTTAACACCATTCCAAAGAAAATCATCCTAGCAAATGGAATCACATATTGTAAAAATGTTATCATTTTCATAACTATTATTACCATTGCTGTTTTTTATAATTGCTGTTATTACCCTCAGTATGTCTCCTCCTGTCATTATTATTATTATCCTCATTAGTAATAAACCAAAACCCCTTTCCCATGTGCCCCCCCCCCCCTCCCCTTGCTCATGGTTTGTTGCTGCCTTTGCTGATACCCACACCGGTTTGGTTCAAATATTTATCCTGCCTTTACCATCATTGCCCAGAGAGGGGGTAGTGGCATTGGTGGAGTGAAACCAAATTGGTGAGAGGGTGGCAAGGGAAACAAAAATGTAAAGATTGTAAAAATTTGTGCTAATACTGATGCTTGGTTTACTTTTTACAATAAGTAATTAAAAAAAAAAAAAAACACAAGAGGAAGGGAAAAAATGAATGAACCCTTACAAATAAGACCAAAAAATAAGCAAGGAGGAAAAGAAAACCAACTCCTTTTACTTTTACTATGTTGCAATTTATATGAACCTACTATGCTATGCTAACACCATTCCTAAGAAAATCATTCTAGCAAATGGAATCACAGTTTTGGAAAGTGGGATCATTATCATAACTATTATCATCATTGCTGTTACTATCAGTACTGTTATCACCCTTAGTAGGTAAATGTTAGTCATCATTATTATTGATGTATTTGGTTTTAGTTGCATTATTATTATTGTAACCTTTATTAATATATAACCTCATCTCTCATGAGACCCTCCCCCCCTCACTCATGGTTTGTTTGTTGCCTTTGCTGACACCCTCACCCTTTGGTTCCAAAAATTATCCTGCCTTTACCATCATTACCCATTAGTGTGGTGGGTCAAATGGGTGAGAGTGGGACTATCACTATTTTCATTGCGTACTTATCATTGCATTTATTAGCATTGCTGTTATCACCCTTAGTAGTTTTATTCCTTGTCATTATTATTGTAGATGCATTTCATGTAAACACCATTCCTAGGATAAGCATTCTAGCAAATGGAATCACATGTTTAACTATTATTATCATTGCTGTTTATTATCATTGCTGTTATTGTTAGCAGTTTTACTCTTTGTCATTATTATTATATATGTATTTCATGTAAACACAATTCCTAAGAAAATCATTTTAGCAAATGGAATCACAGGTTTAACTATTATTATCATCACTGTTTATTATCATTGCTGTTTAACAATAACAGTGTTATTGTTTTAGCATTTTTAATTATTCCTTGTCATTATTAATATTATTATTTATGTATTTGGTTGTTATTTGCATTATTATCATTGTAATCATTATAAATATATATGGCTTTGTAAACCCGTAAACTGTACATCCCCCTTTCCCACCTTTTTGATACTGTGATTGTTGTCTTTGCTGCCACCCTCACCGGTTGGTTCTAAACAGTTTGTGCACCGCCATGTTTATCATCACCGAGGGGTGGTGATGGTACTTGGTAGGAGTTTTGGAGCTGGCAGGAGAGCGGGGCGGCAAGGGAAATAATAACAATCCACTACCATCACGCTGTTGATTTTAAATATTTCCTTACAACAATGTCAATGGTGAAATGTTTAAATGTATACAATATTTGTAATTTTTGCGCATATGTCACCTACACTTCCACATGCAACGCTCTGTAAAAACACGAACAATACAATTCGCAACAATTTTAACACTCAATAAAAGTTTAAAAAAAAAAAAAAAATTAATGGCCAAATAAACTGTGGATGTTATATTTCTCAGCCTTTTGGCTGATATCAAAGTGTAGTAACTGATCTTGATCTCGCCAGTTCCACATGTAGAGGCGGTCATCCGAATGACACACAGGGACGTCAGGACCTGATGGGGAGGGTTAGGCCCCTGTGGGAACCCCTAAACCTTTATTAAAAACAAAACAATAATCGTCTTCAAATTATCGAGCTTTGAGCTAAGATCAAAGTGTAGTAACTTCACTTGATCTGGCCAGGGTTAG
>OY992896.1:70204308-70256808 GCA_963921405.1 Cepaea hortensis
TATACAGGACTTTTCACAATATCTTAACCAACCACAGTAACTTAAGACAGTCACCAGAGACAATACTTGACAGCAACTGTACAAGACATTCTCCTGAGACATGTACTAAAAACACTGATTCATTAAATACACTTTATTGAGCGTATGGTGAGTCGAGTGATGACCTTTGTTTCATCTCCTGGCATGTCAACACTTCAACCAATACATATAAAATGTACAAACTATGTCACACATGCATGTAGATAAACATGATACACCACCTCCCCTTTTACTCCACCAACCAATAACTAAACTCTCCTCCTCCTCCTCTCCAACTACAACACTGATTCTCTGTAATTATCATCAGTCTCTGTCTCTGGGAAGTTTTCATGAAAATCCTACTTATGTGTAACTTAAGGAAGGAACTACTGTTCTGGATAAGTTTGCACCGTGCAATCCTCAGCAAAAGGTCCAGGTAGCAGATTTCCTGTAATAAGTCCCATGGCAGATCATTTCCTCTTGAGAACAGAATTGGTGGTGATGATAAAGGTACTGAATCTCCCTGTTGACCAGACTGTCTGTGAAAACTGTCACTGGGGACTTCACATATCTAGTCCACCTCACTTACTCTTCAAGTCTTCATTCTTAAACACTGTGTGAGCACCAGGCTGGAGATTAACCAAGACAAGTCCTAGCCAAACAATCCATTGCACTAGTCCTTTCACAAGTCTTCTTGAATGGGGTTAACAACCAGACTTGTTGTTTTCGTTCTCAGATGATTCTGATAATTATGATCACTGTCAGGATCATTATAAGAGTCACTATACTTCTAATCATTGAAGTCTTCAGAACTAAACCTCTCCTTTTGACATTCAGCGGTTGGAGCTGAGATTAAATCCTCCAAGACATTCCTGTACTTTGGAATTCTAGGAAAATGAATAAGTATTCCATTTGGGGCACAGGTTTAAAGGCTGGCAATTCAGCTGGTGGTCATCTGTGATTTTCCCTAGGGTACTTATAGGGAGTTGGTTCTGGATTTAGGGACTACTGGTTAGTTGTCCCAGATGATATATGAAAGCCTCTCCACCATCCTGTTTGTTCTCTGTTGATATACAAAATGGCACAACATCTCTTTACATTTGTTAAAAGATAATGTTATCATACATCAACATACACAAATTGGAGATGGGGAGGAAAGGGAGGATGTTGACCAAACACACCTCTCCTAGTTGATAATGAAGTGTATTTCACTGATGTACTGTGGGTGATATATTTTCATTATTCACCTCTGTTTGTGGTAATCACAAGGCTATATACTGAAACAGGGGTAGCCTACAGAATTACAAGCATTTATTTGGTCCAAGTTACACCATGTTTGAATCATAGTAGACCTGGGCACAAGGAGGACCCGACACAGTACAGCAAGAACTATAAGGCAGGCATCATGAGCAAGCTTTGTGACATAGCAACATGGGACAGGCATTGTGAATCAGACTTGGCTCACAAGCACATCATACTATCACCATCATCATGTGTTCTTTCCCCACTGAGTAATGTCCATATCTACCACAATAGGTAAAAGAACCCAAATTGCATGAGAAATTGTTCACATATGCACCAAAGCACATATGGGAAAAACATGTTTAGTCCTTGTAAATTTGCATGAGCCATACATTATATTCAGCCGACTAAGATACAGGTTCACACACCTATGGTTCTCTTAAGAACTAGTTTATATGAACCAACTAACAGTAGAGGTACCAGTGTAATACTTCAGAGAGAAATTATATTAATTCTCTTGAGCTTAATTTAGCCACCAAGCATCACATGAACTTAGCAATTCTGGCGTGCCATCACCGTCTTGTTTACATATGATATTGAAGCATCTTTCCTTCAACTAGATGTGAGAGGCTACTTATCAAATCACCAGCTCACTCACTCCAACATTCTCAGCATTTACAAAGGAGCTTGTACATGTTTACATCACACATTCCAATCCAGACTGCCAAATGTTAACTCACAAGAGCAATGTACAGTTGGTTAAGAATGAGTCATCCTAGGCATTTGGCAATGCACAAGGGGTTTGCGAATTTGCATTGAGTGTACAATACATTCATCAAGCATACTCAACCGGTCACAACAGAGGAATGATATGCACTTGGAGTATTACAGCGTAGAAGACCTGATAGGTTGAAGATGCAGTGTTCAGAATACTGGCACACAGAAGTTCTGTTTTCACTTTCACATTTTCTTCATAAAATACTCATATATTCTTCTCTTTCGTTCACTAGGCATAATCACACCATTAAAGTATGTTTTAAAGTGGTACCTGTTGTCCAGAGAACAATATATTATAGAATCTTTCAGGGCATTTTTGCGTTCCCACATCACATATTGCGGCTGCTTCTGATGGAATCCCGCTTCAAACTACTAAATATTTAAATGTGGCCTAATGAATAGCGTGGGCTGTCACAATTAGCCAATGAAAAGACAGGCGCATATACCGCTGCCCTTCCCCAACTCGTTCTGGAACGTACTATTCCAAGAATAGCTCTTCTATCTGGAATGGTCCCCGTTCAGACATAAAGTATTTTTATGAATGTGTCGGGCTGGGAATGTGGGGGTCTGATCCATCATGTTTTCATGGCCCCTCTCTTAAATCTGTCATAGGCATGACAGATAATCTCAGAAATCCACAGTTCCCAGATCCCTCAGGTGGTTTTGTCAATTACTCCCTGTCTCCCTTTACCCTAATAGAGTAGTACATTTGGAACTAAGTGATTTTTCCTTTAAAAAAAAATCTGCCCCAATATTGCATCTTTTGATGAATTTGGTGGCAAACGCAAAGACCATGAAGTTAGCCCTGCATTAAGTTCCTTTAAGTCACTGAGAGCATCAAGAGTCCTGACTCCACTCATCTGTGAACTGCCCTTCTATTTACTTCTGACACTGCTTCACTGCTGACATCCATTGCTATATTTCCTGTTTGTGATAAATGATCTCTCTGAGTCACACCATTTCGTAATGTATGAATGGACCATAGAGATTCATTACGTGAAGTAATGGCTTTGCAATTAAGCCAACTTCCAGATGACGTTTAGAGAGAATAGTTGCATTCTATGTATCTCTCAACAGTTCATCTTTTATCAGAATTTCACCCTTCCCTTCGCCACAGGAGAATGATAATCCTGTGAGAGTATTAACTGAACAACTTTCTCCAACAGTAATCTTGGCATTTGGAACTGGGTTAACATTTTTGACCAGCACCGGAGCAAAGACAATCACTTCCGGGTGAACTGTGCGAGCAGCCACTGCAGAACTTGTTAAGACTAAAATCCACTGGTGCAGATTTGGTTAGCGTTGGACACAGGGTCTACCTTTCCAATAAGCCTCTTGTGTTCGCAGATGGTAGCAATTTCCCATTATATGTCCTTGACTTATTTCTGTAGTCCTTACCATAGATTTAGAAATGCACTTGTCGGTTGAGATTCTCTCATTCCGTTAGGCCTCTATTCTGATGTGTTGTGAGAAGTGACAGCATTTTCTCTCCTTAGTTGCTCTATAGTGAACAATCCTACTCCAGACTTATCTGTGGATTGACACTCAGCGTCCATCTATGTGTAAGCTGTTTCTAACGTAGCAACTGAGTTTGTAGATGCAGCCAGACTGTGACATCTACTACTACTAATCTAGAATTCCAGGTGGAATGTCCAACTAGTTGTCTTCAGCCATGCTTTAGCTAAGTGCTTTTGAGTGGCTGGAGTATCCGTTCTTTCTCTCCCACATGAGCAAAACGTTTACTATTGGCGAATATAAGGCGTTTCCTCTCAGCATTAGAGAAGTTCGTCATTATCACAGCCTTTGAAGGGGTGTGATTATGTGGGTATAGCTTCATGGATCCCAATATTGACTGGAATTTTGGAAGCCATTTTCACTGACTTTGAGGACAGGACTGGCCAGGTCTTGTGAATATACCTCGCATCTCAGTAATAATATAAGATTCCTCTGCGCAATGCATGGTTCTTTTTATATAAAGAGTCGACTGCTGACTTGCAGGGATCTTTATCTTGAAAGGAGTCAGCTGTTTTTTTTAGAACAGTGATCTTTCGTTAGTCCACTGAATCGCAGACAATGTGTATAGAGTGTCAGCTGCTGGAGTTGCAGTGATCTCTACCATATAAGAGTTAACTGTTTGGAGACAGTAATCCTTATTACATTCCCACCATTCTTCCGGCAGAAAAGTCTTCCCAATTGAGGATGAAAAAGGTGAATGACATCAGTTGTACTCAACTTTGTCCTCCCTTTAATTCCCACCCTTTTTAAGGCAGAAACGCTTTCTCAGTTGAGGATGAATTGACGGCCGACTTCGGAGATGGATCCTGTTTTATCTCTTCATGAAATTTTTCAGGTTGTCCATGATGTGCTGCTAGTCGTATGAAACGCCAATGACATCAGGTTGGCTATCCATCGTTTCCCAGACACATACTTCGTGTACGCTCTCCACTGCCATATGAATGGCCAGGTGTCCAGTTATTTTGATGGCCTTCCTGGAAATTCAATGAGTTAACTCCTGGTGACGTGGATCCTAGTACACCAGAGATATTACACCATCGAACAATAAACTAATGTCTTATAGACGCCAGACTGTGGTCGGTTTTATATGACCGCCCATAACATCAGGTAGAATCTTCCTTTCATCTCGTCCATCACGTATCAAGTACGCTTAATAATACCACTACTTCAAGAATGGCAAGTGACTGAGTTCTTAAGAATGTTTCTCCTGGAAATTCAATTCTGCTCACCCTCAGCAACCTGATCAGAGTATACTGAGAAGATCACACAACTGAAGAATAAACCCAGATGTCAAATCGACACTGGACAATAGCCGGTACGAATACTGACTATAACCGAGAGTGTGTTATTGTGGTGTCTTTATGTGTGCCCTATGAATTTAACCAACATTGTTCATCATCTTCACCCTCAGTATTGCAAGCATGCTATGGGGAGAAGAGAATATAAGGAGTTATTATCTTATGTGATGTGGTGACATTAAAAATGTTGTAGTTACAACAATATTTCCCCTCTCTCACCCATGCCAGCAATTAATTTTGGAGATGGAGTAGGCCTCATATTCATTTAATTAAGTGTCTTAATTTCAGGGACAAAAATGAATTTTTCCCTGTAATAGCTGTCTTAGTTATATTAAAATAATTTGTGTTCTCTGGTGTCACAGGTACCTTAATTTTTAGATACATATATTGAACAACCAGCATGCACAAAATTATACAACATATTGACAAGACAATAATCATTTCATACTGAGAACATAAATATCATGGATACAGGCAATTATGTTGACCCATAAGATATTTATACATCATCTTCAGTCTGCTACATTGAAATCCTATCTGATATATTAAAACAGTGATACATGCAATATTATCACCATTAATGAAATCAACCCTTCTAGAGATTTATTGTGGGTTTAAATGTCTGGACCATGGCGTCCACACATAAGAGACAAGGTCTGTTAACAAACACCATAAAAACTTCAAGAATTGGGTCTGATTTGCGAGAGGTCACCCTGGATTTTAATACCAACATAGAGATCCCAAAAAGTGAGTCTTATGCAGGGTATACCCAAAGTTTGTATCCTGACATCAGGGCAAGAGGAATGAGAGCCCCTAGCAGGTTAATACCAGGGTTTAAATCCGAGACGAGTGTTCTTTTTCCCAGGGTTTATATCCCGGACGAGCCCCCAGTTATGTGACATGTTAGATTGATGACAGAGGACCTAGTTAGTAGTGTTCTCTGGAAATATATCTTGAATAATAAATAACAAGATAAAGGATATGATTTTGCACGTTTTTGTCTAGGGTCTCTCAAATGAGAAAGATAATCATTCCCGCCTAGCCCTTTTGGAGAACCATTTTTCCTTTGGCTCTGAACCCCAACTGTGAGACTACCAAGTATCTACACAGAAATTTATATAAGAAGTAAAAGGTTCCCTCAAGGCCGAAAGGAGATCTGGACTATTCGCCACAGAACAACTGAGGATCTACTTCACTCATCATAGTGTTGTCGGTGTGCTATTCGTCCGTCACATTAGATCTTCCCTTATTTATTTTGTGTCAAAAGTGACCTATGTCAGTTGTCCAATGACTTTGGGACTGTAGGATTCAATTCTTGTAGACAAACTCAACAATAACTGTACATAACATCTGTTGAACAAGACATCTACATGACAGGTTCTTGACAAGAGTGGGACATACATTTACATAGAACTGTTTACACCACAATTGTACAAGACATACACCATGAGAGATACTGGACAACATCTATACAGGACTTTTCACAATATCTTAACCAACCACAGTACCTTAAGACAGTCACCAGAGACAATACTTGACAGCAACTGTACAAGACATTCTCCTGAGACATGTGCTTAAAACACTGATTCATTAAATACACTTTATTGATCTTATGGTGAGTCGAGTGATGACCTTTGTTTCATCTCCTGGCATGTCAACACTTCAACCAATACATATAAAATGTACAAAATATGTCACACATGCATGCAGATAAACATGATACACCACCTCCCCTTTTACTCCACCAACCAATAATTAAACTCTCCTCCTCCTCCTCCTCTCCAACTACAACACTGATTCTCTGTAATTATCATCAGTCTCTGTCTCTGGGAAGTTTTCATGAAAATCCTACTAATGGGTAACTTAAGGATGGAACTACTGTTCTGGATCAGTTTGCACCCTGTTATCCTCAGCAATTGAGGTTGGAAAAGGTCCAGGTAGCAGATTTCCTGTAATAAGTCCCATGGCAGATCATTTCCTCTTGAGAACAGAATTGGTGGTGATGATAAAGGTACTGAATCTCCCTGTTGACCAGACTGTCTGTGAAAACTGTCACTGGGGACTTCACATATCTAGTCCACCTCACTTACTCTTCAAGTCTTCATTCTTAAACACTGTGTGAGCATAAGGCTGGAGATTAACCAAGACAAGTCCTAGCCAAACAATCCATTGCACTAGTCCTCTCTCTCTCTCTCTCTCTCTCTCTCTCTCTCTCTCTCTCTCTCTCTCTCTCTCTCTCTCTCTCTCTTCATAGAGTGAGTCGGTATAACTATCTCGGAATAGTCATAATATCTGATAAGAGGTGTGTCGAAGAGATTAGAAGAAGAATCGCTTTGGCAAAGGTAGTCTTTTCAAAATGGGAAAATATACTGATCAATAACAAATACTCAATTACAAGAGAAAAAGAGCGTTGAAGTGCTACATAGATCCTATACTGTTATATGGATGTGAAAAGTGGACAGTAAGCCAGAAAAGTTGACATATATATGATAGCAGTGGGGATGTGGTTTCTGAGGAAAATGAAAGAATACCACTATCAGACAGAAAAATAAAACGAGTAAGTCCTACAAGAAACAAACGGAAACTGTACAATGGTTAGAGGATTTAGGCGAAGACAATCAAGATTTGTGAAACACGTTGTGAGAATAAATAAACATGAAAACTGTACAATGGTTAGAGGAGTTAGGCGAAGACAATCACGATTTGTGAAACACGTTGTGAGAATAAATAAACATGAAAACTGTACAATGGTTAGAGGATTTAGGCGAAGACAATCACGATTTGTGAAACACGTTGTGAGAATAAATAAACATGAAAACTGTACAATGGTTAGAGGTTTTAGGCGAAGACAATCACGATTTGTGAAACACGTTATAGAATCTTACAGGGCATTTTTGCGTTCCCACATTACATATTGCGGCTGCTTCTGATGGAATCCCGCTTCAAACTACTAAATATTCAAATGTGGCCTAATGAATAGCGTAGGCTGTCACAATTAGCCAATGAAAAGACTGGCGCATATATCGCTGCCCTTCCCCAACTCGTTCTGGAACGTACTATTCCAAGAATAGCTCTTCTATCTGGAATTGTCCCCGTTCAGACTTAAATTATTTTTATGAATGTGTCGGGCTGAGAATGTGGGGGTCTGATCCATCATGTTACTGTGTTAAAGCCAAGTATTGGTTATTGTTTTGGTTTTGTACATGAATATATGTATAAGGTGGTTTTATGAACTCATACCATGGTTTCATTTTGTGTAAAAACCAATGGATGTTTCAATGGTGGTATAACCAATTATGTGTTGTTTTGGGTGAGCACATGAATATGATTACACTCATTTTTGACAATGGGGTTGTCATATGGGATTGTACACCTATGTTATATTTCATGTGATTTTACGCCTATGTCCTATGTCATGTCATGCAAAGCCCAGAACTAAATATGGCCATTATATATTTGTATGTTACCTCTGATTTGAGTCTATTCCTGAACAGTATGTCCAAATGTTGATGTCTACATCAATTGTGTTGATGTTTGTTCAACCGTGGTTGTTTATATGTTGTAAACAATCAATGTCCTGTAACACTAAATAACAATTAGGTGATTGAGTGGGAGGGGAAACCTACACACAGATACCATTGCTTTAAGGATTGAAGGGTTTTTCTCCTTGTATTTGTGGTAAATGTCCCTGATCACCTTGCATCCTAGAAGATAAAAGAGAATCAACCTAAAACCCCTGGACACTTAAAGCAAATATTCTCATAGATTAAAATCTGCATCCCACAGTCGACCAATAATAGGCCTTCATGTTCAAATAATGCGCTCAGCATAACCTTACCATCGGAAACCTGAATTTTTGGCTTTTGGTGATCCAGCATGCTTCCATTGCATGCTCTCTCTTTTGCTGCTCGGCTCAAAGTGGTGACACAATGATTTATCGCCTGCCACAATGCCGAAGAGAAATGCATCACCCTCCACTCTGTAACGCAGCAAGTGGTTCAAACACCTTCCCATGCGTTCATCTTTTTGGTGGTCGGTCAACATCCGTGGTACCCACTGTGAACACACCTTCCGATATTGCAGTTTCTTATGAACGACCTTTTGAAATTGTCCCAATAGACACATCAAATTCTTTCGCTAACGAACGTATGATCCGACAACGGCTCATCTGTACTGCTGCACCAAGTCTGGCGATGGTTTTGTCTGTTGCAACAATATGCGCTTGACCCGGCCATCGAAAATATGTCGTGAACTGACGTTCTTTCCGAAACATTCGTGCCCAGCCTGTCACTGTTGTCTTCGACACACATTTGTTACCGTACGCTGCCTGCATTCTCCACTGGTCGACATCCTTCAAATGAAAGAAACTGAATCACCGCTCATTGAGCTTCTTAAGGCTGATTTTGGATCAACCCTGCCATTTTCTCAACGGTCAGAAACAGAACCTATGCATCATGGGACGATAAGCATGTGCTCTTTTATTCATTGGTCAGTACTTATAACATGACTATGACATGATCATGTTTAACATACGTGTCAAAGACTGAAACATATAGGAAAGAGGTCTGCCGCAAGATAGAAGACCACCGGGAAGAGTGGTCAACCTCAAGTAGATTAGAGGTAACATAGTGCCCCGATATAAGGGCAGGGTAGGTGATATAAAGGGGGACTATTAACTACTTCTCTCATGAGACACGGAGGCATCGACCAGATAGTTAGTACTCTGGTCACGACAGAATCACGCCTACGTGATAGCCACGGAGAAGAGTGCCACTCAACAGGAGAACGGCTGCTACAAGCGTGCTGAGTGTAACAGCACGCAAAAAGCCGAAGGACGCAACAAGGTCCTTCCGCGTGCTGTGTAGCCACGCGTGTAGGAAAAGTCAGATTGGGGACTGACTTCGTAGAGAGCAGATCGTTTAGTGTCGATAGGAGTTTTTTGTAGCCAATTAGATAGAGATTAGCAATAGGGTTAGGAAACTAGAGATAGGCAATTCTGTGGCTTTGTGTGTGATTTGATAGCGACTGTTTTGTAAATGTAAAGAGCCAACGGCAATAAAATGTACCATTCATTTCCTCTCACACGACTTGCAAGTTTCTTGTGTGGTGTGGGAGAAGTAATCCTATGATGCCTGACACATTGGTTGTTGACAATACGCAATTACGCACGGTGAAAGGATTTCAAATGGACGCTCCTAATATTATCAGTGGGAACTCTATAAAGCTAATCCTTACTATTTTTCATTTCTATTGATATGTAAGTCATCATCATTATGGGGCAACAATAATCATGTTCGGCCATGTTTCGCCATCTCACACCATCACCAGAGTCGTGGATCAGCTTTGTGTTCTGGTCTCGATTATGTCACGTGGTCTAACCATCCTGATATTCTTCTCTCTGCCTTCCAAATGTTCTTTCCCGCGTAATTGTGCAGGTTGTTACTTAGTTTTCATGTTTATTTATTCTCACAACGTGTTTCACAAATCCTGATTGTCTTCGCCTAAATACTCTACACATTGTACAGTTTTCATGTTTATTTATTCTCACAACGTGTTTCACAAATCGTGATTGTCTTCGCCTAAAACCTCTAACCATTGTACAGTTTTCATGTTTATTTATTCTCACAACGTGTTTCACAAATCGTGATTGTCTTCGCCTAAATCCTCTAACCATTGTACAGTTTTCATGTTTATTTATTCTCACAACGTGTTTCACAAATCGTGATTGTCTTCGCCTAACTCCTCTAACCATTGTACAGTTTTCATGTTTATTTATTCTCACAACGTGTTTCACAAATCTTGATTGTCTTCGCCTAAATCCTCTAACCATTGTACAGTTTCCGTTTGTTTCTTGTAGGACTTACTCGTTTTATTTTTCTGTCTGATAGTGGTATTCTTTCATTTTCCTCAGAAACCACATCCCCACTGCTATCATATATATGTCAACTTTTCTGGCTTACTGTCCACTTTTCACATCCATATAACAGTATAGGATCTATGTAGCACTTCAACGCTCTTTTTCTCTTGTAATTGAGTATTTGTTATTGATCAGTATATTTTCCCATTTTGAAAAGACTACCTTTGCCAAAGCGATTCTTCTTCTAATCTCTTCGACACACCTCTTATCAGATATTATGACTATTCCGAGATAGTTATACCGACTCACTCTATGAAGAGAGAGAGAGAGAGAGAGAGAGAGAGAGAGAGAGAGAGAGAGAGAGAGAGAGAGAGAGAGAGAGAGATAGAGAGAGAGAGAGAGAGAGAGAGAGAGAGATATGTTGCCATTCACTCCATGAATTGACGATTGATGCTTATACCGATTCACTCTATGAATTTACGAGTCATATTAGTTATACTGTTGCAGTCTATGAATTTATTAAATATAATGTTTGTCAGAGTCTCGAATGTTGCCGGTATGCAGGAACATTGTTACGCCCGACAGGCGAGTATTAGTTACCTGCCCGCGAGGTTGCTGGCTGACGTGACAGCCAGCGGTCAGGCAAGGACAAAGCAAGACGCACGCAGTCCGCGCGCGTCCAACCATAGAGGGCAAGCGCTTTGTGAGAGACAGGAGACAGCTTTGGGTACTCGGACCGGACTGACGTGTGGGTAGAGAAAGGCTTGTGTAGTTCTGTGCCCGAAAGTCGAGTGCTTGTATATCTTGTGAAATAGACTGTAAGCTGTGGGTTGTCTGTAAGTGTATTGATATATATTATTATTGTATTGTGATGATCATTCCATGCACAACTAGATCGTAGTGCATGTGATCGGTAAATAAATCCATTGAACTACGTGTCGTTGTGTCTCAAGTCCAATCATGTTGTACTTGTACTTGTCTCACATGTGTTAGGTATAACGAGCCAGGTTTAAGACCCTGACATGTGTGGACGTGGGGGCTCGTCCGGCTTTAAATTAATTAAGACTCGAACCTAGATTTGTGAACGTGAGGACTTTTGTCCAACTTGGATGTACATTTAAATGTCAACGTAAAAGATTACCCTCATATATAGTGTTAGATTATTTGAATATGGAGGCTAGATGTGAACGTAAAGTACATACATTTGTTTGATCCTGTAAACGTAAAAAACATCAGTGATTGTGTAACTTGTCACCATTTTGACCTTGTCGACATTGTAGAATCGTCGCCATTGTAACCTTGTCGCCATCTTGTAAACTTGATGTCTATGTCCTTACTGAATGTCATCTTGGTAAGTGATGTGTCATCAGTGTTGTTACGTGTTAAGATATTGTTAGATTGTCTTTGTGAAGTTGATTGTGGAAAGCAGAAAGTTTCGGAAAGAAAGTGACTTGTGTTTTTGAAAAATAAAATTGTTGATTGACGACATTACGACCTACAATTACACTCAACGCCATACAAACCTAACCAAAACTTAGTGACAAGCATACACACCACATCAAATAGACGCTAATTTATTTCCTCCAAAACAAAGCAGGTTTTCTGTGCCATCTGAAACCCTTGCCCGTAGAGGTCATTCGTGTTTTGAACTAGCGACCCTACAGTTTGTAACTCTAGTGTGAACAGTTCTCCACCGCATCCAGTACACTTGAGTATATTTTTCTTTCTCTATACTTTCGGATGCAAATTTGGGCACAAATTGTAAGTTGAACAAAATTGTAAATTGTAAATTTGTCACTATACTAACAACTTATAACTAATTGTGTATCTGACCACTCATTTGCATTTATTATTACCATCATGTCTTCATTAAACGACTTCATCGAGATGGGTTTAAAGTTAAAATTAACGGGAGACGAGTTGACAAAGTCCACACATGTCAGGGTCTTAAACCTGGCTCGTTATACCTAACACATGTGAGACAAGTACAAGTACAACATGATTGGACTTGAGACACAACGACACGTAGTTCAATGGATTTATTTACCGATCACATGCAATACGATCTAGTTGTGCATGGAATGATCATCACAATACAATAATAATATATATCAATACACTTACAGACAACCCACAGCTTACAGTCTATCTCACAAGATATACAAGCACTCGACTTTGGGGCACAGAACACAAGCCTTTCTCTACCTACACGTCAGTCCGGTCCGAGTACCCAAAGCTGTCTCCTGTCTCTCACAAAGCGCTTGCCCTCTATGGTTGGACGCGCGCGGACTGCGTGCGTCTTGCTTTGTCCTTGCCTGACCGCTGGCTGTCACGTCAGCCAGCAACGTCGCGGGCAGGTAACTAATACTCGCCTGTCGGGCGTAACGATGTTCCTGCATACCGGCAACATTCGAGACTCTGACATGTTGTAGGTATTTATTTGTTTAAAACCAATAGGTATGATTGATTTCACTACCGTTACCTTCATATGATTATATATTTGTATAAACACTAAACTTGATTTTTAAAAATATGTTTCTAGTAATGCTTATCAGGACAATATTCCTTATTATTAATATATTCTAAAGACATGACTGCTACTATTAACGCTAATTATCGCCATCAGATTGATTGATTGATTGATTGATTGATTGATTGATTGATTGATTTAGGAACCGACATCACAGCATTCGGGGCATTCCCATGAGCGCTCCGTCTCCATCCTCAGCAGCCGTCGAAGAGTTCCAACATTAATAGTACCAGTAGCAATCTGATTATAAGTCCGTCTCCCCTTTCCTCTGAGCGTTGTTCGTCGGCCAGATCCCCTCGTCACCCCTCGCTGTCGCATTCTTGCCGGACCATGGTAATCCATTTGCTCCTCCGAGGTGTACACGTGCTCCCACAAGGCCGCAACCACGTCTGCCTTGTCATGTATCAATACTCCACCAAGTTCTGCAGAGCCAGCCAATCTGTCCGCCTGTTCATTTCCCAGCACACCGGCATGCCCCGGAGAAAAGAATCATCAGAATAAAATATTATTGTTCATATGATAAGAAATCATAATATGGTACCTTGCTTGCTTATTTCATTATTTTTTCCCCAGCCTACCCAGATTATCATAAGAACAGACTAGTATAATTATTGAATGTTCACCAAATTTATAAGCAATTCTGTTAAACATACTTCACGAAAGACAACATAAACAAGACAACACACACACACACACACACACACACACACACACACACACACACACATTCCCACACATAAAATAAATTACGGCAGGAACATTCAATTTTAGAATCTTTAGGACCATTACTAAATCTAAACAGTATTTCTAATCTTTACAGATCTGGCAATTAGTTTCTTAATTTTTCGTTAAGTTCATTTACACATCAACCTTTACTGCCATTTACAAGAACTTTAACTTATACATGTAAAAGAAATTGAGCATAGTCTGCGTACACAAGTAATTGTATTATTTATTTTTCTTTCTGCATAATACATGTTTATAATCTATTTGTCTTGCTTATCCATAACGATATGTTTCATTAGTCTATAATTAGTGTTACCCCATATGGACAACAATAACCTTCGTATTAATAGGACTGTGAGGGTAAAACCATGGGCAGCTGCTTTGGTGGCTGACTAGTCTCATGACCATCATTCTGAGCCAGTGATGGACCCTACTATAAGTACTTCGTTGAGGTTGGCCGGAGAGGGGGTAATAGTGAAATCGAATTATTGTACTGCTAGTTTTTGGAGCGCTAAGATAATTATATGTTTGGTAGGCAGTTTATAGGCCATAAAGTGTTAACAACATAGTGAGAAATTTATCCAAGTGTCAGTACAAGATGCCAAACAGTCGTTACGGTACCTGGAAGAAATGCCTGCACGTCTGCCCCGATGGCTTCAAGAAATGCCTCGTTCACAATGTCCAGGAACTGGAAGTAATGCTGATGTCGACCCGAACATTCTCAGCCGAGATTGCACTCAATGTCTCCAGTAGGAAGAGGACAGACATTGTCGCAGTTGGCCATCCAGCTGAAGACCCTCATTGCTCGCCTCCTATCAAAAGAGGATAAGTAAATTAATCATTTAATTGCATATTAAATGCAATAAATTATGTTGAAAAAAGTGTTCACTCTATGAATTGACGAGAGATAATTGTGCTGATTCACTCTATGAATTGACGAAACATAATTTTTCTAGGCATTTATTTGTACGAAATTTAGCTTTATAGATGTTACTGCCGTTACCTTCATTGCCTTATACTGATACAAACGTTAAACATTATTATTTATAAAACAAGTCTCTAGCAGTGTTTATTCGTTACAGTATTTCCTTTTCTTAATATTGTCTACCCATCTGACTGCAATTACTAAAGCTAATTAACTAATAAATAAAAATATTATTCAAATGAAAAAAAAATATTATAATGGTAAATCCATTGTTTATTCCCCCCCCCCTCCCCCTTTTGTTAGAGCATATCCAAATTATCATAACAACAGGCTAGCATAATTGTTAAGTGGTCACCGAATTTATAACAACTTCGGGGGAGACCATATCAACAAACAGGTCAGACATTAACTAAATTAAGACATGGGACATAACAATTTATAATGTTAAGGGATAATATTCAAACTAAATTTGTGTATAATATTTACAGTTCTGTGAATGATGTTTCTTAATTTTTCGTTAGTTTCATTTGACACCATCCTGTACTGATATCTACAAACATCGTAATATATCTGTTTAAAATGTAAATATGCATATCCTATGTACACAAATAATTATATTATTTAGTTTTCTCTTTGCACAATTCATTATTATAATCTACTTTTCTTGCGTTGCTATAATAATATATTATAATGTTGCTATTATTTTAGTCAAGCGATGTACTGTTAATACGTATGTTTTTGCCAGGCGACTGAAAAGCCAATAAGATTCATTTTAATGCTTTAAATACTAAGAAATGTTTTTATTTTCCAGCCTGTTTTACAGGCCAAATAAAGTTTTCCATTCCGGATTTTGTGGTGCTTTTATTCTTTTGAATTTTCTCTGGAATTATTATTACCGGAAACAACAAATTGTCAAGATGCATTCAAATATCACTGCATTTGCAGTCTTAACAGACAACTATTAAGTTCAGCATCTTCATCGGCTGGTAACGATAGTGTGTTCCATTACTGGTCCCGGGGCTGCTGCTAAATCAACACCTGCACTTATTATGGGTGCCATAACTGGTCCAGGAGGTGTACCTTTTAGGGGAATCGTCGACCTGCATAGGTTCGAGGTTGCCACTAGGTCGTACTTTAACATATCAGCAGAGGTCCAGAAAGCCGTGTATGGAAAATTACACGGCAAAAAGTTTTCTCTACAAAACCTAGGAACGTCTCCCCAAGGAATTAAAAAGATTGCTCCCCAAGGAGTTAAAAAAAAAAAACTTGTGCTGAGGTTTTTAGGATAAAGAAAGGGGCTGGCAAGTGGGGTGCACTCTCCTTTCCAAAAAAAGGAAGTTCCCCCATTATATACGGATCTACACTCCTGGTATTACGAACAATAATCACAGAGTGTTGATCACGATGCCGGGGAGAAAGACCAGTTGTCCTGCGTGTGGCCAAGACAACCACTGGGCAAATAAATGTCCTAGTAGACGACCACCGATGACACCAACAGCAGCAGCAATTTGTGGACAAAGCCAAGAAGATTTCCCGCCACTGGTAAGAGAAACTCCTCCACAGGAAAAGATTGGACTGACACAAACTTTTAATAGTCAAATCAACACACATTAAGGCAGGAACACACAAGAAAATACACACAAGGAAACAATTCATAGAACGAAGACTCTGACGGTTGTGAAACCGTCAGCAACCCAATGAAGAGAAAATGGGCTGCCAGAATATTGCTGCAGTCAAAACACAGCGTTGACACAGAAACAGACGATCTATCACCGAAGATACATACCATAAATAGGGGGGGGGGGAGGGCTGCGTGGTCTCGAGGTATGGTGTGCGCCTCGAGTGCTGGAGGTCACGGGTTGAATACCCAGTGAGGACCGGGGATTTTTTCTCGTGGACTTCAAGTAATAAAATTGCCTTTGATCTCTGGGTAGTGAGATCGGACGCCCGTGTGTACTGCTGCGCACTTAAACCATCCCTTGGCAGTTGGATATCGAAAAAGAGTAGCCTAACGGCGCTACCCGGGCAAATTTTCGAGTTAAAAATCTATCAAAAGTATTACAGGATCCTCGCCGGTGCTGTGGAGTTCGTGCACTGATCTGAGTTTCTCCAGACTCGGGTTTGAGTTAGGAGGAGAACGGAGCACTTATAGGTTGCACTTGTGTACCGAGATGTTGATCCATCGACTAAACTAAACTAAATTAATACCATAAAAGAAGGAAAAAGTCAAAGACACTTTAGGCAAGACAAAGGAAACTGAACAAGATCAACAAGAGGAAAAACAAGTACTAGACGAAGAAGACACATACATCATACCAGACACTCTCATTGTAGTCAGCGACACAAGTGATAAGAACGAGGATCAAAATGATCCTCTCGCATAAACTGTTGCTAGTAAAAACTTGCTCGACTAGACGTGCACATCATGTGAATCTATATAGTAATTATATTTCCTTTATTTGTTTTTACTTAAATTACAATGACTAGTGATTTAATTGCCGTCTCCTTGGCCTAGGTGTTAGTGACTTTCTCCGTAGTCCCGTATATCCACGTGAGGAACGTAACCTGTGCGAGAATCGATAGCAGCTCTCGCCGTGTTGGTAACTTACGGGGTATGCAAGACGGCCGCTCAGAAAGCAATGACAAACTGCTGAGCGTAATCTTACCAATAAATCAACAATCAGCTGAAAGGTGCTGATGTTGAGAGCGATGTCATGTAAAGGATATACGAATAAAAAATTGATTTAATTATTATTATTACTTTAAACATGTGTGGTATATGTACAAGATTACAACGCATCATCACACTTATAAGCAAACATAAACCAGAATTTATACCACTACAAGAAACAAACATATGTTTCAAGACTTTCGCACAACATACCACCACACAACTAGGTCTCAAACATTCATGCTTTCGTTTAGGCATACAAAAATGGGGTAGGAACAGCTATTCTATGGACATCAGAAAGGTGATATATTATTAGAACACACACGGATGACCAGGGACGAATCTCCATAATATAGGTAGAGAATACTATACAGCCATAAACTATATATATATGACACAAAGTGAATGTTGACTAAGTGACAGATAACAGTGGCTATGGTTGTGTCTAGGGTATGTCCTTGTAAAATGTAATGTTGAACAACCGATTAACCAAAATGCATCCCAACCAAACACCAGTCAGTGAACAAGCGTTAATTTGCGCACATAATATTCCTTTAATTCTGAATTAACACAGACACATGTAGCATATAAATCCAGGAACAATAATTCTCTAAGAATATATCTCCATCCCAATGGAACACTTCGAATAACATTGCCTCTCAAGGCTACTAAAATCTCGTCCCACACGACAGGTATACTAGCCTCTCTCTAGGCCCGACTCAAAGTAACCCACTATGGGTCTCGAATTCCACTCACTATCCCTGGAACCCACAGTGCGGAGTTATCTTCCGAACTCCGTCACAATTCTTCACTTTCTCAGACCACGACCTTCTCCTGGTCCGGTCTAGACTCAACTCCTCTCAGCTCGGAGTCTACACATCAACTGCCCCCGTCAGTCTTTGTCCCTCTCTTTTCAACAATTCTATGCGCCCTCACACCACACAAACACCACCTCACTGCTCCAACTGTCTGCCCCTTCTTGCAGCTCCTCTACCTTACACCCTTCCCCGTTTATCTCCTTATATTTTCTTTCCGGTGAATGCCCTTTCACCTCGTGAACTGTTTATATTGTACGGCCACTCACCTTAATGCCACTGAACACAGGCATGTGACAATATATATATATATATATATATATATATATATATATATATATATATATATATATATATATATATATATATATATAAAATGTTTTGCGTATCCTTTTACAGGACTTAGCTGTCAACAGCAGCATCTTTCAGCTGTCTGTTGATCTCTTGGCAAGATTACGCTCAGTAGTTTGCCATTGCTTTCTGAGCGGCCGGCTCAGTATCCGCAAGTCACGAGCGGGGGTCGAACCACCTCAGTTCTCGCTCCGCTGCGAGACTCTGCGTGATAAACGGGATTACAGAGAGAAAGTGTTGTAACCCCACAGCCAGAGAGACCGGCATATATATATATATATATATATATATATATATATATATATATATATATATATATATATGTGTGTGTGTGTGTGTGTGTGTGTGTGTGTGTGCGTGTGTGTGTGTATGTGTGTGTGCCAACAAACTACAATAATCAACCAACTTTTTACCAAGAATTAGATACTTATAACAGAGTCTCTCTGATAGAGGATCTAGATGGGTGTGCAAGGGAAAGTGTCTAGTATTCAACAATGCACGAGTGAGCACCCCGCTGGGTCGTAACTAGGGAATGTCACGCTGTGGCGTGAGGGTAGAGAACAAGTTAGTTACCAACGATAGCTCTTGCCGGCAAGACGTGGTGTCAACATCTAGAACAAGAGTCAGTTTATATTCGATGATGTCAACTGTATGAGCTAATAAAGAGGAACTCACAGAAACTACTACCATGACTTCTCGTTGCTCTATTTACACTTCATCAACTTAGTCTCCACGACTGTTATAGGTGCCAATGCGCATACAATAGCATAACACCACTTTATTCTTAGTGAGTTACCATATAACAAATCACATCAAATAAACCTAAGGTATGCGAATACAAAATGGCATATAAGGCTATTCTTACATACTTTGTATAATGCAAAAAATTAAGTAATATCCTTATCTAAAACAAACTGGGAAACATAGTTTCCATATACGTTACAGACTATATAAATGTTTGCCAAGTGCATATCCAGAGTATAACACCACTCATGCATACGGCAATTCAAATATATCAAACCTCCAATACTTTAACATAATAGCATTATGCAAAGTTAGTAACAATATTGTTTACATAAATATGAGACATAGAAACAATACTCAGAGCAGTCCCTACTTAGCCACTGCTGTTGTAAGAATTAAGGAAGTAGTCAGTTGACTATATTCTGTATAACAAATGCACACACCAACAGGCAACTAGGCTAGTTTACAAAGAACTAACAAGCATCTACCACGACACCTCAAGAATATCTAGACAAGATCTGTCTTACATAAGGTTCCTACTTCTCAGAAGAGTAACTATTAAAGCAATATGATATTGAACACAGAACTTAGAAAGAACACTCAAGTAACCTACGATAATGATAGTTCTTGCAATAACCTAGATCATATATAGACTGAAAATCATTACATACATCTAAAATACTTGACTAGTTACTAAGAAATAACTTTCGTAGTGGAGTCTAGCAACATCAGAATCATACATATGCCCACAAATATTGAGCTGGCTGCCTCACTTGTTCTGAAGTCAAATATTTTCTGACTTGAAATTTACAAGCCTACCCTATTTAACTAGTATCCCAAAGGCCATTAACATTCCTCCAGCCTTGCTCTAATTGCCTTATCAGATCTGTTTCACACAATCCTACCGGGCAGACACATTATCTCCCAGCATGTCAGTCATAAATCTTTCTGCACGCACACTAGCCCTCACACCTGTGAGTCTGACAATTTTTAGCCCCCTGAGTCTTATCAGTGATTTGACACCTTGCATCTCTAGTCTGTTTCAGATGGAGGTCAGCCATCACGGTTGGGCGATTTCCTAGCTCTGCTTATCAGGTGTCATGTCAAAGGAAAAATTAGGTTCTCATGGTCAGCTGCCAGTTTACAACTCTGTTGGTAACCTGGTTTGCTTGCTTCATGTCTGGTGGGGTTTGATTGATTGATTGATTTAGGAATCGACATCACAGCATTCGGGGCACTCCCATAAGTGCTCCGTCCCCATCCTCAGCAGCCAGCGAAGAGTTCCAACACTAATAGTACCAGTAGCGATCTGATTATAAGTCCGTCTCGCCTTTCCTCTGAGCGTTGAGCGTCGGCCAGATCCCTTCGTCACTCCTCGTTGTCTCATTCTTGCCAGACCATGGTAATCCATTTGCTCCTCCGAGGTGTGCACGTGCTCCCACAAGGCCGCAACCACGTCTGCCTTGTCATGTATCAATACTCCACCAAGTTCTGCAGAGCCAGCCAATCTGTCCGCCTGTTCATTTCCCAGCACACTGGCATGTCCCGGAGAAAAGATCCAGGCGATGCTTGTCCCCCGTGACCTCCGCACGAAGCTTGCCTGTCCTCACCCAGTCAAGAACGAGAAGTCAACATTTTAATCCAACTTGGGTCGCCATGTTGACCTAATATATATATATATATATATATATATATATATATATATATATATATATATATATATATATATATATATATATATATATATATATATATATATATATATATATATATATATATATATATATATATATTGATTCTGTGGTTGTTTCGGGATTTGAAATTTAAATATTGAGCATAACCCACTACTGGCAATGCCGATCGCATTTTGGTATGAACCTAAGGCCTATCCACGTCAATATGGAAGCACTATACTCGAGTTTCGCCCTCGTTTGAGCTCGTCAGTAGTGCATATCCCTGACCGGATCCGGAAACAGTCCCGGATCACGCGAGTGAAGCGGGTGTGTAACAACGCGGCACACACTGGACACACCAAATTATCACAACAGAATATCACAACGCTACCCATCGTAGGCTATGCTCAAGATTGCCCAATCGCCGCGACCGACGCAGTCAATCGATGGGACCCGAACGATCAGGACTTCTCACTGGCAAGGAACACCAGGCCTCCTAAATCCAGTGAGCAATAATAAATTAATTATGTGGTTGTTTCGGGATTTGAAATTTCAATATTGAGCACAACCCACTACTGGCAATGCCGATCGCATTCTATATATTGTTACATGTTACTTTGTCTATATTCTCTTACTTATTTCAGCCACTCACCTGTCATCATGTGATGTTAATTAATCATCCATCAATCAATCAGGTGCCGTCTATATAATGAAATTTGGCTGCAAAGGATCTCCAACACTGTCTGTCTCTCGTCTTGAATGCACATTCTGTCAGGCTGATGTTCGTCCATCTCTTGATGTTATCTTCCCACTTGTATCGTTGTCTACCTCTTGCTCGCATGCCCCCCAACCTTGTCTTCCAGTATGGTTTTTATAAGAGTATCATGTCTTTTAACATGGCCGAAATATTTCACTTGTCTCCTGTTTATTTCTTTCATCAACTCTCTCTTCATTCCCAGTTTTTCTAGAACCTCTGCATGTGATTGTTTTTGTTTCCATGAGATACGACATATTCGTCTGTATATCCACATCTCCAGGGCTTCTATGCCACATTTTGGTTGCTTGTTCAAAGTCCAGGCTTCCGCGCCTACAGTAGTGTTAGATATACGTTGCATTTGACTATTCTCCTTTTTAATGCATTGTTAATTAATATAGGTAAGAAAAACTGTTGAACTGTACAAGTGACTTTCCATTCACATTAATTTTCAAAAGTGGCTTGATGCTATGAGTGTTGATAACCATTTTTTTTTAATTAATTTACTTTATTTTTATACCCAGTCATTTTGATAGCCTAATGTTTATAGTTAACTCCGTTAAGGTTCGGTTAATGAAACAATCGTCAGTGTATCTTTTCTGTTTATTGCTACTCCTCCAATATGGAGTTAAGAGGTCTTCGTGGCAGCTAGGGTAATGCGCTTGCGCTAAAATTTCCGGTGCCCTGTCGGAGGTTCACTCCCTACACCGGTCAGTTTAACTTGAAAGTTGGCTTCTCGTTCAGAAAGCACTCGTAAACTTTAAAAAAAAAAACATTAGTTGCATATCCTTTACATGACGCTGCCATCAACCCCAGCAATTTTTGGCTGTTTGTGATGTCTTGCTAATTTACGTTCAGTAGTTTGCCATTGCTTTCTGAACGACCAACATTCATATCTTTGTATGGGTAGCCAACGCTAGGCGGTCTGCTTCCAAAACGTCAGTAGCTGTGTTTCGAACGCGGGATTACGAATTGCGTCCTAACGTCTTCGCCATGGAGCCACCATTGGAAAATTACTGAACGTAAAATTCCCTAGAAAATCCATGTTGGGGTTGTTAGCAACGATATGCAACATATTTAATGAGATTCCAGTCTTCTTTCTACATGTTTTATGTACTTACTCAATAAACATTGTATAGGTCGCGGGGTAATGCACACCCTTGTCTCATATTTTGTAAGCAATACTTCTCGAACTCTCATCTGCGTTTGTCAACCTGGTACACACGACTAGACGGGTTGGCAGTTGAGTGTACGACTTCTCTCATACTGCTGCTCCTCATGGCGGTACAGGTGGTATAAGGTCCGAAACTTGGTGGAGGGTGCGGGATATAAAAGGAACGCATGGTGTAAAGGCGCGAGGGTTGACTTCATTGCAACAGGTTTTATCACATATGGCTCGGTGTCTTTCCATAGAGCGGCCTGCCGCAAGCGTCGCACAAAGTATGATATCCGTATCTCCAGCGACGACTCCCATGACGTTATCAGTGGGAACACTTGAAAGCTAAACCTTAACACTTTTCATTTCTATAGATTACTTTATTATGATCACGCCATGTAGATAATCATGTTCGGCCATGTTTTGCCGTAAAGTTTTTTTTTTTTTTGACTGTCCTTGATATTCTTTGCATTTTCCTCAGAAATTACATCTCCATGTCCAGATTATCATATCGACCGGCTGGTATAATTGTTGAGTGGCCACCGAATGTATACACAATTCTGTTCAAAGAAATTCTGGGGGGAAAAAACCACGTAAACAAAAGGAACAAACAAAATTAAAGTAAACCATGGGACATAACAACTTAACATATTAAGGGACATTACCTAACATAAAGATATTTCTAACATTTACGTTTCTGGCAATTACTTTGTTAATTACTTGTTAATTTCGTTTAAAAATTAACCCTAAGTAACGTTTCAAAATAATTTATGTTTAACTTCTATGTTAAATAAAAATAAACAGCGTATTAACACAAGTAATTATATTACTTAGTTACTTTTTAGAACAATACATTTGTATGCTTTCCTGTAGATTCAAGGATAATATATATATGTATAAACTTACTATCCCATATTGTACAAAAAGTTCGTATTTTTGTCGGGCCTTTGAAAGGTCGAGAAAGGTCAAAATAAACTTAGACTTCTTTTTGTCTCGGCATTTTGGCTAATATCAAAGTGTAGTTACTACACTTGATCTGGCCAGGGTCCTCAGCAGAGGCGGTCAACCTGATGACACACAGGGACGAAGAACCACATGTGGCGTTACCCTGAAGAACAGAACGCCCTATTTAAGAAAGAAAAAAAGTCTGTATACACCGACAAGCGTTAATCAGTGTTCACTAACAAACATACTGCTGAGCAAGCTCACAGCAGGTCTGCAGTCGTCAAAAGCAGCCACATTTCTCCACCCCCCCCCCCCCCACCCCTATACCCTCAACCCCTAGACGAGTACCTCGCGTCCATTAGATTCCTCACACTTCCTGGAGGAGTGTCTTCCCGTTTGTCGTTTTCCTGCTGTGCGTTCACATCCTGATTTCCAGCTTAAAACCGCTTTAATCGCTGATGGTGGTTATCCCACAATACGTTTGTGGACGTGTCATGAGAACGGGAACGCTGCATTATGTCGTCACAACGGTTAAGTTGGAGCAGAGGAGAGGCAGGGGGAGTCGAACGAACAAACATTATTTTCAAGGGGTTAAGAATTGGGCACTCATGCCTGTCTAAAGAGAGACGATCTTGCGTAGTTTGGCACCATGGCATGGAGGAATATCAACATCAGAAAGGAGTGGCAGCACACCAGACACAAGGCTGAGCACAGGCATGTTCACCTTTCCAGACTTTGCGATATTGGATCGGAAGTCCCACCCATAATATATAGTAAACATAACACTTAATCGCTATTAATTTTAATTGGTAATTTAAATGCATTTCATATAAGAATATTTTTCAGATTGCTGCATGTTGTTGTTGTTGGTGGTGTTGTTGTTGTTGTTGTTGTTGTTGTTGTTGTTGTTGTTGTTGTTGTTGTTGTTGTTGTTGTTGTTGTTGTTGTTGTTGTTGTTGTTGCTCTCGCTCGCTTTGACCTCAAGGGTACTCCATAAACGCTTATTTTCGTATAAATAGTCTTAATTTTGGGCCTGGATTAACTTTCCTTTATTGCCAATGTTCCTCTCCACCAGGCGAACCCACTACGACATCAGAGGTACTTGTAATTTAAGTCACCAAGTCAAGAACGAGAAGTCAACATTTTAATCCAACTGGTGGTCGCCATGCTGACCTAATATATATATATATTGTTGCATGTTACTTTGTCTATATTCTCTTACTTATTTCAGCCACTCACCTGTCATCATGTGATGTTAATTAATCATCCATCAATCAATCAGGTGCCGTCTCCATAATGAAATTTGGCTGCAAAGGATCTCCAACACTGTCTGTCTCTCGTCTTGACTGCACATTCTGTCAGGCTGATGTTCGTCCATCTCTTGATGTTATCTTCCCACTTGTATTGTTGTCTACCTCTTGCTCGTTTTCCCCCCAACCTTGTCTTCAAGTATGGTTTTTATAAGAGTATCATGTCTTTTAACATGGCCGAAATATTTCACTTATCTCCTCTTTATTTCTTTCATCAACTCTCTCTTCATTCCCAGTTTTTCTAGAACCTCTGCATTTAATTGTTTTTGTTTCCATGAAATACTCCATATTCGTCTCTATATCCACATCTCCAGGTCTTCTATGTGACTTTCTAATTGCTTGTTCAATGTCCAATCTTGCGCGCCATACAGTAGTGTTAGATATACGTGCGCATTTGTCTATTCTCCTTTTTAATGTATTGTTAATTAATATAGGTAAAAAAAATTGTTGACCCTACAAGTGGCTTTCCATTCATATTAATTTTCAAAAGTGGCTTGATGCTATGAGTGTTGATAATCATCTTTTTAAAAATTTACTTTATTTTTATACCCAGTCATTTTGATAGCCTAATGTTTACAGTTAACTCAGCTATGGTTCGGTTAATAAAACAATCGTCAGTGTATATTTTACTGTTTATTGCTACTCCTCCAATATGGAGTTAAGAGGTCTTCGTGGCAGCTAGGTTAGTGCGCTTGCGCTAAAATTTCCGGTGCCCTGACGGTGGTCAATCCCTACACTGGTCGGTTGGACTTGAAAGTTGACTTCTCGTTCAGAAAGCACTCGTAAACTTTAAAAAAAAAAAAACATTAGTTGCATATCCTTTACATGACGCTGCCGTCAACCCCATCAATTTTTGGCTGATTGTGATGTCTTGCTAATTTACGTTCAGTAGTTTGCCAAAGCTTTCTGAACCACCAACACTCATATCTTTGTATGGGGATCCAACGCTAGGCTGTCTGCTTCCAAATCTCCCGCAGCTGTGTTTCGAACGCGGTATGCGGGATTATGAATTGCGTCCCAACGTCTTCGCCACGGAGCGGCCATTGGCAAATTACTGAACGTACAATTCCCTATAAAGTCGACCTGTGATTTTGGGGTTGTTCGCGAC
Organism: Cepaea hortensis; assembly: GCA_963921405.1. Lineage (NCBI taxonomy): Eukaryota > Metazoa > Mollusca > Gastropoda > Stylommatophora > Helicidae > Cepaea > Cepaea hortensis. Next base: position 70,230,724 of record OY992896.1, read on the forward strand.
GACATGCAACATATTTAATGTGATTCCAGTCTTCTTTCTAATTGTTTAATGTACTTACTCAATAAACATTGTATAGGTCGCGGGGTAATGCACACCCTTGTCTCATATTTTGTAAGCAATACTTCTCGAGCACTCATCTGCTTTTGTCAACCTGGTACACACGACTAGACGGGTTGGCCGTTGAGTGTACGACTTCTCTCATACTGCTGCTCCTCATGGCGGTACAGGTGGTATAAGGTCCGAAACTGGTGGAGGGTACGGGATATAAAAGGAACGCATGGTGTAAAGGCACGAGGGTCGACTTCATTGCAACAGGTTTTATCCCATATGGCTCGGTGTCTTTCCATAGAGCGGCCTGCCGCAAGCGTCGCACAAAGTATGATATCCTTATCTCCAGCGACGACTCCCATGACGTTATCAGTGGGAACACTTGAAAGCTAAGCCTTACCACTTTTCATTTCTATAGATTTGTTTTTTATGATCACGTCATGTAGATAATCATGTTCGGCCATGTTTCGCCGTTAAGTGTGTGTGTTTTTTTTTTTTTTTTGACCGTCCTTGATATTCTTTGCATTTTCCTCAGAAATTACATCTCCATGTCCAGATTATCATATCGACCGGCTGGTATAATTGTTGAGTGGCCACCGAATGTATACACAATTCTGTTCAAAGAAATTTCCGGAGAAAAAAATCACGTAAACAAAAGGAACAAACAAAATTAAATTACACCATGGGACATAACAACTTAACATATTAAGGGACATTACCTTATCTAAAGATATTTCTAACATTTACGTTTCTGGCAATTATTTTTTAATTGTTCGTTAATTTCATTTGCAAATTAACAATTAGTAATAATTTCTAATAATTTATGTTATATACTTGTATGTTAAAGAAAAATAAACATTGTATTAACACAAGTAATTTTATTACTTAGTTACATTTAAGCACAATACATTTCTATGCTTTCCTGTCTATTTAAGTTCAATATATGTATAAACTTGCCATCCCATTTTGGTGGTAAAAGTTCATATTTTTGTCAGGTAGCGACGAAAATGGCTCGTGTACGTACCAAGACAGTGAAGAAGGCTTCCCGTGTAATTATTGCGAAATATTACACCAAGCTGACCATCGACTTCCACACAAACAAACGTGTCTGTGAAGAGATCGCAATCATCCCTAGCAAGAAGCTGAGGAACAAGATTGCTGGATTTGTTACACATCTGATGAAGAGTATTTAGAAGGGACCAGTGAGGAATATTTCTATTAAGCTTCAGGAGGAAGAGAGGGAGAGAAGAGACAACTATGTGCCAGAGGTTTCTGCTCTTGAAATGGACATTATTGAAATTGATCCAGATACCAAAGAGATGTTGAAGGCATTGGACTTTGACAAGCTTCCACACCTTCAGGTCACTCAGCCCACCCCAGCTTTTGTTGGAAGGGCACCTGCAGCTGGTTTGAGGACATAGATCGGGCATGATAAACAGAAACTCATGGTTTGATAAATAAACTTATCAAATGTTTAAAAAAAAAAAAAAACAAATTTGTAAGGTCGAGAAAGGTCAAAATAATCTTAGACTTCTTTTTGTCTCGGCATTTTGGCTACTATCAAAGTGTAGTAACTGCACTTGATCTGGCCAGGGTCCTCAGCAAATGCGGTCAACCTGATGACACACAGGGACGGAGAACCATATGTGGCGTTACCCTGAAGAACAGAACGCCCTAATTTAAACCCCCAAAAAAGTGTGTATACACTGACAAACGTTAATCAGTGTTCACTGCTAGCAAACATACTGCTGAGCTAGCTCACAGCAGGTCTCCAGTCGTCAAAAGCAGCCACATCCCCCCTCTACCCTCAACCCCTAGACGAGTACGTCGCGTCCATTAGGTTCCTCACACTTCCCAGGGAAGAGTCTTCCCGTTTGTCCTTCTCCTGCCGTGCGCTTACATTCTGATCTCCAGCTTGGAGACGCTTCTCTGATGGCGGTTATCCCACAATAAGTTTGTGGACGTGTCATGAGAAAGGGAACACTGCAGTATGTCGCCACAACGATAAATCTGGTGCAGAAGAGAGACAGTGGGAGACGAACGAACGAACGGTCGAAATAACGAATGAACGAACGAACGAACGAACAAACGAACGAACGAAGAAACTTTATTTTCAAAGGGTTAAGAATTGGGCACACAGGCCCCTCTAAAGAGAAACGATGCTAGGCGGCTGGCATGATTGCATGGAGGAATATCGACATTAGAAATGAGTGGCAACACACGAGACACAAGGCTACCACAGACATGATCAGACTTTGGGATATTGAATCGGATGTCCAAACCATAATATACAGTAAACGTAACACTTGATCGCTATTAATTTTTATTGGTAATTTAAATATGCCCGTCTCCCCGGCCTAGGGTATAACATCTTCCTCCGTAATCCCGTATATTCTCATGAGTAACGTAACCTGCACGAGAATCGGTAGTGGTTCTCGCCGCGCTGTTAACTTACAGGGTATGTGAGCTGGTCGCTCAGAATGCAATGGCAAATTACTGAGCGTAATCTTGCCTAGTGCATCAACAGCAGCTGAAAAATGCTGATGTTGACAGCAACGTCGTGTGAGAGATATGAACAAAAAATATTAAATTGTATTTGATATAAGAATCTCTTCATTTTGTTGCATGTTTTGGTTGTGTTTGTTGTTGTTGCTGTTGTTGTTGTTGCTCTCTCTCTCTCTCTCGCTCTCTCTCTCTCTCTCTCTCTCTCTCTCTCTCTCTCTCTCTCTCTCTCTCCCTCTCTCTTGCTTTAATCTCAAACGTACTCTATAAACAAAATTGTTAGTATCAATGGACTGAATTGTTGGTGTAGATTTGCTTTCCCTTATTACTATATTACCATTGTTCCTCTCCATCAGGTGAACCCACTCGGGCATCAGAGGTACTTGTAATTTAAGTCCCCAAGTAAAGGACTAGATGTCAACATTTTAGTCCAACTGTCCGATGTATGGGTTAAAGCCCCTATCTCAGCATCAGCACACCGGATGTTTAAAAACGAGCGCTCTTATCCATTCGCCCATGCTGACTAAAACTATATATATATATTGTTGTATGGGGGGCTGCGTGGTCTCGAGGTATAATGTCTTGCTTTGATCTCAAAAGTACTCTATAAACAATATTTTTAGTATCAATGGACTGAATTTTGGGCGTAGATTAGCTTTCCCTTATTACCATTGTCCCTCTCCATCAGGTGAACCCACTCGGGCATCAGAGATACTTGTAATTTAAGTCCCCAAGTCAAGGACGAGATGTCAACACACACACACATATATATATATATAGAGAGAGAGAGTTGTAAGGGGGGGGGGGGGGGGGGTTGCGTGGTCTCGAGGTATGGTGTCCGCCTCGAGTGCTGGAGGTCCCGGGTTCAAGCCCCGGTGATGACCGGGATTTTTTCTCGTGGGCTTCTAGTAATAAAATGTCCCCAGATCTCTGGGTAGTGAGATCGGACGCCCGTGTGTATTGTCGCGCGTTTAGAAAATCCCTTGGCAGTTGGAAATCGAAAAAGAGTAGCCTAACGGCGCTGCCCGGGCATAATTGGGAGTTAAAAATCTACCCAAAATATTTCAGGATCCTCGCTGGTGCTACGGAGTTCGTGCACTGAGTTGAGTTTCTTCAGACTCAGGTTTGAGTTAGGAGGAGAACGGAGCACTTATGGGTTGCACCCTTGTGCCGTGATGTTGATCCCCCGACTAAACTAAACTAAACTAAACTAAACTAAACTAAACTAAACTAAACATATTGTTGTATGTTACTGAGTCTACATTCTCTGACTTATTTCTACCTCTCACCTGTCATCGTGTGTTGTTAATTGATATAGGTAAGAAAAACTGTTGATCTGTCCAAGTGGCTTTCCATTCACATTAATATTCAAACGAGGCTTGATGCTGTCAGTGTTGATAACCATTGTTTTTGTTTACTTTATTTTGAAATCCAGTCATTTTGATCGCCTAATGTTTACAGTTAACTCCGCTATGGTTCGGTTAATAAATCAATGGTTAGTGTATCTTTGACTGTTTATTGCTGCTCCTCCAATATGGAGTTAAGATATCTTCATGGCCGCTGGGCTAATGCGCTTGCTCATAATTTTCCGGTGCCCTGACGGCGGTTCACTCCCTACACTGGTCAGTTGGACTTGAATGTTGACTTCTCGTTCAGAAAGCAATCGTAAACTTTAAAAAAGAAATAGTTGCATGTTGCCATGCGGCGCAAACCAACAAGAAAGATTGGAAAGATCTGAAAGTATATTAAGTGCGGCGCGGACAGTGAACGCACACGGGTAAATATGGAAACGACACGTCAGAGAGAAACAGACGGAGAACAACAGCCATGAAGGAAGGACGGCACGGAGGTATCAGCAGGACAAGATCTTTGAGAAGCGAACTGAGAAAATGATTTACCATCCAGAGAATCGAATGAAAGGAATAATGCAGGAAGAATCAAAGATGTATTGAGGACGGAAAGCGAGTTGGCACGAAACATAAATCAAAAGCTGAAGAATGAAATAGGATTGGATGGGCCGATATCTAAGTGGAAGAATCAGCGAAAGGTCACATAGTAAACAATACCCCAAGTCACTGGCGTGAGTAATTAGTTTCTGTGAACTGTAAACACTGTCGGTACATGTGATAGGACAAGCCACATGTTTGACTGTAATTGTAGTCATGTTATATATGAGATAGGACAAGCCACATATTTGACTGTAATTGTAGTCATGTTATATATGAGATAGGACAAGCCACATGTTTGACTTTAATTGTAGTCATGTTATATATGAGATAGGACAAGCCACATGTTTGACTGTAATTGTAGTCATGTTATATATGAGATAGGACAAGCCACATGTTTGACTGTAATTGTAGTTATGTTATATATGAGATAGGACAAGCCACATGTTTGACTGTAATTGTAGTTATGTTATATATGAGATAGGACAAGCCACATGTTTGACTGTAATTGTAGTCATGTTATATATGAGATAGGACAAGCCACATGTTTGACTGTAATTGTAGTCATGTTATATATGAGATAGGACAAGCCACATGTTTGACTTTAATTGTAGTCATGTTATATATGAGATAGGACAAGCCACATGTTTGACTGTAATTGTAGTTATGTTATATATGAGATAGGACAAGCCACATGTTTGACTTTAATTGTAGTCATGTTATATATGAGATAGGACAAGCCACATGTTTGACTGTAATTGTAGTTATGTTATATATGTGATAGGACAAGCCACATGTTTGACTGTAATTGCAGTCATGTTATATATGTGATAGGACAAGCCACATGCTTGACTGTAATTGTAGTCATGTTATATATGAGATAGGACAAGCCACATGTTTGACTGTAATTGTAGTCATGTTATATGTGAGATAGGACAAGCCACATGTTTGACTGTAATTGTAGTCATGTTATATATGAGATAGGACAAGCCACATGTTTGACTGTAATTGTAGTCATGTTATATATGAGATAGGACAAGCCACATGTTTGACTGTAATTGTAGTCATGTTATATATGTGATAGGACAAGCCACATGTTTGACTTTAATTGTAGTCATGTTAAGTAGGGCAACTTGAGCAGTTATGACGGAATGCGTGATGGTTGCGTCATGTTGATGGCCGGCATGTCATAAAATCATGGGATACTGCCTGAAATAAACACCGACTGGAAATTTAAGCATTCTGTCAGTGTTGTATATCACCATTCTAACAGTTATGTTACGGAGTTCAAATTGTTTGATTTGAGAAAACTAACTCTAGATATACTGAGGCAAAGATTGCTAATGAAGGACAGTTAAATACATAGCAAAGGAGGATCACTTCATAGCACATGTTCTTTACATGACGTTGCAGTCAACCCCAAGCACTTTTTATCTGTTTGTGATGTCTTGTTAATTTACTTTCAATAGTTTCCCAATGCTTTCTGAACGACCAGCACTCATATCTTTGCATGGGAAACCAACGCTAGGCGGTCTGCTTCCAACCCCCCCCCCCCCCCAGCTGTGTTTCGAACGCGGCTTGCGGGATTACGAATTGCGTCGTAACGCCTTCGCCACGGAGTAGGCAATGGCAAATTACTGAAGTTAAAATTCCCTAGAAAGTGGACCTGTGATGTTGGGGTTGTTCGCGACGACATGCAACATATTTAATGTGATTCCAGTCTTCTTTCTACCAGTTTAAATGTGCTTACTAAATAAACATTGTACAGACCTCGGGGTAATGCACACCCTTGTCTCACATTTGTAAAGCAATACTTCTCGAGCTCGCATCTGCATTTGTCAACCTGGTACACACGACTAGACGGGTTGACCGTTGAGTGTACGACTTCTCTCATACTGCTGCTCCTCATGGCGATACAAGTGGTTCTGTATTCGGCGGTGGATTATATACAAGGTCCGAAACTCGGTGCAGATTGCGGGATAAAAAAAATGAACGCATGTTTTAAAGGCTAGAGTGTCGATTTCATTGCAACATATTTTATTCCATATGGTTCGGTGTCTTTTCGTAGAGCAGCCTGCCGCAAGCGTCGCACAAAGTACGAACTCCGTAGCTCCAGCGACGACTTCAATAACGTTATCAGTGGGAACTTTATGAAGCTAAACCTTATTACTTTTCATTTCTGTTGCTTTGTTTGTCATGATCATGTGTCATGTAGATAATCATGTTCGGCCATGTTTCGCCGTCTCACACCATCACCAGAGTCGTGTATCAACTTTGTGTTCTCATCTCCATTATGTCACGTGGCCTAACCATCCAGATTTTTATCTCTCTTTTGTTCTTTCCACCACAATCTTGTAGGTTGTTACTAAATTGTCTTGTTCTATTTTGTTTTCTTGATTAAAAACGTGCCCTAAAAAATCGTGTCTGTCTATCTTTAATTTCTCTGATCATTGTATGGTTTTCATTTTTTTCCTTGAAGATCTTTCTCATTGTTGTTTTTTTGTCTCTCCATGGTATTCTTTGCATTTTCCTCAGAAATTACATCTCCACTGCCAACAGATGTTTGCCAGCTTTTCTTACTACGGTACACGATTCACATCCATATAATTGTACACAATATATGTAGCTTGCTGCTTGCTTGCGTTCGCTGGCTGTGAACTCCAGCGTGTAGTCCTGTATCGCGGATGAAGACATCCTGTTGTCCAACATCAGTGTGATGTCATACCGGACTGAGGTTTGCGTGAGTATCCGTTGTCCCATTTCTGGCTTATTGGTGTGCAGACTGGTGGTTCCTCGCCATGCAGGCAGATACTCTCCGACTTCGGAAGAATCAGCGATCCTACTACGTTAGCCAGGACGCACGGCTAAGACGTGTTATTGGGTCTTGGCCAGTATGAAACCTGGCGCCTTGAAAACACTTCTGCGTCCCAATATATATGTAGCAGTTCAAAAATCTTTCTCTAGTTGCAGTTGACATCTGTGTATTGGTCAGTATGTTTCACGTCATGCAAAAGGTAAACGACTGCCAATGATTACGCTATTTATCATAATGAAAACCAAATTTTGTGCACATGACATCATATAACGGTACTTCACTTGTTAATTTTTTGTATTATTTATTTAGAGCATGTCCAGATTATCATAACAACAGGCTAGCATAATTGTTGTTTGGTGACCGAATGTATAAATAATTCTGTCCAAACAACTTCGGAAGAAACCACCTAAACAAAAGAAACAAATAAAGTTAAATTAAACAATGGGACATAACAACGTAATATATTAAGGGACATTACCTAATCTAAAGATATTTCTATCATTTACATTTCTGGCGACTACTTTGTTAATTTTTCAATAAATTCATTTGTAAATCAATCCTTAATTTTACTCCCCAAAATTTTAAGTTAAAGATTTAAAGAAACATTAACAGCATATTAACACAAGTAAATATTGTACTTACTTCTTTGCGCAATACGTTTTAATAATCTTCTTTCTTGGCTTTTCTAGATATAATATATGCTTAACTTAAACATCTCATCGTGATCAGATATCTTTTGACTAATTGCTATATTTTTGGCAGGCCTCTGAGAGGCCAAATAATCTTCGTCTATTTTTAATTTATCGGCCCTTTAGCTAAGATCAAAGTGTAGAATCTGCACTTCATCTGGCCAGGCTCTGCAGCCGAGGGGGTCATACGGATGACACACAGAGACGAGGAACCTCAGGGGGCGTCTATCCTTGGAGAACAGAACACCCTTATTTTCAAAACGAATGCGTTTTTATACACTGACAAACGTTAATCAATATTCAATGCTAGAAAACACTGCTGAGAGAGCTCACAGCAAGTCTGCAGTCATCAGAAGCAGACACATTTCTCTCTCTCTCTCTCTCTCTCTCTCTCTCTCTCTCTCTCTCTCTCTCTCTCTCTCTCTCTCTCTCTTTCATTACGTCCCTCACACTTCCCGGGGGAGGGTGTTCCCGTGTGTCCTTCTCCTGCCGTGTGTTCACATCCTGATCTGCAGCTAGGAGACGCTTTCATCGCTGATGGCGGCTATCCCACAATAAGTTTGTGGACGTGTCATGAGAAAGGGAACACTGCAGTATGTCGTCACTACGGTAAAGTTTGAGCAGAAGAAAGACAGGAGGAACGAACGAAGGAACGAACGAACGGACGGACGGACGAACCAACGAACAAGCTTTAATTTCAAAGGGTTAAGAAGTGGACACTTAGGCCCGTCTAAGGAGAGAATAATCTGTGCGGTTTGGCATTATGACATGGAGGAATATCAACATCGGAAAGGAGTGACAACACACGAGACACAAGACTGTGCGCAGATATGATCCCCTTCGCCAGACTTTGGGATATTCGATAGGAAGTCCAAACCTTAATATATAGTAAATACCAGGAATTATGAGGAACAAACCAGAACTCAATCCAATGCTGATGCCTGACTCTGAGAGGCAATAGGAACACAACCCTGATCGCAGACTCTGGTGATCGTGTGAGAAGGTGAACATGGTCGCTTATCTACATATGGCACATGATGGTGATGACACAGGGATTATGAGGAATGTACCAGAAATCAATCCAGAACTCTATTCGTGTCCTGGTTCTGAGAGACAAACAGGAAAATAGAAGAAGAGATAACAGAAACTGATTTAGTAAATCTAATTTAAAAACAAATAACACAAGAACTACAAGAACAAAACAGACATTTCCCGACTATATTGTTACTTGTTAAATAAAGACAATTGTATATTTATGAATGCCTTTATTTCTACATAACCTAACCAGGGAATAAAACTGGCTCACTAATAGCGTGATGTCTCGGAAGCTGACATATGTTGGTCATGTTAAGTTTCACGTGGTTTGGTCAGAACCAGGTTAGAAGGCGTAGTTCCTGAGAGAAGAGCCAGGGGTTGACCAACACGACATTGAACACGGGACATTGGGGACGCCTTGGGCATGGACATAAATGAGGAAGGGGAACTGGCGACGGGTCGTAAACCTCTGTGACAGGACGTGATGAGAGCGACGCTCTGCAGGATATATGCTACATGATGATGATAATTGCTGTGACCTAGTTGCCTGGTAAGGATGTGTTCAGGTATTTCTGTTTGCATATCCTATGTGAAGAAAAGGACAAATGCATCCATGCTTCAAGAGCTGAATATTGAAGAAGTTTGGTTACTAAAGGCGATAAATCAAAGAAAATTGAAATCTTTGGATCACTTGAAACGTCACGAAAGTTTGGAGAGAACAAGAATGGAGTGGTTTATGCCCGGAAAGAGAGAAAGAGTAAGGCCAAAGAGAAGATGGGTGCAGGATGTGGAGGATGATCTCTAGATGGGTGTATCGGACGCAGGACAACATGCTTACGATCGAGAGGTGTTCAGGAAGGTTGTTATGTTAGCAAGGTTCTGCAAAAGACATGCTACTAAATGAATGAATGAATGAATATCCTATTAACAGGACATCGCTGTCAACACCAGCATGTTACTGCTGTTGTTGAAGTCTTGGCAAGTTTACGTTCAGTAGTATGCGGGTTCACGTATGGTTCTAAACAATAGCCCTAACCTTTCACTGAGAACCTTGTGACAACATTAGTGACTAAAGATATTAGAGATAGAGCTGGACAGAGGAAGACAATGCTGGATGAGTTGATAAACCGGCTAAGAAGAATATCGTCTATTGAGTTTATCAAACATAGAGTCAATAGATGGTTGTGTGAATAACCCATAGGGACAACGACATAGAGGGAGATGGATAACAAATCAGAGAAGAGAATTAGAGGCATAACAATAGGTTAGTCACATTTACTTTACATGACGTCACGGTCAACCCCAGCATGTTTTGGCTGTTTGTAATATCTTGGCAAGCTTACGTTCAGAAGTTTTCTATTGCTTTCTAAACGACCAACACATGTACTATTGTATGAAAACCAAAGCAAGACGGTCTGCTTCCAAATCGTTCGCAGCTGTGTTTTGAACACGGTATGCAAACATATGAATTATTTCCGTAACTCATTCGCCACAGAACCGGCGGAACCATAAGACGTATCCGAAGTCGAACCCACAACTTCCGGGCGTGACGTAGGTGGCTGAACCATTTAGCCACGGAGACCACTGTGTGGAGGATATCGCCACTGAAGATCTTCATGTAGGACACTACCCTCCTGGCACCAGAAGAAGAGAGCCCTGTCCGCCGCATACCTCCACGTCTTTGATTTGTAAAGGATGGCTTTCATTACACATGGCTATCTCCATAAGTGCTCCAGCCCCCTCCCGTAGATAATGCAAGGAGACATTTAGTACTGCTACTTGTTGTTGGTGCGTATACTTGTATAATATTTATATCTATTGGTTTACCTTTCATTTTGACCATAATAACTCTATCTGAAATATACCAGTAACCATTAATTGACTTGGTTGTTAGTTTTAATAAAGTAGTAGTTCCATTCCTATCTCGTGTGAACCCCCTCCAGAATAAATTATTGTGATTGTATGTTGTAATTTTGCACGATATCTTCCATCTCATCTCACTATGCCTAGAATATTCTTTATTTTCATGCTTTACATTTCTCTTAACACATCGTTCACCTGCCTCAGCTTATTTAATGTCTTAACATTCCATGTTCCGATTTGAAATGAATTTCCCATTTTAAATATATTTCCTATTTTAAATTTATGCGTTATGATTTTGTCATGAGTAGCTGGATGAGGGTCTAGTGTCACATGTGGCTCATGACTGTCCCTACCCGACGAGGATGTCCTAAGATAGCCATTAATGTCGTTCACTGCCTCTGATATGTGACTATTAATTAAAACTTAGGAATATAATGTGGCGGTTTGCCCTTGACGTCCACATCCACATGGGGGTCTTTTACCTCTGCTTTTGACAGCCATTTATCAGAATAAGTGCGTACCCTACTGTCACAGCCTCACATTATCCACATTATCCGGTTAACCAACATTAGTTGATAGATATTAGCCAAGGGCTACAACTCCCGCCCAAGGGAAAGAAGTAAGACCCTCGAAGGCCAGAGTATTCCAGAATCTTCTCGAAGGACTGGCCAGTGAGTCCACTGTCCCGTGGACACGGATGTGGCCCGCCTATTGCGGGGTCCACGAGGAACTCGAACAGAGTTACCACCCGTGTCGGATTGCGACACGTGTGGATCGGCAGAGAGAGACGGGACATCGAAGAGGCAACAGGGCCTGCCTTATAGGGACTCAATAGTTTAGACCCATGTGTATTTGGGGTTCATAGACATATGCTAGATAGTTTGCTTAGAATGTTTGATGATGTTAAACTGTGTGATGATGTTAAACCTCTGTGATATGCAACTCAGTGCGGGCTTGTTAAACCCACTGCGCCAACGCACTGTATATTGAAATACAATAAATGTTAGATATTATATTTAACGGAGTTATTGTTGCCTGTGTGAGCCCGAGCTCAGATACCTAGACATACAACACGCTGACAGGCTTTTTGGGGGCTAAGCTCCGGTTTTGGCATAAGCTTTACGTATAGACGGCTATTGATTGCCAAGTAAAATAGTAAATTAATCATATCAAATTGATGTTTGAAGAAGTTTAACAAATTTGCATCTATCTAGTGATCAACTAGTATTAATATGAGTCCCTCTGCAGCTAGTCTCTCAATGATGTTAATACTATAAACTATTTTGACATGACTGTGACATTTTTTGACTGTTACTAATTTTTTCTCATTCTACGAGCAGATTGTTCCGCGAATTGTGTGGTGTGTAACCTATGTAAACTATCCAACAGTGGCGAGAGTACAAGACAACATTCACAAGTTCTGGGATCATAAGATAAGTTTCATATCATGCCCATTGCAACCCTAAGCAGTACTTATCACCATCCATCCATGTATCATTATGCTTTGCATTGACTTGTATGTATATTCATGACCTTGTAACCAACATAACTTTGCATTTGGATTTGCGCATGTAATAATTATGGGAGATAACTAAATTTTCTACTCCCCAACATTTTTTCTAAGGGATTTAACTTCAGTATAATTACCAACAAGTAAAAGACAAAATGTCTACTTTAGACAAATGTATTGAGCAAGGTATGAAATTAGGTTATAAAGAAGAGAAACTGTCAGAATGGGCACAGAAGACGCACGCAGAGAACATTGCCCGTGAAGAAAGAGCGATAGAACGAGAAGAAAAACAAAGGCAAATGCAGGCAGAAGAGAAGAAAATGCAAATGCAGGCAGAAGAGAAGAAAATGCAATTGCAGGCAGAAGAAAAGAAAATGCAAATGGAGGCAGAAGAGAAAAAGATGCAGATGCAACTACAAGCTGAAGAGAAGAAAATGCAATTACAGGCTCAAGAGAAACAATTAGAGCTTGAAGCGGCGGCCAAACAAGCCCAATTGAATGCCGATACACAAATAAAATTAAAACAGATGGAGATTGATTCCAACGTAGAAATATCTGTAAATAAACTGAGAAGCATGGAGGAAGAACAAAAATATAACAAGTATAAAGACCTCGTGAAAGCATTCTGCTGAGGAGATTCCATCAGTGCATACCTGGAAAATTTTGAGTGTCTAATGTCCTACCATAAGATCATAAAATCAGATTGGTCATTTATTTTAATGAGAAACTTAGCTCTAGAACCTTTGAAAGTAATAGAGACAGTGCCACAGGAAATGAGAAAAGATTATGATTACTTAAAGCAACGCATTCTCCAACATTTCTCTTTACATACTGCAGGTTACCAACAACAATTCGCTAAATTATCCCCTCAACCAAATCAAACCTTCATAGACTACGTGTCTACAGTTCAGGATGTGTGCACAAAGTGGATTAACTCAGCTAAAACTAACAACAGCCATGACAAACTAAAAGAACTCATTATTATTGACAAAATAGTTAGTACAATCCCCACACCTTTTGCTAAGTTTTTGAAAATGGACTGTAGGAGTATTCAGGATGTAGAGACAAAGGGGAACGCATTTTTCACAGCGAACAGAGATATTTTCCAATTAAACCTAAGTCAGAACGAAAAAGCAGCAGTGGTAAACACTAGATACTCGAAACCAACTGAAAGCAAGTTTAAACCACGCTCAAATGTCAGGAAGCCAGTTAAGTGCCAATATTGTAGTTTGACTCACGAAGAATACGCTATGTGCGATAAATCGCCCAACTATCCACACCATCTCAAAATGATCGTGGAGAAGCAGAAGAACAAGAGAAATGCGTACCAGAGAGCGGTCAAATGCTATTTTTGCAGTAGCTTTGGGCACTACAGTCGCTTTTGTGATGGCCGAAAATTATTGAAACAGGCCAATGCTGCACTAGTTGAAAGTTCCTCAGAGGAAGATATTGAGTTACTGAATGAGTGTGACAATCAAAACGAAAGTTTGAGTGAGCTAGGAAATGCAGTGCACATTATTGACACCATTACAGACAGTAAGTGTAACACCTGTACGAAATTCCAACTTGACACAACATTACTATGTGGCCACACTATCCCTATTTCAAATGAAACGGCCAATGCTGCCTTATCTTCTACAGGCAAGCTAAATTTCTTAACAGGGTTTGTAAATAACAAAAAGTGCACATTAATTCGTGATTCCGGCGCAACGCTCTGTGGGATTAAGAAAACATTAATCAACGACAAAAACTATACACACAAACACGTAACTTGTCGCACATTCTCAGGCACTATAGAGAAATACCCCCTTGCTCTTGTCGAAATTCGAACACCGTTCATATCAGGACTAGTATTGTGCGCAATCCTAGAAAATCCTGTCGCTGATATTATACTTGGGAACCTGCCCAACATACGACCTTGCTCTGAAAAGGAAATCAGAGATTGGGAGCGGAGAAACGGTACACAGCACCCAAACAGCGATCCGAAAGAGAAACACCATTCATGCTTGTCTCAATCTGCCAAAAGGACAAGGGAGACAACCAATGAAGTAATTCAGAAAGAATTCACCGAGGTGTATGATGCAGGGGCGGTCGAATCTGTCAGTGATACGACCAACTTAAAGCCTCGAATTGAGGATGCTACCGATCTACCAAGTACCAAGCCTGTAGATGTGCAACAACACACACAACACACGAATGCAATAACACGACAGACAACTCACAAAACTCACACCGACCAACTGCAGGAGTCACTAGAAATTGTAGCACCAAACACTACCATCACTAATTTTGGAGATGAACAAAAATCAGATCCTACACATTCACCATATTTTAGGTTAGTAGGACTTAAACCAAAATTATCTAAGAACGCATCGTGGTCATTTACATTAAAGAACAATGTGTTGACTAGATTATACACTAGAGATCAGACCACAATACAGCAAGTAGTGTTACCACAAGCACATCGAGAGAAAGTACTAAAGATAGCCCATGACTCACCTTTCGGAGGTCATATGGGGTACGAAAGGACTAGAGCCAGGGTCCTGACCCAATTTTATTGGCCGAAATTTTGCCAAGACATAAAAACCTACTGTAGATCATGTAATATATGTCAGAAACTGGTGAAAAAGGGGAAAAACCCCACGGCAAAAGTTCAATCAACCACAACTGCCTCGAGGCCATTCCATGTAAATATGTTAAAACCATACTATACTAGACAGGACACTGACACGAGTGAGCAAACGCAACTAACTGATGACAGAAACGAAACGACCATGACCCAACTGAGTAACATCTCGACAAACGAAGCATCGTTAACGACGCACTCTTACGACAACAAAGACGACAACGACATATGTACATTACCGACAATATGTGATAACGACAGCGACGACCAATTTAATGACATATTGACAACGATTAATCTCGACGACGACGACAATGACATTGAGGACAATTTACAAACAGTAGCATCTGGGATAAATCAGACAGACGTAGACAATACTGAAATCCAAGTACCGATTATGAATGACGACGGTAGTATAAAGGACATACAAATCTCTGACACTTTGACACAACAGCAGCGACAAGACATTTTGACTCTCCTTAACGAGTATAAATCTATCTTCTCTAACAAACCTGGACGGACTGACAAAATAACACATTCAATTGTGTTGACAGATCTGACACCGGTCAAATGTAGACCATATTCTATTCCTCTGCATTATAGAGCAAATTTAGACAAAGAAATTTTAGATTTAGAGCAAAATAGAATAATTCAGAAATCTATGTCTCAATATTCTTCACCGATTGTCCTGTTGAAAAAGAAGGACCAAACAATCCGTTTGTGCATCGATTATAGAAAGTTAAATACAATAACCACAACAGATGCGGGGCCGATGAATAGCTGTGAAGACCTCATTTTGAACATGTCTCAATCATCCTTATTTTCAAAGGTTGATTTAGCGAAAGGTTATTGGCAAGTACCACTACACCCTGCTTCTAGACATATAACAGCATTCGCAACACCTCTCGGTTTGTACGAATGGAGATATCTTCCATTTGGTCTGAAGAACGCTCCCGCCACATTTGTTAGGTTAACTAGATTGCTATTGCACGGAATTAAAGATGTCCAAGCTTATATTGATGATATATGCATTCATTCTTCTAATATGACTTCTCACTTACTTACACTCAAACAAGTCTTAGACCAAATCTTTCTTTTCGGACTTACTATCAAACCTTCCAAGGTTGAAATAGGCTATAAACAAATAGACTTCCTTGGTCATAGAATTTCTGAAGGCAAACTGCTGACAGATGAGAAAATTGTTTCGAAGATTCTCAATCTGGAAGTTCCTACCACAAAGAAACAAATTAGAAGTTTATTAGGTCTTATAAACTATTATTCTAAGTTTATACCAAATTGGGCAGAACTTACATCAGTTTTTTTCGAATATGTTGACAAAAGATCATCCATCAAAAGTTTGTAAAAGTACCAGCTTAGACGATGCAATATGCAGATTGAAACGCATTTTTTCTAATCCACCAGTCTTACGATTACCAAACATAGATTTACCCTTTATTTTGACCACAGATTCGAGTGCTATCGCAATTGGAGGATGTTTAATGCAAGAAGTGGATGGAGTGAGACACCCAATTCTCTACGTAAGCCGTAAGCTGAAGAAAGCAGAGACCCGTTACTCTACAGTGGAATTGGAGGCATTAAGTCTATTATTTTGTATGCTCAGATTGTCTAAGTTCCTCTTGGGTGCCCACTTCGTTGTACTCACCGACAATTCGCCATTGTTGGTACTTAAGCAAGGTGTTCCCAAAAACCATCGTTTGCAGAGATGGTGTCTTCTTCTCCAAGATTTAGACTTAGAAATCCGCCATATCAGAGGCACTGATAACATTATAGCTGATATTTTATCGCGGCAGGCGAATGCGCCAACAGAATAACATTTGGCATATTGACCATTCGCCATACCAGAAATTGTGATATTTTATCCCGTGGCATAGAACAGTGTAACTTTACACCTGCTAAAGAACTTTCAGTTAAAAGTAATAACACCCCAGTGAATAGGTTACTTATGACACCTACGAACATGAAACGTTGATAGGATTTTGTTTGTTAAGAGCTATAATATCATTTACTAAAGCTCCAAGACCAATACGAGCGAGAGACATTAACTGTGAAATGATTTCAACTAGTGAATTGACATTCATCATGAAAACATTAAGAACACTTTATACTCGACATTGAGAACATTCGGTACTTGCTGTGGCTAATAGACTTTGCAAACAGCCGAAATAGAACTACGTCAACGACAACACTCAAGAGACAGCCATACTAACTATTAACATTCATGGCACGATACGCTAACAACAGGAGGACAACGCGCACATCATCGTTGGATTTAGTTACTTAGTTAATTAATTAATTTAGTATTGAATATGTATTATATTATTATGTATATAAAATGTGTTAACCTGTAATTTGTACATTTTCTACTATATTATTACAGGTATTTCCATTCATAGGTTAAATAACCTGCCTATGCCATTTTCTCTATGTAAATTATAAACCATTTTTGAGTCATCGTACAAAAAGTACGTATTATCTTAAAGGGAAAATATCGCCTATTCCGTTTTTTCTAAGGGAAATAACACTTACCTCAACTTTAATTATATATTTTAACCAAATACTATTTTGAATGAAAGATGTGTGAATGGCAGTGTGAAAGAATTAAATGAGAGAGCGATATACTGAGCGGACAAATTGTACGCAAAACGTATTTATTTTAATTTGTCTTCGTCTTTCATGTAAATTGTACCACTTGTCTAAATTGTTGATACATGTTTAGCAGTTAGTTTAGTACTCTTAGTTAGCAGTTAGGATACTACATCTAAGCACCACTGCTTGGAATGCCTGATCATGTATTGCACACATTGGAGTAATTCATGATTAAGGATATCCCAACTCGTGACGCTTGGAAATAAGCCACACATTCAGCACACATTTACACAAAACTCAAAACTGAACACTATCAATTAAAATGCAGTCATTTTATTAGAAGCAGCAACTTATTAGTCAACACACTAACAAGCCAAGAGGGACACATGTAGTCAGATGGGATAAAATAACAACGTAACTACATATTTAGCATTATACAACATACGAGAGTAAAAGTGTATTGAAATGCACACACAGAACAAGATTTGTAGGTGTACTTAATTAGCCAAGACTTGTGTCTTGTTAATCCTCTTTAAAACAGAGGTTAATTATCTTGGTATCAATGGGATGCTATGAGAAGGACGGGTTGTAGACACAACTAGTAAACGTCACGTAACTTCGGTCAGATAAGCATTGTTAAGGACACAGGAGAGAGAGAGAGAGAGAGAGAGAGAGAGAGAGAGAGAGAGAGAGAGAGAGAGAGAGAGAGATCTTCACCAAATCAGAGAAGTGGTGTATGGGAGAATACATGAGTGTTGATGCCAGTATGTAGGGTACCAAGTTATTGTCCACCAAACTACATACACCGACTTTATGTGATTCTGTGACAGAATTAGTGCAGAACTAATTACCCTATAACAACCCATCAAATTAGGGGAGAGGGGGGACTCCTGTCACAGCCTCACATTATCCACATTATCCGGTCAACCAACATTAGTTGATAGATATTAGCCAAGGGCTACAACTCCCGCCCAAGGGAAAGAAGTAAGACCCTCGAAGGCCAGAGTATTCCAGAACCTTCTCGAAGGACTGGTCAGTGAGTCCACTGTCCCGTGGACACGGATGTGGCCCGCCTATTGCGGGGTCCACGAGGAACTCGAACAGAGTTACCACCCGTGTCGGATTGCGACACGTGTGGATCGGCAGAGAGAGACGGGACATCGAAGAGGCAACAGGGCCTGCCTTAGAGGGACTCAATAGTTTAGACCCATGTGTATTTGGGGTTCATAGACATATGCTAGATAGTTTGCTTAGAATGTTTGATGATGTTAAACTGTGTGATGATGTTAAACCTCTGTGATATGCAACTCAGTGCGGGCTTGTTAAACCCACTGCGCCAACGCACTGTATATTGAAATACAATAAATGTTAGATATTATATTTAACGGAGTTATTGTTGCCTGTGTGAGCCCGAGCTCAGATACCTAGACATACAACACGCTGACACCTGCTCTGCTCAGCAACAAATGTGTCCATATATCCCGGTGGATACTCGGTCCCCAGGGCTGCGTTTGTCACAACATTGTGGGTTTTCCCATCCTCTACCACTGGGAGGTGCAGATGAGATTTTACCTTCCAAAGTTATGGTTTATGATGGTCAAATCTCTCTAGTAAAGCTGAACTATAGAACACACATACTCTCAGTCCTGTATACTGTCTTCCATGTTAAAAAAAAAAAAAAAAAAAAAAAAAAAAAAAAAACTAGCATCCCTTTTTGATTACATACCAATGGACTGGGCATAGGAATAGCGTCTTCTTAAGCAAATCTCACCATTCGTAATTTATAAACAATTCTGTTCAATCAACTTCGTGAGTGGCCACATTAACAAAATGAACAAAATTAAATTAAGGCACGGGACATAACGACTTCGCATATTAAGGGACATTACCTGTTCTAAAAAACCTATCTAACATTTACAGTTCTGATTTCATTGTAAATCAACATTTATTGTCATTCCGCAATATTTTGTTTTATATTTCCTAAAGAACAATAAACAGCATCTTAACACTTACATATATATACTTGTACGACTTAGTGACATTTTGTTCTCACATTTTCAAAATCTGCTTTCCTGGCTTTTCTGGAATAATGTATATATCTTCACTAGATTCTCTTGATATGATACATATTGTAGGACATTAGACGGGAACTGAAGCGGGCGAAAGACACAGCGCCAGGTCCAGGTGGGGTGAGGTATTCCCATATGAGGAACATAAAGGATGGGGACTTGGAGGAGATGGCTCTTTGTTTCAACCTAAGTATCAATACGGCGGAAATACCCCAGGATTGGCTGCATAGCTACCTGGTCCCACTCCCAAAGCCAAGTAAGGATCACTCCAGACTTAATGGATACCGAATCACAACCCTGAAAAACACGTATAGCAAAGTCCTCGAAAAGATAGTAGCACGCAGGCTCCATCAACATTTGGAAAGTCGGAATCTGCTTCCCCAAGGACTCGGGAGCTACCGGCCTGGAAAGGACACCTGGGACAATGCTGCAACTTTTGCATTTGATGTATACGAGGGTTTCCAGGGTAAACAGAAGACAGTGGTGGTAGCTCTTGACCTGGAGGATGCGTATAACAGGGTCAGGTATGATCGGTTGATATACACACTGTTGGACATGGAGGTCTGCCCTTGCCTTGTTAGATGGGTTGCGGCAGTCCTTTATGAGCTTAAGGTTGCACTGAGCATGTGTACCTGGATTTCTGACCCCTGTACTATTACACCTGGGTTGCAGCAGGGATCTGCCTTGTCCCCGGTGCTCTTTAATGTCTACACCAGCAAAATCGCAGCTATTGCGACACCAGGTGTGGGTAGAATCTTGACATTTGCAGCTGATGTGCTGGTGTACAGACAGGGCAGAGACAGGGCCAGTTTGGCGAAAGACGTACAGGTGGCGGTAAACAAGGTGACGGGGTGGTGCAGGGACGCAGGGGCCATTATAAACCCAAACAAGGCATCAGTTGTGTTGTACTCCCTGGATAACCGGATCGTCAAGGCAGATGTCCCATGTATTATGTTGAATTGATGTCCTCTTAGTCGAGAGAGTAAATTGAAGTACTTGGGTATCACATTTGACAGGTGTTTGTCTTTTAAGGATCATGTGGAGGCTTTGGTAGTGAAGGTTGGTAGGGGGCTTAATGCATTGAGGGCTATGGCAGCAACCGGGGTAGATCAGAGTATGCTGTACAGGCTCTTTCAGCAGTTAATAATTTATGTCATTGAGTATGGTTTGGGGCTGCTGGCAGTATCAAAAAGCCAGCTTGAAAGGTTGGAGCGCACACAGAATGCTGTCATGCGGTTAATACTGGGGTGCACAAAGGACGCACCAATTATCTGCATGAGGCATATCCTGGCGCTACCTACAATGACGGATAGGCATAGGTACCTGAGAGTTGCCGCAGACAGGGATCGCCCGCTGCATGCAGCAATGGATATTGTAAAGGGTCATAGACTAAGACTAGGCAGGTCCTGGATGGCACAGGCAGAACTTTCTATAAGTCAGGTGTGTGATCTAGAGACCATCAATCGGGAAAGAGAGTGGGTTGAAGTTCCGGAAGTCATGACGGACTGGCACAATGTAATAATAACACTGGGTCGTGAGTGCAGAGAATGGGCAGTGGGCTGCACTGAGTTTGAAGTGCAACAGCTGATCCATATCAACACACATCAAGGTGACATAGTCATCTACACCGATGGGTCAGTGGTGAGAAACAGACGTAGTGGCTGGGGCTTTATTGCAAAGGCTAATGGGCGAGTCTCGAAAAAGGATAGCCTGGCATACGAGTCTACGACCTCCAGCATGAGAATGGAGGTGAAGGCAGTAACAGCGGCATTCCGGTGGCTAGAGGAGACTACTGCAACACACGTTGTGTTCATTACGGATTCAAAGAATATGCTTAGCAAGGTGGAGGAAGGAATGTTTCGTGTGGAATTGCTCTCGTCGCTTCAGAGGTCACAGAGTGTGAGAATTGTATGGATATTTTGCCCTGGCCATGCGGGTGTACGGGGGAATGAACAGGTTGATAGGCTAGCAGGGAATGCACCTCTTGGTGGTATTTTGCCTATGGACAAGGGGGAGGTGGTCGTGCGCTTTTGGGACCAGGTGGAGAAGGTGGAGGAACAGATTGAGAACCCATATGTACAAAGAATGAGATTGCGGAGGATCGGCAGGGGTTCTGGAAGAATCTCAAAACTGAGAGGGAAGACCAGGAGAACTTTTAATCCGATAGCGGTGGGAACGATTAGTAGTATGACTCTTCGCTGGCTGTTTAACGAAGGGACTGAGCACATATGGGAATGTTCTGAGTGCAGTCATGTCGGTTCTTAACTCAACTCTACACAACTGAAGAAAATTCCATTTACTTGTATATTAAATTGCATTATTTCGTTCTTCCTAGTGACGACCATAATGTGTCTTTTTACAATTTAATTCTAACCCTAGTTGTTCACTGTGTGTAACAACCGCATTTACTATAAAATGTTGCAGGTCCTGTTCATTGTCTGCAATTAAGACTGTATCATCTGCATATCTAATGTTATTGATGCATCGTCCTCCAGTGTTGATTCCTTTCATATCTTCAATATTTCTGAAAATACTTTCACTGTACGGGGAAAACATATCTGGAGACATTACACATCCCTGTCTCACACCTCTCTTAAAATATATATATATATATATACAATAAGTCAATCACACAGTTCTGTGACATGGCCTGTGAATGTTGTTGGTGTGATTAGATAACAGCAACGTCGAACTTTATAATCCCGTTCTTCGGGTGGCGCTAGGTGTGTAATGCGCATGCGCAGCGCATAAACAAAATGGCGACTGTACTTACAGAGTGTATAACCAAAGAGCGACGTGATGTTGTGTGTTTTTTGTGGGCAAAAGGACTTCTGCAAAGGAAATTCATAAGTAAATGATAACTGCTTATGCTGACAAATATTTATACCGTAAAGCGGTACGTAGCTAGGTAGAAAAATGTTATCAAGGACGCTCTAAAATTGTTGATGAAATCCGATCTGGTCGTCCTGTTGAGATTGCAACAGAAGCATCCGTGCAGCTGGTGGAGGAGATGATTTGAGTTGAGAGGCAAGTAACGATAGACTCTGTAGCATTCGCAATAGGGCGCTCACATGGTTCAGATATAGCATGATGCATGATCAATTGAAATGTAAGAAAGTGTGCTCAATGTGGGTACCTAGACAATTGAAGGAGGAACACAAAGTGAACCGATTTGGCCTGTCCTTGCATCATCTCTGTCGATACGAAGATGAAGGAGAAAATATGCTGAACAGGATTGTTACTGGGGACGAGTCATGGGTGCTTCACTACCAGCCCGAATCAAACCATGCTTCAATGCAATGGAAACATCCTTCTTCGCCTTGTGTCCAAAAATTCAAGGTTACGCCATCAGCAGGGAAGGTTATGCTGACAGTGTTCTGGGATTGTCAAGGAGTGCTTTTAATCAATTTCAAGAAGAAAGGTGACAATGTGAATTCTGAATCGTACTGTGAAGATCTATCGATGCTTTATGATGCAATTCGAAGAAAGCGTCCAGGATTGCTGACTAGAGGAGTGTTGCTTCTTCATGACAATGCCAGACCACATACGGCTCGATTAACTCAGGAGAAAATTAACCAACTAAGGTGGGAAGTTCTGGAATATCCACCTTACGATTTCCACCTTTTTAGTCCCCTGAAAACCCACCTTGGCGGGAGACATTTCGCGAATGACGCCGAAGTTGAATATGAAGTGAAAACATGGTTTAGAAAACAGAGCACGCAGTTATATGCAGCCTGTTTGGGAGGACTGATAAAACGATGGGATAAGTGCATCAATGTTAGTGGAAATTATGTTGAGAAATAAAGGGACAATGTATGTATAAAAATAAACTAGTTTCAAGTTGTTATCATATTTAGTTATTTTTCTACAGCCATTTGTGACTTTACTTATTGACTAGCCCTTGTATATTGTTGCATGCTACTTTGTCTACATTCTCTGACTTATTTCAACCTCTTACATTTCATCGTCTGTTGTTAATTGATATAAGTAAGAACAACTTTTGACCTGCACACATTGATTTCCATTTACATTAATTTTCGAAAGTGGCTTGATGCTGTCAGTGTTGATAACCATTGTTTTTATTTACTTTATGTTTATATCCAGTCATTTTGATCGCCTAATGTTTACAATTAATCCGCTATGGTTCGGTTAACAAAACAATCGTCAATGTATCTTTTACTGCTTATTGCTAGTCCTCGAATTTGGTGTTGAGGTCTTCGAGGCAGCTAGATTAATGCGCTTGCGCTTACATTTCCGGTGCCCTGTCGGCGGTTCAATCCCTACACTGGTTAGTTGGACTTGAATGTTGACATCTCGTTCAGAAAGCAATGGTAAACTTTAAAAAAAACAGTTAGTTGCATATCCTTTACATGACGTTACAGTCAACCCCAGCACCTTTTGTCTGTTTGTGATTTCTTGTAAATTTACTTTCAGTAGTTTGCCATTGCTTTCTGAACGACCAGCACTCATATCTTTGTATGGGAAACCAACGCTAGGCGGTCTGCTTCCAAATCGCCCGCAGCTTTGTTTCTAACGCGGTATGCGGGATTACGAATTGCGTTGTAACGCCTTCGCCACGGAGCGTCCAATGGTAAATTACTGGACGTAAAATTCCCCAGAAAGTCGACCTGTGATGTTGGGGTTGTTCGCGACGACATGCAACATATTTAATGTGATTCCAGTCTTCTTTCTACCTGTTTAAATGTGCTTACTCAATAAACATTGTACAGACCTCGGGGTAATGCCCACACTTGTCTCACATTTGTAAAGCAATACTTCTCCAGCTCTGATCGACTAGACGGGTTGGTCGTTGAGTGTACGACTCGCTTATGCTGCTGCTCCCCATGGTTGTACAGCTGGTTCTGTATTCGGCAGTGGATTATACACAAGGTCCGAAACTCGGCGCAGAGTGCGGGATAAATAAAAAAGGAACGCATTGTGTAAAGGCGATAGGGTAGACTTCATTGCGACAGGTTTTTTCCCATATGTCTCGCTGTCTTTCAGCAGAGCGGCCTGCCGCAAGCGTCGCACAAATCATGAACTCCGTAGCTCCAGCGACGACTTCCATGACGTTATCAGTGGGAACACTTGAAAGCTAAGCCTTACCACTTTTCAAGTTTTTTTTTTAATAATCGTGCCATGTAGACAATCATGTTCCGGCATGTTTCGCCATCTCACACCATCACCAGTCTTGGATGAACTTTGTCTTCTGGTCTCAGTTATGTCACCATCCAGATATTTATCTCTCTGTCTTCCTTTTGTTCTTTCCACCACAATCTTGCAGGTTGTTATTAAATTGTCTAGTTTTTTTTTTCCTTGTTTAAAAACGTGCCCTAAATAATCGTGTCTGTCTATGTTTAATTTCTCTAATCAATGTATCGTTTTCTAATGACTTTCTCATTGTTGTTTTTGGTCTCTCCATGGTATTTTGTTGTCATTTTCCTCAGAAATTACATCTCCACTGCCAACAGATGTTTGCCAGCTTTTCTTAATACTGTACACGATTCACATCCATATAATTGTAGCAGTTCAACAATCTTTTTGTATTTGCAGTTGATATCTCTGTATTGGTCAGTATGTTTCCCATCATTAAATTAATGTTTGCATATCCTTTACAGGACATCGCTGTCAATATCAGCATCTTTCAGCTGATTGTTGATTTCTTGGCAAGATAACGCTCAGTAGTTTGCCATTGCTTTCTGAGCGACTGGCTCACATATCCCGTAAGTTAACGACGCAGTTAGAGCCGCTACCGATTTTCGCCGTCGTCACGTTACTCACGAGAGTATACGGGATTACAGAGGAAGTCGCTTACCTCTAGGCCATGGAGCGCGGTGTTTCCCATCATGCAAAAGGTACAAGACTGCCGCTACATACGCTGATTATCATAATGAAAACCAAATACTGTACACAGGAAATCATAAAATGGTACTTCGCATGTTTATTTTTGTTATTATTTATTTAGAGCATGTCCAGATTATCATAACAACAGGCTAGCATAATTGTTGATTGGTGACCGAATTTATAAATAATTCTGTTCAAACAATCACGTAAGCAAACGGAACAAATAAAATTAAATTAAAGCATGGGACATAACAACTTAACATATTAAGGGACATTACCTAATCTAAAGATACTTTTGAAATTTACAATTCTGGCAACTACTTTGTTAATTTTTTGTTAAATTCTTTTGAACATCAACACTTACTAACACTTCCAAATTTTTACAGGTATATATGTAAAGAAACATAAACAGCATATTAATACAAGTAAATATGGTACATAATTTTTTGCATAATACATTTTTATAATCTGTTTTCTTGGCTTTTCTAGAATAATATATGAGTAACTTAAGCATGTTATCGTGACTGAAAG
>OY992896.1:70264308-70324308 GCA_963921405.1 Cepaea hortensis
TTTGCGGTACCGTCCACAACCCAGCTGGCCAAGTTGGAACGGGTTTAGACAACGGTCGTCCCTCAAAGGAAGGCAGGGACAGTCCATGGCATTTTCCGCCATCCAGGGCGGCTTCCATAATTGCAGGGCCGGCACATAGCGCCCTGGTGTTGGGCTTACCGAGGGAATCGTCACGTCCTGCTCATGGCTGCTTTAATTCCTCACTTCAATATATTGGGCATTTCGTTCGCCCCGAGCCGTTCCTGCACAGACCAGACTGATCTGCAGTCAATATCCACTCGGCGAGGTTTTCGGACATGTGCTTGTCGATGTGTCCGCCAGAGCTGTTCCAGACACGTCGGACATTCGCAAACTACCTAGTCAGAGCTGTTCCGAACAAGAGCGGCATTCGGAAACTAGGCAGCTGCTCTTAGCACGAGGGAAGACTAGCTTTTCCGGTCACGAAAGACATTTCACTCGGACGTAATTGCGTAGTGCCATTTTTATTTTGCCGCCCGTAGGCGACACTTCCGGCTTCAGCGGGCATTTTTGATGAGGTTAGCCTTCCTCGGGTTTCGAGACTCTTATTTCGACTTCCACACAGCAAGCTTCCACTTCGGGCTGCCACGTAATGCATTCGCAAGACAGGCGTTCCATTTCGTGTCAACGAGACAATTTTCCACCTTTGACTACACTCACTCCTTGAGTACGGTTACAGACTATCTACGGGACGTGCGACCGAGGTGTTTTTCCACCTTTTGTACACCGCTCACGAGGTAGGCTACATGTGCTGCCGGCTCAGCACCTTACCTCCGTGCGTCTGTGGGCGAGTAACGGTCAGGTCCTCTCATACGGGGATACCTCATATCCCCCAGCTAAGAGCCATCGAACGTATCTGCGCCAAGCATGTAGCGTGCTTAGCACCTCACCACAATTTTGATGAAGGTTTGTGTCGGCCAGGCTCTCACTTCCGATGGTTTAAGGCTTAGAGACGTTCAGCCATACAACTCGGCTGGGAGCCTTAGAGGTTATGTCAGAACTGAGTTTTTTGGCATCGTTTGCCTGATTTTGACTGCTATCCTCAGTCTACCCGCAGAGCAGCAGGTTGTGTCTCTCTTAGTCTGGTCCCTATCCCACGAGCTGTCCGATATGTTGTTTTCCTCCATCGGCAAGCACATGGGGTCGATGGGACACGCAAGCTCCCCCACCACGGCAAGGAGAAGACACATCGGGGGAGGAGAGAGATACACAGAGAGAGAGAGAGAGAGAGAGAGAGAGAGAGAGAGAGTGTGTGTGTATGTGTGTGTGTGTGAGAGAGAGATACAGAGAGAGAGAGAGAGAGAGAGAGAGAGAGAGTTTGTGTGTGTGCTTGAGAGAGAGTGTGTGTATTTGTGTGTGTGTGTGTATGTGTGTGGGAGAGAGAGAGTTTGTGTGTGTGAGAGAGAGAGAGAGATACAGAGAGAGTGTGTGTGTGTGTGGGAGAGAGAGAGTGTGTATGTGTGTGGGAGAGAGAGAGTTTGTGTGTGTGTGAGAGAGAGAGATACAGAAAGAGAGAGTGTATGTGTGTGGGAAAGAGAGAGAGAGTTTGTGTGTGTGTGAGAGAGAGAGAGAGATACAGACAGAGAGAGAGAGTGTGTGTGTGTGGGAGAGAGTGAGTGTGTGTATGTGTGTGGGAGAGAGAGAGTTTGTGTGTGTGTGAGAGATAGAGAGAGATACAGAGAGAGAGTGTGCATGTGTGTGGGAGAGAGAGAGAGTTTGTGTGTGTGTCTGAGAGAGAGAGAGATACACTGAGAGAGAGAGAGAGTGTGTGTGTGTGGGAGAGAGAGAGTGTGTGTATATGTGTGGGAGAGAGAGAGAGAGAGAGAGTTTGTGTGTGTGTGTGTGAGAGAGAGAGGGAGATACAGAGAGAGAGAGAGTGAGAGAGAGAGTGTGTGTATGTGTGTGGGAGAGAGAGAGTTTGTGTGTGTGTGTGTGAGAGAGATACAGAGAGACAGAGACACAGAGAGAGAGTGTGTGTGTGTATGTGTGTGTGTGTGTGTGTATGTGTGTGTGTGTGTGTGCATTGGTGGACTGGGTTTACTAATAGTATTTGCCAAGGTTCATAGGTCAGTGACATGGCAAACATGTTGCCTCATGTTACAGGTGGCCCACTGTCAAAGTCTTGCTTAGGGCAAGAATTATGGCTCGTATCTTGACAAGTGTGATACTAAATATGCTTATCAAATAACACGAGGCTAACAACCGATAATATAATTCGCGCTATTTATTCGCGCACTGCACACATCAGAAACAATACAAGCTTCGCGCAATCACAATTCACAATATCCAATAGATTATAAATTCAAGCAATCAATACATCAATATAATAATACATCAATGCACTCCACTTACAAGTCACACAGACAGGCGTTCCATCTCCAACGGTCATACAGGCTAGCTATCAAGACATACATAAAACTCTCAAGCCGCATTCGCACGTCAGTCCGTTACGGCCCCCAAGCCTAGTCTGGCTGGACTTTCAGCACACACCACAGTTGTGCTCGAGTCAGCCCGCGTGACCCCTCAATGTTCACGCTGTGTTCCAGCTGACCGCCGACTGCTTAGTATCGCTCAGCGTTGATTGCCTGGCGTTGTTGAAGACGCCGCGTTATAGCTGTAGTGCTTATAATAGATCAGCGTTACATTGTCGGGCGTTGGTGCAGACAACGCGTTATAACTCTGGGTGAGACACTGACATCCCCCCCCCCGCACCCTCATTCTCATGAAAGGTTTTCCTTTCATGTACTCTATGTAGCTGTTCTTTATCTTGTCAGAATCGAACTTTGCACTTCATCTGACGGAACTCTTTAGTTTGTCTTCATATGTACAGGTGATTAGTAAACAATATGCATACAATCCCCATGCCTACCCATCAAGCATACTTGTCAAGTACAATCAATTCCATGGTTTTTACCTCGCTGAGACACAGCCAGTCCGGTAGGTTACGGCTAACTTTCCCCTACCTCTCCACCAAAAAGAAAAATTACAAATAATCAGGTGAGTCTGTGAGTATCTACCTATAAGATAACTCTGACATTGGACATCTACCCTTATCTAATAGAATATCCAATGAAGGTCTTCAATTTTGGTAAGTTTTCCCATATACACATGACGTCACATTGACATGATACCTATTAGGCAAACATGGTAGTTTCAATACATATTTACACATCACCAACAATATTTAGTTATGTCCCTTGGTTATGGAACAAAAGTTAGGGACAGTAATTTTATCACGCTTTCAACAAAATAAATTACAAGTAACATTTTCTTTCTTAGTGTCATAATTTGATCCTCCTTGACAAAAGTGCACAAAAGGTCACTCTTGTGAAAAAGTAAATCAAGCTACGATGCTGAGATTACATCTAACAAAACTCGACATATACAATTTCGTTTATGGAAATGTTTCATACCCAAATTTTCATACAATTGTCATAAATTTATAAACATTTTATTATGGTATGCTAACTTTCAAATTAATATGGACATCTAACGGAAGTGTAGAGCTGTGTTGCTGCACATTCAAGGTCTCTCGTTTTAGATGGACTTTAAATATACGGAGCACCCAGATCATGTCATCAGCTGCTGGATAGCTTCTTCCGTCTTATCCTCGGATTAGGTTGTCAAGGTCATCATTCGTACTTGTTAAAACGTCGTGGACCATCTTTGTAGCTGTACTCAGGATTACTTGGCGCTGTTCAAGCTCAGTAAGTCTTTGGGTCCTGTAGTATTGTCCTGTGACACTTGTGGTGTCTATTTCTTATAATACTACATATTTACAATAGTAATGGCATTCTTTCACATTTCTCACAATTATACGACCCATTCATTCACATCATAATAATAATAATAATAATAATAATAATAATAATAATAATAATAATAATAATAATAATAATATGTACACAATATATTTACAATGGGAGATTAAATCTTCCCTATCACACTGTTCTTCACAGCGTAACTGACATAAAGTCACAATTGGCTGTGGTGTTGAGCACTATTTACGTTGCAGTTTATACACCATCTGCAAAGTGCTCGGGTGTTACCTGGCTATTGGGTGAGTCGTATGGACATCTCGATAGAAGATCGGCCAGAGAGTTATGTGAGCCTCGTATATGTCTGATTTCGAAGCTATAGTCCTGTAGAATAAGGGACCATCTGGCCCTCTGTGGTTACTTGGGGTACCACTGGTGATGAATGTCAAAGGGCTATTGTCTGTTTCAATAATGAAGTGTTTACCTAAAAGAAATCTCGAAAGTTTACGTACCGAGAACACAAGAGCGAGGGCTTCAAGTTCCGGCGTGCTGTAATTTCGTTCACTGGTGTTCAATTTCCGGGAGACGTAGTATACAGGGTACAATATTTGGTCGTGCTCTTGAAGCAGTACCCCTCCAATGGCTACGGAGCTCGCATCGCATCTTAGCCTGAAAATAGTGCTAAGATCAGGTAATTATAGAATAGGTTCACTGGAAAAATAAGATAGTACTTTCGTAAATGCAGGCCTTAAACATTCGCTATTAACAATCACATTTGGATGTTTGTTTGTTAGTAAATCAGTGAAACATTTGGTAAATTCAGCAAAATGAGGAATAAATTGTCTATAGTAATTCAAAAGACCTAACCCACTTCGCAAATCTTTTTTGGTTGTCGGAAGCGACAATTTCAAAATTCTAGACATGATGTTATCGTCAGTTGATATGAAGCCATTTGAGATCTTATAGCCCAAAAATGTAATTTCTTGAAAGGCTATATCAACTT
Source organism: Cepaea hortensis (assembly GCA_963921405.1). Taxonomy (NCBI): domain Eukaryota; kingdom Metazoa; phylum Mollusca; class Gastropoda; order Stylommatophora; family Helicidae; genus Cepaea; species Cepaea hortensis. The sequence goes on from OY992896.1 coordinate 70,269,088, forward strand.
TGGATGTTTTTATTGTCAGTCCATGTTGTCTAATCCTGTCGAATGTCTGCTGTAGTGCTGTAATGTGGTCTGCCATGTTCTTTGTATGTATGCAAATGTCGTCCATGTACCAAATGATGTTGGAAATGCCTGTCAAAAGTCGTCTTGTCATTCTGACAAAGGTTGCTGGAGCATTAACTAGCCCGAATGGCAACTTGCACCATTCGTATAGTCTCCAGGGTCTGGCAAATGCTGTCAGATATATACTGTCAGCATGTACAGGTATTTGCCAGTAAACTTTTGTCATGTCCAGTTTAGTAAAGTAACGTGAGTCAGTCAGTTCAGTTAGTATGTCTTCACAGTTGCTCATTGGTTCTAATTCCAACTGTGTAATGCTGTTGAGTTTCCTATAGTCCACACAGAGTCTTATTGTGTTGTCCTTTTTCTTCACAATGACAATGGGTGTACAAAAATGTGATTGTGAACGTCGGATGATATGGTTTGCTTCTAAGTCAATAATTTCTTGGTGTAATTTGTCTTTGTAGTGTATAGGAATGGAATATGGTCTGCATTTTATTGGAATGTCAGACGTCAAAATAATATGATGATGCACTAAGTCTTTCTGTCCTGGGTTGTTAGAAAAAATTGTACTGTAGTCTTGTAATACTTGTCTGCAACTGTCAGTCTGTGTCTGCGTCAGTTTGGGATTTACCTTTATGTCTTGTAGGTTGGTTGTCGTGTCCAGTACTGGTGTTGGTATCTCGTCAGTATCGTTGTCGTCTGTCTGGTCCACTATTGTTGTGCTTGTTGTAGTCTCTACTTGTTCGTCGTCCCTGTGGTAATATGGTTTAAGCATGTTAATATGAAAAATCTTGTGTTTGTCTCTAACTGCAATTTCGTAATCTACTGTCGAAATTTGTCGTAACACTTTAAACGGTCCTTGCCATGAGTCTGTGAGAAGGTGTCTGTCACTTGGCAATAGAAGAAGAACGCCCTGTCCTGGCGTCAGAGTAATGGTTCTATTTCCTCTGTTAGCGTATTGTCGGTAGATAGCACCAGATTTTTGTAGTGCTTCTTTCGCTAACACACATGATCTCATGATTCTATCGCGCAATGATATTACATGTTCATACGATGAAATGGGTGTAGATATGGTTTTACTTTCAGTCAGCATAGACTGTTACAACGATAATGGGCCGCGTGGTTTGGCACCATATACTATTTCAAATGGTGAGAATCCAGTGCTGGAATGTGGCACTTCCCTATATGCAAATAAAATAGCAGGTAGATACGTGTCCCAGTCTTCGGGATGTTCTTGGGTTACTTTTGAGAGCATATGTTTAAGATCGCCGTTGATCTTTTCTATGATACCTGTGGAGTGTGGGTGGTACGGGCTGTTAAAGCATTGCTTCACCCCAACATCTTAGTAAATGCTTGTGTAGCTGCGGCAATAAACTGGCTACCCCGATCTGAAAGGATGGTATCAGGGAATCCTACCCTTGCAAAAATATGGAAGAATACTTCCATGATGTCTTTGGAAGTTATATTCTTCATCGGAATGGCTTCTGGCCACCGACTACATAAATCAATTATTGTAACATTATATTTGTTTCCTCTTGATGTTATGTGGTTAAGAGGACCAACTATATCGACCGAGATCTTTTCAAACGGTCTACTTGCCAAATCAGTGATTTGCAGTTCTGCTTGCGGGTGTTTCCCCTTTTTAACAAGCTTTTGGCAGATGTCACACGATCTGCAATACAATTTGGTATCACTGCAAAATTTAGGCCAATAGAATTGAGTAAGTAATCTTGCTCGTGTTTTAGCATACGCCATATGCCCTGCAAAGGGTATGTCATGCGCTAGCTGTAATGCTTGGTTGCGGTTTTCTGAAGGTAGCACCGTTTGTTCTGTAGTGCTAGAACCTTTGGTATAGTACCGTGTCCGAATTCCGTTTTTCAGAGCAAAATACCATTTAGCTTTCTTTGCTACTCGTGGTTTTTGGCCTATTAATTTAAAATACTTTTGCAACGATCGATCAGCTTTTTGAGCTGTTATAAATTTCTCCCTGGTTGTTTCAGGAGATGTTACAACTGGGCTTATTAGCTGTAAAGCCTCTGTCTGATCGATTCGATCTTGCATTTGAGCAGTAGATCTGGTTACTGCATTTGTAATATCAAGGTTATCATGTACATTACAACTTGGTGTTACATTTACACAACTACATTCCTGTGATGACATTGCCGACTTGGCATACATACATTCATTTACAGGTGGTAATACATCATGAGTGGTGATTTGTGATGGTGGTGGAATGGTATTATCAATGTTACAAGTGACAGTGGATATAATACCGTCATGTGGCATATCATTCACCTCTGGAAGGTTACCAATGATGACATCGCAACAAGGATTGGTCAATGCTGCGCATTTGACCTTTCCGGTGAGGAATGGTGTACTTATGTATGCCCATGCAAGCGGGTATCTCTCGATGTTACCCGAGAAAGTTCTGCATGTAACATATTTACCACTTTATTGTGATGGTAAGATATAGTCTCTCTTAATGCCAATGAGGGTACTGCCGCTATCCCGTAAAACGGTGGCAGCTCTACCGTTAATATACCCATGGTGGATCTTTAATTTACCTTGGGAGTTGACTACTAAATTGGCTTCCTCATTTGTAACAGGAATGGAATGGCCACATGTCAAAATGCCATCCTCATGAAATTGATCACAGATAGTACATTTGTCGTGTTGAAACACATCAATAGAATGTGCTGCGTTTACAGTTTGATCTTCTACACTTTCATCTTCTGATGAAGAACTATCAATCATGGCTGCATTCGCCTTTCTGGACATAGATTTGGCTTTACAATCTTTCCGCCAGTGGCCGAATGCCTTACAAAGGAAGCATTTGGTGTTCCGTCTGTATATCTTTCTTTCTTTGTCTTGCTTCGCTATGTAGTTTTGTAAGTACGACATGTAACCAGGATGTTGGTCACACATATCAGTTTCGTGGTGTGACAAATGACAATATTTACATTTGTTAAGTTGTTCAGTAGATTGCCTATAGGGCTTTTGTTTGTTGTAGGGCACTGACTTAGATCTATCATATGTAGAGGCTGCTACAAAGTCTGTGCTAGTCAAACCAGTAATGAAACATTGCTTATTGGCTGCAAAATAACCTGAGCCACGACTTTCAATCTGTTGTACACTTTCACACTGACATTCTAATAGAAATTTCGAAAATGGAGGTGGGAGAGATGTGATAATTTTATCTCTCAAAATAAGATCTGTCAATTTATCAAAATTACCATTCACTTTGGCTGCTGACAGCCACTTAGAAAAAACATTCTGTATTTCTGAGATGTAATCAGAGAACGTTTGTGTTGGTTTAGGAGACAATTTACCAAACTGTTCTCTGTAGCCTGCTTCATCTAGCAGAAAATGAGACATAATTTTTGTCTTAATGTAATGATAATCTTTCTTCAGGTCATTTGGAATCGACTCTATCACTTTCAGAGGTTCTCCAGAAAGACTTTTCATGTATATTATACTCCATTCTGACTTTGGGATCTGGTAATGATCCATAATACATTCAAAATTTTGTGTGAAAGCTGCTATGCAATCACCTGTGGTGTAACTTTTAATCAGCCCTTGGTATTTCTTATATGGCTGGTCTTTGTCAGCTTTTCTATCTTCTTTTTCTTTAGAAGTTTCTGCTTTCAGCTGTTCAATTTTTAGCTGTACTTCAAGCTCTTCACGTTTATTTCGAGCATTTATTTCAAGTTCTTCTTTCTTGGTTTGGGCTAAAATTTCAGCTTTTCTTATTTCTGCATCTGTTTCTGCTTGCTTAAGTTTTAAAGCAGCGTCTGACTCCGCCTGTTTAAGTTTTAAAGAAGCTTCTGCCTGTTTCAAAGCAGTATCTGATTCTGCCTGCTTAAAAGATCTCTCGGCTGCTCGCTCATCACGTTCATTAACCTTATATTCTGCAAACTTTTTCTCACTCCAGGTCCTTAACTCTTCACCAGAAAGGTTCATCTTTAAACCCATTTCGATGTACTCGTTTAAACTAGACATGCTGAACAATATGTATGATGAAATAGATAGACACAAAATTAATAATGTTGTTAGTAATTTAAGTTCAAAAGTTTACAGGACTTAATCTTAGAGCTTATGTTTAGGCCTGCTGAACGAAAATATAAGGAAGAGAAAAAATGTTATACTCAAGTACTCCTGAGACAATGTGTCGGACAATGGCTGCTCAGTACTGCCCGAAATCACACTGGTTTTTAATTCAGGTCGACCAAAAATTTCGGAGTTTACAAGGGACAGGTGTAGATGACACCAAACAACCTGTTATTTTTGGAGCAAGAGAAATTAGAACATGTGCAAATGTGTGGTGTATGTAATGTCACTTAAGTTTTTGTAGGTTTGTATGTCGTCAAGTATTGTTGTTAGTCGTATCACCACACTCAACAACTCTCTTTTCACACTTTCCAAACGTTCCGCTAACACTACTTTCTACTCAATGACATTCAAGGACATGGCCGCCATTTTGTTTTTATCACTTCAATAACTCGGTTGAAATTTACTAAGTTCAAAAACGCACTTATAGTTTCGATAAATTAACTCGAAAGATGGTATTTATCTGTTAAATTATACCCTACACGCTCGCATTTGTTCAAAACTCGCACTTTATACCAATAATTGATTCACACACAAAAAAAACTCGACAACAGTCGCCATGTTTACAATTATTTAACACTCTATTTTTCGTATTTCACGGTTCAAATCTAATGAGGACGTAGATCCCACGTTCGCACTTGTCAAAGTCTTGCTTAGGGCAATAATTATGGCTCGTATCTTGACAAGTGTGATACTAAATATGCTTATCAAATAACACGAGGCTAACAACCGATAATATAATTATATTATATTATAATATTATATTTATTCGCGCACTGCACACATCAGAAACAATACAAGCTTTGCGCAATCACAATTCACAATATCCAATAGATTATAAATGCAAGCAATCAATACATCAATATAATAATACATCAATGCACTCCACTTACAAGTCACACAGACAGGCGTTCCATCTCCAACGGTCATACAGGCTAGCTATCAAGACATGCATAAAACTCTCAAGCCGCATTCACACGTCAGTCCGTTACGACCCCCAAGCCTAGTCTGGCTGGACTTTCAGAACACACCACAGTTGTGCTCGAGTCAGCCCGCGTGACCCCTCAATATTCACGCTGTGTTCCAGCTGACTGCCGACTGCTTAGTATCTCTCAGCGTTGATTGCCTGGCATTGTTGAAGACGCCGCGTTATAGCTGTAGTGCTTATAATAGATCAGCGTTGCATTGTCGGGCGTTGGTGCAGACAACGCGTTATAACTCTGGGTGAGACTCTGACACCCACATAATTAAATCCACGATTTACTAGCAAGAAGATCGACTTCATTGTACCCGGTTTTATCCCATACGGCCATGTCTCTCCCCACAGGGTAACCCGACGAAAGTGTCGCCCGTAACTCCACCGACGGCCCCCAGGAGTCCCCGAGAAAATGTCACTCGCGAACCGAATGTTGCAGCCCGAATCGAACCCACAAGCTGTGGAGCGCGATGCAGGCGGTGAAACTACTTCGCCGCGGAGACTGCTTGCTCTTGATTAGGGACCCACATGTGGTAGTCCCCCACTGATTGTGTGTGTTGTGTGTGCGTGTGTGTGCTGTGCAAGTGTTGTGTGTGTTGCGTGATGTGTGTACTGTGAGTGTTGTATTTGTGAGTGTCGTGCGAATGTTGTGTGTAATGCGTGTGTCTTGTGTATGTTGTGTATGTGTGTGTGTGTGTTATGTGAATGTGGTGTGTTGTGTGAGTGTTGTATGTGCTGCGTGTGATGTGTATGTTGAGTGTGTTGCGTGTGTGTTGTGTTCTGTGTGAGTGTTTTGTGTTATGTTAGTATTGTGTGTTTTAAGTGTGTGCTGTTTGAGTGTTGTGTGTTGTGTGAATGTTGTGTGTGCTGTGTGTGTTATATGTGTGTGTTTTCTACTGTTTGAGTGTTGTGTGAGTGTTGTGTGATGCGTGAGTGTGTGTGTGGTGTGAGTGTTGTGTGTTGTGTGAGTGTTATGTGTTGTGTGTTGTGTGGGTGTTGTGTGAGTGTGTTGTATGTGTGTTGTGTGAGAGTGTGTGTGTTGTGTATGTTGTGTGTGTGTGTTGTGTGAGTTGTAATGTTGCTTTAGCTGTGTGTGTTGTGTGAGGGTGTGCTTGTTGTATGTGTTGTGTGAGTGTGCGTTGTGTGTGTGTTATGTGTATGTGTCTTGGTTGCGAGTGTGTGTGTTGTGTTGTGTATTATGTGTGTTGTATGTGTGCTGTTGTGTGTGTTGTTCGCGTTTTGTGTGTATGTGTTGTGCGTGTGTTGTGTGTGTGTGTTGTGTGTGTGTGTTGTGTGTGCTGTGTATGTTTTGTTATATACTAACAATTGATAACACGACAGCAATGTGCCTCTACTGCAAGGGTAGAAGAGGAAATACCACAGGCTGACCTTCTCACTCTCTGTATCCAGTGCAGACGTGGCCTCGTCTAACAGGAGGATCTTTGGGTTTCGGATTAGCGCCCTTGCGATGGCCACCCTTTGCTTCTGTCCTCCAGAGAGTTGCGCCCCTTTCTCGCCCACCAACGTGTCGTACCCCTGTGGACAAGACAACTTCAGGTTTTGTCGTGGCTGGGAATAAACATTGTCTGTCTGGGTGGGTTTTTGTTTATGTGATTGTCTGTCTGTTTGTCAGATTATTGTTGTCGGTCACTATGTTTACAGCCTGTCTGTTGATGGACTCTCCGTCTCCTGTTGTCTGTCTGTTGTCTGTAAGCCTCTTAACTGTTTGGAGAGAGGCAGGCAGAAACACACACAGAGAGAGAGAGAGAGAGAGAGAGAGAGAGAGACGGACAGAAAGAGACAAACAGAGAGTGATGGAAAGAGACAGAGAGAGAGACAGACACACAAAGAGACAGACAGACAGAACCACAGAGAGAAATTGAGAGACAGACAGTGAGAGGGAGACCCAGACAGACAGAGAGACACCGAGAGAGACAGACAGACAGAGACACAGAGAGAAATTGAGAGGCAGACAGTGAAAGAGAGACACCGACACAAGGACACAGAGAGAGACAGAGAGAGGCTATAGAGATAGACAGACAGAGACACACAGAGACATAGAGGCAGACAGGGAGATAAAGACAGACAGCGAAACAGAGAGAGAGAGAGAGAGAGAGAGAGAGAGAGAGAGAAAGAAACTGACAGACAGAGAGAGAGACAAACGGAGAAACAAACATTGAGAGAGACAGTTAGAGAGACATAGCGCCATAGATAGACAGAAAGAAAGGAAGAGAGAAACTAATAGGGAGAGACAGTCAGAGACAGACAGAGTGACAGACAGAGAGAGACAGACAGATAGACACAGACAGAGAGACATAGAGAACTAAACAGAAAAAGTTAGATAGCGAGAGACAGACAGATACAGAGAGAGTTGCATATAGAGACAGACAGAAAGAGACACACGCAGAGATAATAACAGACAGACAGACAGACAGACAGACAGACGGACAGACAGACAGACAGACAGACAGACAGACAGACAGACAGACAGACAGACATAGACAAACTGGGACAGACAGACACAGAGAAAGACAAACAGACACACTGACACACAGAGAAACAGGCAATGAGAGAGAGAGAGGGAGAAAGAGAGAGAGAGAGAGAGAGAGAGAGAGAGAGAGAGAGAGAGAGAGAGAGAGAGAGGGGGGGGGGGGAGAGAGAGAGAGAGAGAGAGAGAGAGAATCCTGCTACTCACTTCCGGTAGTTTACTTATAAAGTCATGGGCGTTGGCCAGTTTCGCTGCCGCTATGACGTCGGCCATGGCGACCCCTTGCTCCAAGCCGTAGACGATGTTGCCATGGATACTACGGTCAAACAACACCGGCTCCTGACTAACCACGCTGATCAAGGACCGTAGTGCTTTGAGGTTGTACTGTCGAATATCTAGACCTTCCACGAGCTGGGAGATACAGAGATTGAATTGTGGTTAGTTACCAAATTTGTTGCTTGATTGATTGATTAATTATATAAAATGAAACAAAAGGGCGTGTTAAGATCCTGCTAAGATCTGCTTCTGCTTATAGTCCATGCCCAGACGTTGGTGATCATGTCTCTCCATAGTCTCCAGTCTCGTGTACTATCAATCATTTCTGATACCAACGTTACTCCATGACAAGATGTCAAACTGTCCAGCATCTTTTCTCTCAGTCTTCCCGTGCCTCTCCTCCGCTCCAGCTTTCTCCTGGCCATGACAAGATGTCAAACTGTCCAGCATATGTTCTCTCAGTCTTCCCCTGCCTCCCCTCCCCTCCAGCTTTCTCCTGGCCATGACAAGATGTCAAACTGTCCAGCATATGTTCTCTCAATCTTCCCCTGCCTCCAATCCCCTCCAGCTTCCCCCTGGCCATGACAAGATGTCAAACTGTCCGGCATCTGTTCTCTCAGTCTTCCCCTGCCTCCCCTCCCCTCCAGCTTTCTCCTGGCCATGACAAGATGTCAAACTGTCCAGCATCTTTTCTCTCAATCTTCCCCTGCCTTCCCTCCCCTCCAGCTTCCCCCTGGCCATGACAAGATGTCAAACTGTCAAGCATCTGTTCTCTCAATCTTCCCCTGCCTCCCCTCCCCCCCCCCCAGCTTTCTCCTGGCCATGACAAGATGTCAAACTGTCCAGCATCTGTTCTCTTAGTCTTCCCCTGCCTCCCCTCCCCTCCCCCCCCCCCAGCTTTCCCCTGGCCATGACAGACCCAAAGAATGTGGACTGTCTTCTTCTAATGCGAGTAACCAGTTCTCTTTGTGTGATAGCTTCTTTCAATGTGTCTTCATTGATCATTCTTTCCATCCTCGATAGCTTCTTTCGATGTGTCTTCATTGATCTTTCTTTCCATCCTCGATAGCTTCTTTCAATATGTCTTCATTGATCTTTCTATCCATCCCCGATAGCTTCTTTCAATGTGTCTTCATTGATCTTTCTATCCATCCTCGATAGCTTCTTTCAATGTGTCTTCATTGATCTTTCTATCCATCCTCGATAGCTTCTTTCAATGTGTCTTCATTGATCTTTCTATCCATCCTCGATAGCTTCTTTCAATGTGTCTTCATTGATCTTTCTATCCATCCTCGATAGCTTCTTTCAATGTGTCTTCATTGATCTTTCTTTCCATCCTCGATAGCTTCTTTCAATGTGTCTTCATTGATCTTTCTATCCATCCTCGATAGCTTCTTTCAATGTGTCATCATTGATCTTTCTATCCACCCTCGATAGCTTCTTTCAATGTGTCTTCATTGATCTTTCTATCCATCCCCGAAGAAACAGCAAACACAGCCTCATCTACCTCAGAAGTCGGAGTGGGTTTGTCCGATGGCGAGGGACACTGGTAATAGGGTAAATGAATCCACACGCGAACATCACCCCAGTGCACTAGGAGTACTAGCACGTGTATGGACTACGTTTGAGTTCAAAGCGAGAGAACGGGGGAAAACATGTTTCACAATCTTACAAGGGTCCAGTGTCAGTTGAACAGAAGTCACAAACTGCAGAGGTTACGACACTAGATGATGATGATGATGTACATAAAACACCGCTGAATGGAGGTGTCACATGGATAATGAGTACAGTGTTGACATTTTGACGCTTTTCGCACTAAATTTAGTGCTTTGTCAAGTCATTTAGTGCCAAAAATTTACAGTTAGCGCGGCCGCGCGAATTTGGTGCTTCACAATTATTTTGGGTGCGTTTTAGTGCTTTTTGGGGGTGGGTAAAAATTACTCTAAAAATCATTTTTGGGAACACTAAAAAGCCGAATTTGAACTGAAGCGAGTGAGTAAAACAGTCTTAGTACATTAATGTGCAATATTCACGTAATTTAACTCCCTTTAATACGATTTCGTTAAAGTGAGTAACTGCAACGTGCAGGCAATAAGCAATACGTTAAAAGATTGTTTAAACAAGAATGGACTTGATTTGCAAAGACTAGTTGAACTCGCCACTGACAATGCATCTGTCATGACTGGTGTAAACAATGGAGTATATACAAAATTAAAATCCGAAGTTCCTCATCTGGTACTAATTAGGTGTGTATGTCATTCCCTTTAGCCTTTAGCAGGTAGTGTCACAGGCTGCAGCTGCTTGTCTGCTCAGGAACATAGAGTTCATGATTAGAGAAACATATAACTGGTTTTATCACTCAAGTCTTCGTTAGGCAAAGTACATGGAGCTTTTTGCTTCAATAAATGATGGACAACATCCGCTGAAAGTTGTTCAATTAAGCCAGACACGATGGATGTCCATTCAATCTGTCATTGTCAGAATATTGCAGCAGTGGGTCGATCTCAGAACTCATTTTGATATAGCAAGACTCAACGAGCGCTGTTGTACAGCAGAACTTCTAAATTCTATATTTAGCGACATTAAAATATATGTGTATCTCATATTTCTCAAGCATATTCTCGGAGAAGTTTGAATTGTGAATAAGAAATTCGAAGCAGATATGCAGGATCCAACAAAACTACTCAGCGATCTTGTCGAACTCACTGATTCTATCAGTTCAATGATTGCTATTCCCAGGGGGAAAAATAACAGAAAGTGATGCTATTCAAGATTATTTAGATCCTAATCCCAATCTAGGTTATGAGTTTGAGACAGAAATAGCAGGCTACCAGGTTCCTGATGAGAAAGCAATTCGTGGATGGTACATCAAGTTTTTAATAGAGCTGTTGACATAGAGCGTTTACGTTTGCCCGATAACGTTCGAGTGTTGCAGTCCATGTCATGCATTTGTGGAAGTGAATGTCTACAGCCAATGAAGCCCTGTATATTGGATCTTACTAAAATGTTTGTAGAAGATGCAGCTGCTCTCATCCGGATCGATTTCCAGTGGAGAAAACTTCATCATATGCAGTGGACACAGACCTCGGACACACTTGGACTGTGGGCAGAAATAGCCTCATACAGGGATGCCACCGGTGAAAATCCTTTCCAAGATCTTACAGATTTAGCTTTAACTGAGCTCATTTTACCTCATTCTAATGCAGACGTGGAGCGTATTTTCAGTCAGATGGGAGTTATAAAATCAAAATTGCGGAACAGACTGAGCATCAAGAGTTTGACAGCTGTTTTGACTATTAGATATGGAATGAAAAGATATGGCAAATGCTGTCATGATTATAGACAACCTAAAGATATTCTACGAGAAATTGGATCACAGGAAGCATATACACGTTTCTTTCAATCATCATCATCATCACCGTCGTCGTCATCATCATCATCATCATCATCATCATCGCAGGAGCAAACACAGCAGGAAATGCTACAGAAACTGAAGAGGAGTTGTCTGACTGGGATAAGCTTCATTCCAATATTCAGTGATAATAATAAATTATAATGTGCTACTTTATAACATACTAGCTGACCCTGCCCGGCTTCGCCCAGTCCCTGGTGGGAAGCATCTCATTTAATTCATATAAGTAGTCATATAAGTTCCCGTTCCCGTTACCGACTATCTGTCTGTCTGTCTGTCTGTCTGTCTGTCTATCTGTCTGACCCGGCCCGACATCGCCCAGCTCCTGGTGTGAAGCATCTCATTTAATTTATATAAGTAGTCATATAAGTTCCTGTTCCCGACTGTCTATCTGTCTGTCTGTCTGTCTATCTGTCTGCCTGACCCTGTCCGGCTTCATTAAATTCATACAACAAAAAAAAATGTAACTTAAAAGAACGTTCTACCACACACCATCCATTATTTTTAATGAAAACTCTTTCTAATCACCTGCATGACTACAGTAACTTCTTAAGCAAAAAAAGATGAGTTACAATGTTATGCATTGTGCATCATTTTTATGAAAACTTTGAAAATGCCTTACAGATTGTATCATTATTTATTATAACTCATATGCCGGTACATAACTATGGACAAAGAGTTTATAAATCTTTGAAAACGATGCCACAATATGACTATAAGTTATACAAAAAAGTTATGCCCCTTGAAATAACTTTTACAGAGTTAGGTCCCCTGAGATATATGAAATTATGATGAAAAATGAAAAATGAAATAATACTGAGTAAGCAGGCGATTTCACACTAACAAAATATCACAGTTGACAGCTCTGGAATGAAAGGAAGGCGTGTAGAAAATTTCATCTCAATCGGATGGGCCGTTCGCGAACAAATAAAGGACATACATACATACATACAGAGATACATAAATACGGACGCACATCCTAATTTATATATAAGATTGAATGAATACCGCCAGGGCTTTTTTTAGTGCTTTCCCAAAAAATAGTATTGCAATTTGGTGCTTTTTTGGCTCGAAAGTAGTTCTGATTATGATTTGGCGGATCTGGAATAAACTTCATTGTAATATGAAGTGATAATAATAAATTATACTGTGCTACCTTGTTACATTTGTAATAAAAACAGTTGGTGCTTTTTGGTGCTTTTTTGGGTCGATTTTGGTGCTTTTTCATGAAAAGGAGATGGCAACACTGAATGAGTAAGCAAAATGAATATGGAAGAGAGACCCTAGAAAAATGGATACACCAATGAAAAAGTAGCATGTCATGAAAACAGGCAAACGGTGCTCACGGTAGGAATGAGAAGAGTTATTTAATATTGGACATCCTTTACAGGACGTCGCAGTCAACTCCAGCAATTTTTGCATGTTTATAATTTATTGGCAGGATTACGTTCAGTAGTTTGTCATGCGTGTCTGAACGACCAGCACTTAAACCATTGTTTGAAAATTAGCGCAGGTGGTCTGATACCAAATCAACCGCAGTTGTGTTTAGAATGGGGTATGGTGTATTGCCAATTGCGTTCGTGACCCCTTCGCCACAGCGCCGAAAAGCGATATTAAATACCCAATAATAAGACAAGCCATACGTGTTGGCAATATCCCATCCGATTTGAAGAAGAGAAAAAACAAAACAAATGTTTCCACTTCGTTCAACCGGATTTTTCAGCCTTGGTTAAAAGTGTGGTTTATCGTGCGGTTTAGGATTGCCTCATCCTTTATGCTTTAGATGACTTCCACTGATGTATACATGGCAGGGTTCCTCTTTACTTTTGTCCTTCCTTCCTTCCTTCCTTCCTTCCTTCCTTCCGTCTTCTGTCCTTCACCGACAACATCCCCTGTTGCTACTACATCAACCTTACACTAGAATGGTAATATTAACAATTCTATTCTTTAATAAAACTTCTGGGTGGTGGTGGTGGGGGGGGGGGCGGAAGGGGGGTTGCACCACAGTCCTATTTGCTATGATACTGAAGTGGCTACCCCATGCTCGCTTCGGTAGATCCAAGACCTTCTCATGGCTCAGATATCAATACTAATAATTTGGACCTGAAAGGAGATTTAAAGGGCACTGGGTTTATCCCATATAGCTCGGCCTCTTTCCGCAGAAGGACCTGCCAAAAGTTTCACAAAGTGCACGAACTCCGTAGCTACAGCAACAACCCCGAAAAATACTGGACACACGAACTGAGTGACGGAGTCCAGCCATGAACCCACGACCTTCTGAGCTTCAGACGGCTTAACCACCTGGCCACCGTGACCCCCTTACACTCTTATAAAGCTTTGAGAGGAGAAGGAGCAATCTGCAACACAGATCCTGCACTTAGATACCGGGTCCGGAGAACATCCCCACACCAGCCTGCTTCCGACAGATGCAAGTTCTTGTCGGAGCTCAGACCGCTTGAATACCATGTCATCGGACTTAAGGTTAAGTTCAGTCTTCCAGGAGACTCACAATTAACCAACTAAACCATCGTAAGCATCAATATCAAGTGCTTGGCTGAACTATGTGGGCAATTATGGTTCGCTATCTCACGCGATCAGCCCAGGCTCGAATCAAGAATGTGCTTTTGTCGCGGTTATATCATTTGGTAAAGTTAAAAAAGTTAATTGCATATCCTGTATAGGACGTCGCAGTCAACACCAACATTTGTTGCTGTTGTGATGTCTTGGCAAGTTTACGTTCAGTTTGCCATTGCTTTCTGAACGACCGGCATCCATCATCACCATCATCATCATCTTCCACTTCTGCCGTCAAGAGCCGTGGGGAGGAATAATTTGCGTTCCAGAGCCCTGTGGGCGGCACTGGATACCATTTCGTAAAAAAAAAAAAAAAACAAGATGGTCTGCTGCCAAATCGCCTTCAGCTATTTGGTCAAGACATCCGGGTATTTTTCTATTTATAAAGACGATCATGGAGGGACATGTTTGCGCTCAGCAACACATGACTGCTCACTGTCGGTCGGGTGGAGAGTGCAGCTGAACAAATGGAGTGTTCACATCTAGAAAGATTGATTTAGAAATGAGTGAGTAGCGGGTGTGGGTGACACTCGAAGCATTGAGTGAAAGTCAGGTGGACTTTTGATCAAGTGGCTACTGGAATAATCAATATGTAAACTCCTCGGTGGCTTTTGAAAAGGAAAGATGGGGTTGGTAATATCTGGGAATGTCCATAGTGGAGTGGATGTTGATTCTTAAATTCAGTTTTCAGCAAGATGTAGGTAACAATGCAAATGGGAAAATCACAAGAATGACAACCACACAACAGCAAACACAGCAAACACAATAGCAACAACATTAGTAACAACAAGTACCACGACAACAACAGTAACAACCACACCACCACAACAGTAACAACCACGACAATGACAACAGTAACAACCACCTCAGCAACGGCAACAACGACCAGAAAAACAACAATAGTAACCACAACAACAACAACAACAACCTTAATAACAACCACAGAAGCAACCACAGCAACAACGACCAGCAAACAAAAAACAATAACAACAACAACAACCATAATAACAACCGTAGAAGCAACCACAGCAACAACCGCAACAGTGGTCACAACAACAACAACAAAAACAACAACAACAACAGCAAGACTGAGACACATAAAATGTCCGAGACCCTCTACAGCCCAGCTATAGTGTGTAGACAATTCATGAACGCCCAGTGCCCAACAATCAGCATACCCTACATTACACCTTCAGAAACCACCAACACATGTAAAGACTTACAATAGCACCATCCGTGGGGTCATAGTACCGCTGAATTAAGGAGACAATGGTACTCTTCCCACAGCCACTCATGCCCACCAGTGCTGCTGATTGTCCAGGCTTCACGTGTAAATCAATTCCTTTGAGAATGTCCACTTCTGGACGAGTCGGGTAGCTAAAGTGGACATTCTTCAGTTGTATGTCACCTGAAATATGCGACTGAAAGAGAAAATATGTGCATATATAATTTGCCTAATGGATACGGCCTTCACTATTGTCCTGT
Organism: Cepaea hortensis; assembly: GCA_963921405.1. Classification (NCBI taxonomy): domain Eukaryota; kingdom Metazoa; phylum Mollusca; class Gastropoda; order Stylommatophora; family Helicidae; genus Cepaea; species Cepaea hortensis. Next base: position 70,284,466 of record OY992896.1, read on the forward strand.
GTTGAGCAGCCCCTCGATCCTCGACCCTCGACCATAAAGCGAGATATATACATTACTATCAACAATCAACTCATGCCAAGCTGTTTGTAGGCTTTTTCTTGTCTGACTGGATTTACAGCTATTTTAATTTTACAAGCTGAGTTAGCCAGACTCACACCAACCATTTGTAGTCGTCTCTTACGGCATGCATGGTAGAATACGGTGTTTCTATTCTTTGTTTCCCTTAAAGGCCCTGCTGAAACATGGGTGATATGTGGACATGGCCAAGTCTTCCAGTAGTCTACAACAGATGTCGTAACAGACGACTCAGGCGGGTTGGGGGAACTTGACTCCCAAAAGATATAAGGTGTATTTTTAATGACTGCAGTTTTTGAAAATATTGCGGCTGCTAGTTTTGTATTTACCTATTATGTTGCATTGTCTTGCATGAACTACCCAGTAGGTAAATACAAAACTTGGAGCGGCAATATTTTCAAAAACTGCACAGTCATTAAAAATACATCATATAGTTGCTTATCCTTTACAGGACGTCACAGTCAACCCCAGAAATTTAGCTGTTTGTGATGTCTTGGAAAGTTTACGTTTAGTATTTTGCCTTTACTTTCTAAATGACTGGTACCATACCATTGTATGAAAACCAACGCAAGGCAGTCTGCTGCCAAATCGCCTGAAGTTGTGTTTCCAACGCGGTATGCGAGATAACGAATTGTACCTTTTCGCGACAGAGCCGGCTGACTTCCTAAGCCTGTAGACACATTAAACTGCATAGTCCAATCAATCAGGAATACGTCTACAGGGAGATGGGTATGGGTTGGCTGGGAACCTATGCTTATTTGCAATGTGAAAGAAGCAGAGGTTGTATCTCAGGGGTCGACCAAACAATCATAAACAAGATATGAGAAATGTCTGTGGGAGGTAAGGCGGCAGGGGGGACACTGATTTGACTACCCCTCGAGTGCCTTTCGGTCATGAATATATGGATCTGTCAACATTTACAAAATATGTCACGATCCCAAGAAATTTGAGTTGTTCACATAAAAACAAATTAAGTAAATTCTGTTAAAATTACAGTTGCCTTGTATGTTTTTCCCCTCTCTGAAATATGAATAAACGTTAATGCACACAATATTAACGATCATGAAGTGGTGCAGCTTTACAAAACACACATAAAGGGAAACTTAGGACGTTTAGGTGACAAGTCTTCATCAGGCTTGGTCACACCCTAAGACGTTAAGAAAAACCAAACAGAGTACTCGGTCAATCAGGTGTCGTCACCACAATGAAGGTTGGCTGCTATAGTTATAATAGAGAGTACTAGAGGGTACAATGCAGGGGGAAAGAGGAAGTGGTAGACTAAGAACGATATTTGTTAAATAGCCATGCGCAAAGGTATCAATGTAGACTTGTTCATGAATGGTTGCACTATTCAGATATATGGGGAATTAAAGAGAGCGGTACAAGCCAGACAACTATGGAGTGGAATGATCGGAAAGCTTAACTACCAGCCTTAGGGCTTAAGTACTAGATGATGATGACCATGATGACGACGATGATGATGATGATGATGGTGACGATGATAATAATGAATATGATGACGATGATGATAATAATAATAATGATAGTGACGATGCTAATTATGATGATGATGACGATAATAACGATGATGTTGATGATGATTATGAAGATGATGATGACGAGGATGATGATGACGTTAAATATGATGATGATAATGAGGATAACGATGATGTTGATGAAAATGATTCCCAACAATCTCGTGAATTGTGTTTCTGTAAAACATAGCATGCAATGATTGTTTAAGGGGGGATAATGAACAATAAAATCTTTGCTGATTTAAACCAGTAGTTGTAACCTCCCTTTATATATTCTTAACAGACGTTATCTGTCTGTCTGTCTGAGTGTGCGTGTCTGTCTGTGTGTGTGTGTCTGTCTGTGTGTCTGTTGTGTGTGTGTGTGTGTGTGTGTGTGTGTCTGTCTTATTTGATATTTTTGTCGTCCGTGATTAGCCTCATACTTGATGTATGGATTAAATAATGTTTGAAGGGACAGAGGTAAGAATGATATACGGGCCTGCGTGCCAAATTCGTAACTCTTTAAATACACAGTTCCTTCGTTCGTTCCATTGTTCTCTCTCTCTCTCTCTCTCTCTCTCTCTCTCTCTCTCTCTCTCTCTCTCTCTCTCTCTCTCTCTCTCTCTCTCTCTCTCTCTTCGCCATCTCATTGTGTTGAAATGTTAACTTGTAATGTTTAAATTGCCTAGTATGTCATCTGCCCTATACACCTCTCCAAATCACAAACAGCCAATGAAAGCTGAGGTTGACTGCAACATCCTGTAAAGGATATGCGACTAACTAACAATATAAAAACTACATACCTTAATGACGCCATCAGAACTGTAAATGTCTATTTGTGGAAGCAGATCCAGAATGCTGAAGATGTGAGCCGCCGAGAGCTGTGCCTTGGAGTAGTCTGGCATAAATGACGCTGCCTGCCCCAGGGACATTCCGGCAAACGCAATGGCGAAGAAGACCCTGAAAATACAGCAATAATGGATCAGCGTGATAGGATACTCGATACTATTATGTCTTGATTTATCTCGCGCTTTCTGTAGATAGCAGTACATTGAATGCCGTGAGCTTGGGCAATAACCTTACATTATCATTCCAATAAACTGGAATACTGCTGGCCTGGTATCAAATTACATGGTGACGCTCTATTGCCTTGTAAATGTCCATGACACTTTTTGTTTGGGGACAAGAAGCGGAGATTTATAACTAGCAATTAGAGTCCAGAGGGAGATAGTTGGGCCAAAGTTGTGATAGTGTCTGAGCATCAAATACAATGCGAAGGACTTAAACCTGACCACAAATCCCCCCCCCCCCCCCAATATATTTCATTTTGAACATTCAATTATAATAATGAGAAAAGTAGTAGTAATAATAATGACAATTTTTTTTTTTCTAATTGCAAGAGAAAACGAAATTAAGGAAATTTTACACATGTCAGTTGTCGTAGTTGTAATTCTTTATTACTTTAGTGTCGTTCCTGGAGTGAGGGGAATCAACACCCACATTTATTTTTATTCAATATCACTATCCTGGAGATATCCACCAGACTCCGTCCCCAGCACTCCCTCAGTCTAAAGACACCTTCTTCTCACTCTTATTCACCCCTGGATCATGCCCCCTCTCATTCTTCCCCAACATAACATACTTGACAACTCTAGCTTCAACAAATAAATATTAGAAATTTATTAAAGCCAAGAGTATGTGTGGGAGAAATGTGTGTGTGTGTATAATGTGTAGAATGTGTGTCGTATATTCTAAGGTGTATATAGACTCAGATCAGTGTTTCCAGGGGCAAAGCTCCAGAATACATGGTGCACACACTAGCACCATGTCTTCTGGACAGACAACCTCACCCAGGTGATGCTTCTCCGGTCACGTGACGACTTTCTCCGTTGTCTCCATTAGGGTGCTTGGACATCCATGTCGAACTCTGTCTAATGTTGTTCTTCAATTTCCTATACTCTGTGAATCTCCTATGCTATTAACTGTTTGTTAATCACAGAATTCTATCACTATTGTTACCGTTACTTGGGAAATCTTAATTGTTCTATTGTCACTGGTTATAACAGATTCCCCATCTCAATAACACAATCTAAATGTTCCAGGTATGTATATAGTTATATGAGTGTTCCTGGTATCTGTGTTATCTATAATGTTCTGACTGTTCAGTGATCAAGCTATCACTTAATAAACACACATATCATTAGCATGTCCTTCTCATCTGAAGCCAGGATCCCGCAGACCAACTGGGGTATAAACCCAATTTAAGATGCCTCTCAGAAATCTCTGTCTTCAGTTTGCAAGCCATCATTTTCAATAACTGTGTTTCTAGCTTCACTGTGGAATATCGAAGCACACCCAGATGGAACCTGTAGAATAGAACACCCTGGTGAGAGCAACTCAATTCTGACCTTCATTATGTGAGTGTAGGCCGATAGCAGCACTCAGCTCTATAACAGAGAACCGAACTCTGGCATACGGCCAAATAGCTCATCACATTATCTGAGTCATGGTAAAACAAGGAAGGATTAAGGGAAAAGGGTAGAAACTCAGCAGAGGCCCTACTGGAAGATCCTACCATTTCACATTTTCCCCCATCCCTCCCCACCATCCTAAATTTCTCTAAATAGTGTCCCACTACATTGGCCTTAACTCCCTGAGTTAAATGATATATCACACAGGCTAGTTTAAACTACACAATAGGCTACTGGTGCCGACGCTCCTATGATACTTTCTATCACCGCACTTATCATACATTCTATCACTAATCATAGACTAAGCTAAATATGATTAATAGAATATGTCGCAGGATAAACTTGTTAGTTCGATCGATGACAGACTAGACCCGACCTTAGTCTGCAAAAACAGCAACCCTTTGATGTTGTAGGGAATGAGATCAAAGGGAGTGGCGTCGCGATGTCTACACACGGTCGACATTTTGTTGGCAGGTTGTTGTTCGAGAGACGTGTACTGGCGTCATCTGTCTGCAAGGCGGGAGACGGCCGTTGAAAGTGATGGACAGAATGTCTGCCAGAGGTCGGAAGGATTCTGTGATATGGGGGAAAGGTCTCTGGCTCACAGACAGCCAGGATCTTTGTTGTATGAGACAAAGAATTTCCCAGATGAAAGTGAACTTGACAGCGAATTGACTCCGGTTAGTCTAGAAACAGGAGGACATGGCCAGATTCTGGACTGATTGGCGTCTGGACTTTTTGGTGAAGTCACTCAAGCACCCATATAAAACCCAGTGCGGTAAACAAGTGGGGGGAGTCGGAAAAAACATTCTGAAGTGTTAGGATCGGTGCATTATTCCGAGTTGTGTTACATGAGAGAGACTATAATGTCTAAGTGGTGATAGTTATCCGTGGACATAGATCCAGTCTGATTGCATAGTTTCTCGAGTAGCAACCGAAATAGGCATATGGTAGGCTATTAATAATATCTAATTTAAGAGTATGATTAGGAATAGAGTACAGTGCTGTGCTGTGATCTAATGTATTATAGGTGCAGTGATAGAATGTTCTATTAGTGCGGTGCTAGAAAGTATCATGGGAGCGTCGGCACTGGTATCCTATTGTGTGGCTTCAACTAGCTTGTGTGAGATATCATTTTACTCAGGGAGTTGAGGACAATGTAGTGGAATAATAATTAGAGAGATTAAAGATGGTTGAGAGGGGGAAGAGGTATGTGAAATGGTAGGATCTTCGAGTAGGGCATCTGCTGGGTTTCTACCCGTTCCTTTATTCTTTCCTGGTGTTGCCATGTCTCAGATCATATGATTGAGTTATTTGGCCGTATGACAGACATCGGATCTATTGCTATTGGCCTACACTTACCTAATTCCGGCAGGACTGAGTTGCCCTCACCATAGTATTATTTATTCTACAGGTTCCATTTACAGGTCCACGTATGTGTGCTCTGATTTTCAACAGTGAAGCTAACACAATTTTAGAAGATGATGGCTCAGAATTTGAAGACAGAAGTTGCTGAGAGGCCGCTACATTGGGCTTATACCCAAGTTGGTTTGCGGGAACCTGGCTTCTGCTGAGCAGGACATGCTGACGAGATTTATGATTAGCAAGTGATAGTTGTATCATTGAACAGTCAGATCATTGTAGAGATACACTATTGATACCAGGAACATTCACACCAAATTTATACTGATACAGAGAACATTTAGATTGTGGTGTTAATATGGGGAATCTTTACAACCAGTGACACTAGATCCATTGAGATTTCCCCAATAACAGTGACAATAGGGTTAGAATTTTCAGATTAACAATGAGTTAAATAACCGAGGAAATTCATAGTGTGAATCAGATTGTAGACTCCTATTGGACTGTATTTGTCATGGGTGTCCAAGCATCCTAGTGGTTCAGGAGACAACGGAGGGAGTCTTCACGTGACCGAAGGAGCATCACCTGGGTGAGGCTACTTGTATGGGATACATGGGCTGGTGTGTTTTCAGAACAGTGATGTGAATGACTATACCCCTGAACACTGATCTGAGTCTATAGACACTTTAGAGTACACGTCACACATTCTACACCTTATACACACACACACACACACACTTCTCCTACATATACTCTTTGCTTTAATAAATTTCTTGTTTGTATTTGTTGAAGCTAGAGTTGTCAAGTATGTTATGTTGGGGAAGAATGAGAGGGGGCATGGTCCAGGGGTGAGTAAGAGTGAGAGGAAGGTGTCTTCAGATTGAAGGAGTGTGTGGACGGAGTCTGCTGGATATCTCCAGGATAGAGATATTGGATTAAAAAATAATGTGGGTGTTGATTCCCTTCACTCCAGGGACGACACTAAAGTGGTAAAGAAGAACAAGTAACTACTACGACATTCATTCTTTACACACACGACAGAATACCATATAGCAATTCTCGTTGCAGATGGAGATTATATAATCACAGACTGGATCGATGTCCGCCGATATATCTATATCAACAAATTGACATTATAATCTCGCTCTATAACACAACTGAGAATGCCGTTCCTCTCCTCATCACTTCAGAACTTGTGGTCGACTAACTCAACTTTGTTTACCTCAGCTAGTTTTAATTTCGAGGCTTGAGTGACGTCACCAAATTGTCTAGACGCGGTACAGTCCAGAATCTGGTTTTCTCCCTCTATTTTAGACAGTGTGGAATCACCCCGCTGCCTAGTTTGCTTTCATCTGGGAATCCTTTGTCTCGTACAACAAAAGTCCTGTCTGTCTGTGAACCAGGGAATTTTTTCCCACATCACAGAATCCATCCGACGAGTATTCAGACATTTCGTCTACACTTCAAAGGCTAACTACCGCCCCGCAGACGTATGGCTCTATTGTCCGTTTCTCGAACAACCACAGATTAAAGAAATGCCGACTGTGTGCAGACAGTCGTCGCGTCTTTCTGTCATCGATCGAAACTAACAAGTTTTTATGTGACATCAGTCAGGGAAAATAGTAGATAGTTTGTATTTGAACATTAGTAAGAATACGTTTCTGTTGTATGTAAGGGAGTTGAACTTTGCCTTGATTCTGTTGTATGTAAGAGAGTTGAACCTTGCCTTGATTCTGCAAAGTCCAAACTAATCTTCTGTATTCTGCTAGGAAAATTGGCATATGATGAAAACATTTAGAAGAGAGTGTGGTTATTTCCCTTGATAAGGATAAAAGCGTGGAGGGGGGGGGGGGGGTTGTCTGCGTGGTCTCGAGGTATGGTGTCCGCCTCGAGTGCTGGTGGTCCCGGGTTCATACCCCGGTGAGGATGGCATTTTTCTTTTCACGTCGACTTCTAGTAATAAAAATGTCCCCTGGTTTCTGGGTAGTGAGATCGGACGCCCGTGTATATTGTTGCGCGCGTAAATAATCCCTTGGCAGTTGGAAATCGAAAAAAAAAGAGTAGCCTACCGGCGCTGCCCGAGCAAAATTTCGAGTTAAAAATCTACCCAAAGTATTTCAGGATCCTCGCCGGATCTAGACTCAGGTTTGAGTTAGGAGGAGAACGGAGCATTTATGGGTTACACTCGCATGCAGTGATGTTGATCCATCGACTAAACTAAACTATAGGAAATTCTCTGTGTGCTGTAATGGCCTTTAAATAGTTTATGCGAGAGCTTGGCTGTACAAGTTATCTTCGTTTGACAGACAGTTTGCGGATTCGGTAAATATTAAAACGAACGATAAGGTTTATAAATCAACACGTATATGAATCGATTTCCTCTGATAGGTAAGAAAGCTCAACGATTGAAATGTATGTAAATTTGGAACATGTACCAGATTGCTCCCACCTTGTCAAAATAATGACAGAAAATGGCACATGTGGCACGAAAATCACACAAACGAATTGAACTTCTGAAAGTGTACATCAAATAACAAGTAATAAATACTTGTGTTTAAATAAATATCACTAAAACAGAAATTCAGGCATGTTGAATGTTACGTGTATTCAAGCCCGCTACAACAAATTTGTTGCGTATCCCTTACGGGACGTTGCAGTCAACACCAGCATTTTCAGCTGCTGTTGATGTACTAGGCAAGTGTTACGTTCAGTAGTTTGCCATTGCTTTCTGAACGACCGGCCCCTATACCTTTTTCGAAAAAACCAGCACCGCCGTGTTTCGAACCCGGGTATACGGACTTACAAACCGCGTTCGCAAGCCCTTAGCCACAGAGACCGCTACATGATGGAGTGGAAACAGACCTTGACTTCAAGTCTCCTTGCGGACTGGACACGTGTCAAATAAAATCTGCGTGTATGACATAATCGGTACCCAAAATCCATCGTTCTTTCCTTTCATGTTGAGGGGATAGCGTGAACGAAAAAATTACGCACTCGAGTCACCCACATTTGGGGTGATCGCAGGCGTCAACCTAACCGAAGTGCAATGGAAGGACCTCAAACTGGGAGCACCACCTTATTGATCAGGGTAGCTCCCGTGCCAGGTAAGTATGCTTCGCAAATGTGAAAATCTGACTTAAACATTAGATGCAGTTAGATTCGCTGATGTTTGCGCAATGACTGCACACAGTTTATTATTCAAAATATTAAATCTGTCGCAAACATCAGATGCCCATATATGTCTTGCTGCAGGGTAAATAAAACGTATGAGCGATCTGTCTATATATTAAATGTTCTTTGTCAGTAGGGAGAAAGAAACGTTTCTGATGCTCTGTTGCGAGTTATTTCTCTTTGGAAAATATAACAGAATGCACTGCTATATGCATTAGATTCTCTCCCTTTAGTTTTCCGACTATTTTCTCTCTCTTTTCTTCTTCGTAAACAGAATGGTGTATTTAGTGTGAATGCTGTATGTTCAAGGTGTTGCCATTTATTTGTAAATTTTCATTGTGTGCTACGGAGCATTGTCATATGTCAGTTTTTGGATGACGTGTGAAATTTAATTTCTTACAAACTCGTGAAAAAGGCCTAAAGCGGTACTATTGACTTATGTACAAGATTCCCACGTTCGCCGGAATAACATATGATGATAGTATGTTACATTTTAAACAATGCGTAACATTCATTCCAATATACCCTACGGTGTAGGGTCTGAAAAATAGTCTTTAGACTCATAATATTACTCCTCTCCACGGAAATCTTTAGTAAAAGGCGAAATTTTTTTTTTTTTTTTTTTTTTTAAAAAAACTTTTATTGAGTGTTAAAATCGTTGCAAAGTGTATTGTTTGTGTTTTTACAGAGCGTTGAATGTGGGCGTGTAGGTGACATATGCGCAAAAAATACAAATATTTTATACATTTCAACATTTCTACATTGAATTTGTTGTAGGGTAAAACCTTACAGAAACAACTGCATGATGATAGTGCACCGATATTATTTCCCTTGCCGCTTCCTTCTCCTGTCGGCTCTAAAACTCCAATACTATCACCACGACTCGGTGATGAAACTGGCAGTATAAAATGTCTGAACCGATCGGAGATGGCGGCAGCAGCATCAACAAACAAACAGTATCAACAAACAAACAGTATCAAGATGGTGGGAATGGGAGGTGTAAACAGTATCGGGGTTTACAAGGCAGAAAGGGTAGTGGTTGCATTTATAATGTTTGTGTTGTTACATGCGTTCTGTGTATTTAGTATTTGTGTGGTGTGTCTACGGAGCGTTGCATGTGGGCGTGTATGTGACGTGTGCATATTTTATTCATTGGGCATATTTACATGTGAAGGGGAGTAGATAGGGAGAAGGATAAAACTTTCCATTTTTGTTTCCATTGTCACACTCTCACCCATTTGACCCACCACACTAATGCCTTCATCACCACTCTCTGGTAATGATGGTAAAGGCATGATAATTTTTGGAACCAAAAGGTGAGGGTATCAGCAAAGGCAATAAACAAACCATGAGAAAGGGAAGGGGGGGGGGGGTCACATGGGAGATTGAGGTTATATATTAATAAAGGTAACTATAATAATAATGCAAATAAAACCAAATACATCAATAATAATGATGACAAACATTAACCTACTGTCGTAGTAATCCTTTATTACTTTAGTGTCGTCCCTGGAGTGAGGGGAATCAACACCCACAATTTTTACCCAATATTGTCCTAGAGAAACCACCAGAATCCGTCCACAAAACTCCCTCAGTCTGTAGACACCTCTTTCTTACTCTCACTCACCCCTGGATCATGCCCCCTCTCATTCTTCCCCAACACAACATACTCAACAATTCAAGCTTTAACAAATAAATACAACAATTAATTTATTAAAACAAAGAGTATGTGTGTGAGAGGTGTATATGTGTAATGTGTAGAATGTGTGTCGAATATTCTAATGTGTATGTAGAATCAGACCAGTGAATCAGGAGCAAAGTCTGTTACATCACTGTGCTGAGCACACAACAGCACCATGTATTCCGGACAGTGAACCTCACCCAGAAGATGTTTCTCCGTCCACGTGACAACTTTCTCCAATATTGCTCGAACAAACAGGATGCTGGTCATCAGTTAGACACTGTTCGAACTTGGTCTTCACTCTAACAAACACGGTGAAGTTACTCTGTTTAATAATGTTTGTTGAACAGAGAATCTTTCAATTAACTGAAATGTCACTTGGGGAAAGTCTACTGTTCACAAGTTTCTGATTAACAAATTTTCCCCATCTTTAAAAAACAACCTATTAATGTTTTAAGTAGATGTGTGTGTGTGTGTGTATATATATATATATATATATATATATATATATATATATATATATATATATATATATATATATATATATATATATATGTGTGTGTGTGTGTGTGTGTGTGTCCTTGGTATATGAGTTATGAATCTTCGGTGATGAAGCTTATCACTCAGTAAACACAACACATGTTCATCAAGTCCGGCTCAGCAGAAGCCCGGTTTCCGCAGACCAACTAGGTTCTGAGCCCCGTGTAAAAGCCTCTCAGTAACCTCTGTCTTCATTCCGTGAGCCATCATTGTATAAAACTTTGAAACTGCTTCTTCGTAATAAATCATCGCACACTCAAGTGACCTGTTGAGTAGAGAACATCATGGTGAGAGCAACTCAATCCTGACCGTAATTAGGTGAGTGTAGGCCAATAGCAGCACTCAGATCTATAACAGAGATCCGATCTCTGTCATACGGCCAAATAGCTCATCACATTGGTCTTAGACATTGTAACACCAGGAAAGAATAAATGAACGGGTAGAAACCCAGCAGATGCCCTACTGGAAGATCCTACCTTTTCACATTCCCCTCCTCCCTCCCAACCATCCTCAATCTCTCTAATTATTATCCCACTACATTGTCCTCAACTCCCTGAGTAAAATGATATATCACACTAGCTAGTTAAAGCCATACAATAGGACACTAGTGCCGACGCTCCTATAATACTTTCTAGCACCGCACTTATAGAACATTCTATCACCGCACCTATAATACATTATATCACCGCACAGTACTGTACTCTATTCCTAATCATACTCTAAGTTAGATATGATTAATAGAATACCATATGCCTATTCCGGTTGATGATTGAGACTATGCAATCCCAGACTGGATCTATGTCCGCCGATACATTATCAACACTTTGACACTATAGTCTCTTTCAATTAACACAACTCGGAAACTGCACCGATCCTTAAAACTTCAGAAATCTTGATCGACTAACGCAACTTGTTTACCGCAACGGCCTTTATATCGGGCTTGAGTGACGTCACCAAATTGTCTAGACGCAGAGGCGTCGAGAAGTTGTTTTTCTCTTTATTTTTCCCAACTCAATGTGAACCTCTGGCTGGTGTCCCCTTTCATCTGGGGAATTGTCTCCTGTCTGTGACCTAGAGACCTTCTCCACATCACAAGACTCCATTCGACGTCTGGCCAGACATTCCGTCTATCACTTCAAAGGCTGACTCCCGCTTGCAGACGGATGGCGGCAGTGTACGTTTCTCGAACAACAACTTGTTAACAAACTGCCGACCGGGGTTAGACATTTTGACGCGACTTATTTTGTTCCTCAGTCTATACAACATCAAAAGGTTGCCTGTTTTTGCAGACGAATGTCGGGTCTTGTTTGTCATCGATCGAAACTATCAAGTTTATTTTTCGCGACATAGGCCCCCTCCTAAGAGAGTAGTCCGCAACAACTCTTTCTCCTTGGAGGTTCGATCCAGATGATCTAATCCTCTTCTTCAGGAGCTGGATGTCTAGACAGGAAATCAGCTCCAACATTTTCCTTCCCAGGTATATACTCCACTGTAAAGTGGTATGGCTGAAGTAGCAACGACCACCGCATCAAACGGGCGTTGAGCTTCTGAGAGGTGGCCAGCAACATCAAGGGTTGATGATCCCACTGAACTCGAAACTGAACTCCATGCAAATAGGGCTGGAATTTCTGCAAGGCCCATATGAGAGATAAACACTCTCTCTCTCTCTCTCTACGGTCGAATAATTCCTTTCAGCCGGGAGAAGTTTCTTGCTTGCGTATGCTAATGGTTTCAAAAGCATTGTCTTTTCCTTCCTGTAACAAAGCTGCCCCAATCCCAATCCCACTTGTATCCGTTCTCAACACAAATGGTTTGGAAAGGTCCGGGAGTTGTAACACAGGTTTGCTGACCAAGTCCTCCTTCAACTGACTGTAGGCACTCTCACATTCTGGTGTCTAAACAATTTGGTCCGGGAATCCATTTTTCAAGGTTTCCGTTAATGGAGCTCCCAGTGAAATGTGGGATAAATTTGTGGTAGAACCCACACAACGAGAGAAAAGATCGCACATCCTTCTTCGTTTTCGGCCTTGGAGCACTTCTAATTTTCTCTAGGTTCTTTTCCTCTGGGACAATGTGTCCTGGAGTGATGGTGTGACCTAGAAATTCCAGAGTCTGGTAACCAATCATGCACTTGGTTGGGCGAGCGGTAAGCCCTGCTTCCTTGAGCCTATTGAAACCTCTTTCAAAGGATTGTAAATGGTCATCCAAGCTGTCACTGAAAATCAGAATATCATCCATGAATGAGATGATGGGCGGATCCTGTAAGGGATCTAGTAAAGTCCTCATCATGCGAGTAAACACACTAGGTGCATTGCTGAGTCCAAAGGGCATGACCTTGAATTCGTAATGTCCACTGGGGGTACTGAAAGCCAGTAGTGGTCTAACTTCTGGTTTGACTGGAATCTGATAATACCCGCGACTCAGATCCACCTTTGAGAAATACCTTGCTTTATGGAGCCTCGCGAATAACTGAGTTGGATTCGTTAAAGGTTCCACCTGAAATTGTGTATGACTGTTCAGAGGTCGGTAGTCTATACACAACCGGTGATCTCCACTTGGTTTACGTAACAAAACCACCCCCGCATTGTATGGGGATGTGGATGGCGCAATCACGTCATCCTCCAACAGTTTCTGTATTTCCTCCTCCAGGGCTTTTTCTTTAGAGAATGGCACTGGGTAAACCTTTTGGCGAACAGGCTCTTGTGTGGTCAACGTCATCTCGAACTCCACCAACCTTGTTCGTCCTGGTTTATCAGTCAGTATCTCCTTATGAGACTCGAGAACCTGGGTTATCTTTTCCCTCTCCTGGGAAGTCAGATCAGGGTTCACCTGTACATCCTTGTAGGTTTCCTGATGTACCAGGGGATATTCCCTGCCCTCGTTGGTTCCCACTTCTGTCTCCACTGCAACTGCCATGAGGTGAGCTGCTTTGTCTCCGGATCTCTCCTCGTATTTCCGCAAGAGATTGATATGGAAAATCTTCGACTTTCCCCGGATCCGGATCTGATAGTTGGACCTGGATATCACCCTTTCCACGGGAAATGGTCCTTGCCAACCTATCTCCAGTTTGTTGTTTCCCGTTGGGAGTAGCAACAAGACTTTGTCTCCCACCTCTAGAGATCTGTCTTTAGACCTACGGTTATAGTAAGCCGAATGTCTTTTTCTGACCTTTTTCAAGTTTTGATTCGCCAGAGTCCATCACTTGTGAAGTTTTCCTTTCAGTTCCTCCACATATTTATAAGAAGAGATCACTTCTTCTTACGTCCCCTCTTCAGTCCAACTCCTCAACATGGCTTCCAACGGTCCTTTGATTGGACGACCAAACAGCAACGTAGCCGGAGGTAGTCCTGTTGAGCCATGAGGTACTTCCCGATAAGCAAAAAGAGCTGCTGGGATATATTCATCTCACCTATCAGGTTTTTCCTGTGCCAGTTTCCTGAGCATTGTCATCAACGTGCCGTTGAAACGCTCTACTTGTCCATTCGCTTGAGGGTGGTAAGGGCTGGTATGGATATGGTTAGAGTGGAACACCCTAAATACCTCCTCCATTAGTTTTCCACAAAACTGGGACCCATTGTCCGTCAGTATTTGATCAGGAAAGCCTAATCTTGTAAAGGCCCCCATCTGTGCGTCCGCCACTCTTTTCGAGTCAATCGTGGTCAACGGTATGGCTTCACCCCACATTGTACAGCAATCCACCATGGTGAGTATGTACATGTTCCTCTTCCTATTCCTAGGAAGTAGACCCACAATATCGATGGCTATCCTCTCGAAAGGAGAGTTCATGATGGGCATTTCACCCAAGACCACCTGTGCTGTCCAGTGTTTCGGTGCCACCCTCTGGCACTCAGGGCATGACTTCACATACCGACGCACATCACCTGTCATTCCCGGCCAATAGTAGTGGCAGGAATTTCTCTGCATCGTGGCGGCAATACCCATATGCCCACTGAATGAGATGGTATGCCCCATATGAAGAATCTGGGAACGGTGGGCCTTGGGGACCACCAACTGACCATGCAGGTTGTCCCTCCTTCCGGCTATCCTGTAGAGTATCCTATTCTTCATTTAGTACTGCCCCCGTTTGGGTGGATCAGCACTTTTCTGCAGCTTTTTGTAGCAAGGACGTAGAGTAGCATCCTCACTCTGGGCAGTTCGCAACTCCCCTGGCAGTGGGTTAGTCACATTTGCTTCTGCCTCATCCTTTCTCGTCTGAGAGCGAGTCTGTATTGCTCCCATATGGATTTGCTCCCTGGGCATTCCCAGAAAGACATACCGGCAACCGAGGATTACGGGGAAAATGGGATCGGTCAACACAGCGGCCTTGATGGTGCCGGTGACATATCTTGACCGAATCTCCACTCTGGCAATGGGCAATTTCATGGCTACAGAGCTCTTCTGTGCAGGCTGTATCTCCATGGTTTCACCTGTGAATTGTTCTGGATGTACCAGATCCGCAGAAATCACGGCCTCCCCGTCCAGTCCTGTGTCGTACAAACACTCCACTTGACGACCGTTAACTTCTACCAATTCCACTACAGGTGGTTTATCCTGGTCTGGGGTCTCTTCCTCGGCCACGACCTGTTCGGTGGGCTCCACCTTAGGTTTCCCGTGGCACACGACTAAATGAGAGTCTCCTGACTTTCGCCTGCAGTCAATAGCATTGTGCGTATTCGCCCTGCAGTGTTTGCACCATTTCCCTGTCCTAGATTTTCTAGTGCCAGACTTTAGTGAGCTCTCCTGGTGGCGAGCTTCCTTGTCGACCTTGGCATTGTCAGTGTCCACCTGCGTTGAAGTCACTTGACATGCCGCGAAGTGAGGGTTCTTATCCTTCGATTTGCATTCCTTCGTATTGTGAGAAGGTGACTTACAAATCGAACACCGCTTCTCCGACCACGGTCGTTTTTGTGTAGAGCTCGAAGTGCTCTTGCTTCCCTCCTTCGTCTTCTCCAAACTCTCCTCTGAAGTTTTAACATATTGTCCCACCTTCTTAGTTCCTGTGCTCTTGGTTTTCTTCAAGGTATGTTTTTCCTGACTTTTGGTGTTTGTAGAAAGGTTTTCTGCTGCCTCCCCATGGACCTCGACGAACCATTCTGCCAATTTCGTCACCATGTCGATTCGTTCCGCCCCTTGTTCTCCCAAGAATGTCCTGAGAGGTTTCGACATTTGCTTTCGCATCTAGTCGACTACCATGAGCTCTCCCAGACACTCATAGTCATGTGCGAACAAAGCCAAATCCATCCACTTATGGAGATAGGCTTTCAGACGCAGACTATAAGCGGCAAACAACTCCCCCGGTTCTCGTTTCGCTCCTCGAAATTTTTTCCGGTAGGTATGTGACGTAACCTCGAATCGTTTCAGCAGAGCCGTTTTCAACTCGTCATAATTGTTCCCGTGTCCTGGCGGCAAGCGAGAATAAACCTCGTAACCGGTCCCGCGTAATCCCTGGGATAGCTTAAGATTCCATTTATCAC
Organism: Cepaea hortensis; assembly: GCA_963921405.1. Lineage (NCBI taxonomy): Eukaryota > Metazoa > Mollusca > Gastropoda > Stylommatophora > Helicidae > Cepaea > Cepaea hortensis. The sequence continues at coordinate 70,300,754 of OY992896.1, forward strand.
GCTCCAGACCCATAGCAACCGACATAGACTCGAAGCGTTGAAGGTACTGGTCAATCTTCTCCTTGGCCTCCTCGTAGATCGCTAGAGAGAACTTCATAGCATGGTAGCTATGTCCACCTATTGGTGTTGACCCAGGGAGAGAGGAACCTCCCACTGCTCCCTCAGTTTCCCCACCAGATTGCCTCTTAAGCTCGAGTTCCCGCATCCGGTACTCGTGCTTCCTTTTCTGAGCATCTTGTTCAGCTTCCAATCTCTTATCAGCCTGTTCAACTTCAAATTTCTTAGCTGCTTGCTCAGCTTCAAATTTCTTAGCTGCTTGCTCAGCTTCAAGTTTCTTAGCTGCTTGCTCAGCTTCAAGTTTCTTAGCTGCCTGCTCAGCTTCAAGTTTCTTAGCTGCATGCTCAGTTTCAAGTTCCAGCCTTCTCATGGCTTGCTCTGCTTCCAATTTCTTAGCAGCTTGTTATGCTTCCAATTGCCTAGCAGCTTGTTCTGCTTCCAATTTCTTAGCAGCTTGTTCTAACTCCATCCTTCTCAATTCCAACTCGGCCTTTCGATCTTCCCTTTCTGCTTGACGAAGCTCCCTCTCCACCTCCTGTACGTAATCTGTTAGTGCAGAACCCGACAAACCCATTTCTTCCCCTTTTGCCCTTAGTTCTGCCGTCGTTAGTTTAGGAGTGGCCATATTTCAGAGAGGTAAGTCAGCAGATAGAGTGTAGATTATCCCCAAGATAAATATATAGATAATGAACAATTACAGTTAATCTATATATTTAAGACCACAACACAACACAATCACTCAGTGACAAGAGCAGAATCAGGACCACAGACTTATGCAGACGTGTGAAGTGTGAACAGGTAAGATATGTGTCTTAACCCCTATCCACATTCACTCTAGATGGATTCTCTCTCTAACAATATCTCCGTCATCTAACTAAAAATCCCGTGTCAAAAGACCCCGTTGTCAGGAGATCCAGCTTACAGGAGATCCCGCTGTCCAAAGATCCCGGACGAGCCCCCAATAATTGTCGTAGAAATCATTTATTACTATAGTGTCGTCCCTGGAGTGAGGGGAATCAACACCCACAATTTTTACCCAATATTATTGTCCCAGAGAAACCACCTGAATCCGTCCACAAAACTCCCTAAGTCTGTAGACACCTCTTTCTTACTCTCACTCACCCCTGGATCATGCCCCCTCTCATTCTTCCCCAACACAACATACTCAACACCTCTAGCCTTAACAAATAAATACAACAATTAATTTATTAAAACAAAGGGTATGTGTGTGAGAGGTGTGTGTGTAATGTGTAGAATGTGTGTCGAATATTCTAATGTGTATGTAGAATCAGACCAGTGAATCAGGAGCAAAGTCTGTTACATCACTGTGCTGAGCACACAACAGCACCATGTATTCCGAACAGTGAACCTCACCCAGATGATGTTTCTCCGTCCACGTGACAACTTTCTCCAATAACACTCGAACAAACAGGATGCTGGTCATCAGTTAGACACTGTTCGAACTTGATCTTCACTCTAACAAACACGGTGAAGTTACTGTTTAATAATGTTTGTTGAACAGAGAATCTTTCAATTAACTGAAATGTCACTTGGGGAAAGTCTACTGTTCACAAGTTTCTGATTAACAAATTTTCCCCATCTTTAAAAAACAACCTATTAATGTTTTTAGGTAGATGTGTGTATATATATATATATATATATGTGATAGCTAGAAAAGGTGAGGGAAGAAGAGAGAGGAGGGAGGGAGGAGAGAGAGAAGAGAAAGAAAGGAATGATGAGGGAAACGATATAAATAGTGTGAAGCCTAAAAGTTCGTTCCTCAGTCGAACTCTGCCTACTACACACTACCTTTGATAGTAAAGAAATATGAAGAGAGAGAAGGAGGAAAAAGAGGATGAGAGTTAGGGATACGACAGATGTAGGTTCGTGTCTCCGCGTGAGAACAATAGTTAATTACTATTGCACCATCAATGTCTCGTGGTGTACGTTATGAGGTTATAGAAGAGATGTACAGCCTCACAAGGTCTCTAAACTACTCTACTTATATTACTTCAGACTGACAAGTCGAAATAAAAGACAACTCAATCATATATTTAATTTCTTTCTGAACAATAACAGAGTGACAATCTACAGCATAATCGCATAGAGTAATCAGTACATGCATTGCAGACACATAATGCATATTGAACTGTAATAATACGATGCTGCATTACCTCACAAGGGAGAGATAGATAGTATAAGTCTATGCAACTGGATGTTAGGGGAATGCCACTTGTGATCACCTATTAACCGCATGAAGTAAAAGACTAAAGCTAAGAATTACACCAGCCTTTGTTTCGTAACTATCTTTCCGTAGGCTTATTAGTGGTCCATATATTCAGCCCAAATACCCATTGATCCATAGATTGATCCATCAATCCATATACCCAGGGATTATTTTGTTCAGATGGATATCTGTTTAGTCAAGTATGCCCGGTATGCTTGGGCGACTCCCTTTTACCCAGGCAATGCCAGAAACAGTATAAAACAATACCCGTGAGTTTTATGTGAGAATAAACATTAGTCTTTCACTACCTACAAATTCCTTAACACCTACCGCTTCTTTATCTATACTAGTATTAGTATATCTTAGCCATAACATAAATTAAGAACCTTATTGTGAACACATATGTTTAACTAATATTATTATCGCCTATTTCCCGACGCGCCGCCTACAGCCAACATTAAGTATTTAACCATTCACCCGAAGATCTGAACCCGCTGCCTGTACCACGCCGGGCCAGCCCAACTACACCTTAGCTACACAGCCGCAGAAGCGCGACCTCCTTTCACCTATGTCCAGCGAACAAAAGACACGCATTCTTTCCTGTGCCCGCCCCGTCTCTGGCCAACGATCTCACCTGTCATTGTCTGGTTGACCTAGTGATCGCGAGTGCCTTGCTATCTCCTTCTGCCGTCTGCTGTGTTTGTTTATATCTTGCAGTAGCCTTTCGTTCCATATTTACATGTTGCACTCGCCTAGTTCTCATTAATTGTGTACGTCTAATTGCTTGGTTACATGAACATACATAGTTTATCCACACTCTGCTTATCTAACCGATTAATTTGACTCCAATCACTCTATTTCGGCCATTTAAATATAGGTCATATTCAGGACGTCGCATTCAGTCCTGATCCTTTGCCGGGTCGTTCATGATTACGCGGTAAGTTCACCTACGGTAGTTTGCTATAGCTCCCTAAACTAAGATATCTGATTATAATATACAATTAAACTAATTAGGTCTAAGTCTTATGTCAACTTACATCCAACTTCTGCCGTCCAGTTGATCATCTGGGTCCCATATTTGAAATACGATTGCTCTCTTCAACCTCGTTTGCCGTGGACCCCACCACCAGTTTCCAGTTGTATTTGACATTAGTCTCCTGTGTGGTTCCAACCGCAGCGTCCCTGGCTATGGTCGTCCTGTCTGACGTTAGCCATCATCTGCAACTACTGAGTGCTCTTCTTTAGCCAACAGTCCTTCTCAAATGGCTTGCACGCCATTTCGTGATCCTCGGAATTTGCGTTCCACTCCATCAGATTTATCTATCTGGAATAAATGGTTCACAGATCCTTGACCATCCTACTTTACTTCGGCAGTCCAGACGAAACCGTGATATATGCATCCTTTCCGTCTTTAATACTGCCTCTCCATCTTCCTGGACACTAAACAGCCTGATATATAGACATAACCATTGCTGGAGTTCCAAACTCACCCTTCCTCCTGGGCTGGGCGACCGCCCAGCCCTCGGATCTGCTGCTACCGCACTCTTGCTCGTTCCACACTGTCTAAACTGACCGGATCCTAAAGTATATATTACTTCTCGAGTTGGCGCCTTTCTTGAATCACGTGACGTCGCTGTCCCTTGTCCTCCAATCAGTACCTCGCGTACCCTGCTTAATTTGCATACTACCATCATATCATTAACCCAAATCTACATTGTCTCTGAAGTTCATGGTCCTGAGTTCATCCTTTTCCCGCCACTATAAATTTGGAGAGTGGCGTTCTCTTCTGACAGCTAAGGTCACTTCCAATGCCGCCTGTACTAATAAATTATGCCGCCTCTAAAGTTTGCCGTTGTCCATCTGACAGCTAAGGTCACTTCCAATGCCGCCCGTACTCATAAATTATGCTACCCCCAACGTTCACCTGTTGTCCATCTGACAGCTTGAATCCAAAGGTACAATACATTTGGCACTCCTCTCCCTGAGAGACTGCTAGCCAACAATAGAGGATGGCCTTGCCGCTTATTCGGTCATGCACTCCCGCTCAACCTAGGACTATCAGAAAAACAATCCTGGCCCTTGACCTTTTGGTTTCAAAAATATTTCATTTTATATTCTCCCGGTAAGTTTGAGCGATGTTTGCGAAAATCGTTTTCCATACTGTCTCATACCCACCTACCAAAAGTTGATGGGTCGCACCATCAATATAGCGTCATTCCTCCTTGAGATCGAAGCCCTGGCTCCGCATCTGACATCCCTCATAAACAATATTGGACGCCTAAGGGGAAAACTCTTTTTGGAACTTCCACCTCAAATAATAATAATAATAAAGAATACTGGTTGCATCCCCTGCTCTCCCAGTGCATAAGGCAGTTAAAACTCGTTCTTATTCTGACGTGCATCGCAACAAAATAGTAACCAACTAATATTATTAATAAAGACAGTTCAATCCCTTGCATGCTGGGGGTTCCCCAGAAAACAAAATCATCAATCAATGGATGCAATACTTAGGGGCACCAAAATTAATAAAACAATGTCAATATAGGCATTCATTTAATATGCTACTCCCCTGTAACAACAACAAAACAACAATCAGATTCACATAGGTGCTACCCACTAGGACATCTGTAAATCAATGTGCCCAGTCATCCTTGAATCTGAAAAACATTGTAACCATTCCTGTGACACCACAGGCAAATGCCTGTTCACACATAATAAAACCAATTCTCCCCTATTCGCAAGGACACATCAGCATGAAGCTGCAATCTTCACAATCGCCGCCGCTGTACACAAAAACAAATCAGCCCCTGCTGTAAGTAGACAACATTTAGTGGCAACAGACACAAACCAAACTTATATCATGAAATAGCTTTTGACATAAAAAAAAATGTGCGCCCAGTCGTTGGACATCGTGCTCCATTGTCTTGGCGCTGAAATAACTCTGGAAAAAATATGGTATGCCCAGTTCTTGGACATTATGCTTTATTCTCTTGGCGCTGAAATAACTCTGAAAAAATGTGTGCCCAGTTCTTGGACACCCTGGCGCTGAAATAACTCCAAAAAAAAACATTTGTTTGCCCAGTTGCCGGACATGGCGCTAACATGTATTCTTCGCCATGCCCCTTCACATTAAAAACAACCATGTACCCACATTAACATCTACTCGGACAATCTCAGATTATAAATGCCCTCCTTGGCCTCCTGACACGACGTTGAACTGTGTGTTGTCACTATGACACCCGATACTACAGTTGTGTCTGCCCAACACGATAGAGTGAGGTGCAAACAAAATTAAAAACATTCGCATACCCGACTTGACATCTTCCGCTATGGAAATAACAAGGGAGCTAACTGTGCCACAACAGTTGATCATATCAAGCAGTCACATTCATTTAAACAGCAAAATAACATGTTTCTAACTAAATTCAACCTGTAAAACAAACAAAGAAATGGCTAAACGCGACTACACATATGGCTCTCCACCAAAAATATCACCAATAAGGAACCAACACCACAGCACTAATGTTTAACTAATTATTTAACTATTGTTCATTGTCATGCTGAGATAAATATAAAAAGAATATGTTTCTGCTTGCGGGTGCTCTCTGGATTCCGTTTCCATTCACTGAATTTCTACGATTGTCTTTATGTAAATGTCTATTCTATATGCACGGGCAGAAATATAGGGCGTCACTGGTATTTCACTGCCCAACACCGTTAACATGTCTAATTCTGGTATCATGAAACTTGAACACGCCGGTACGATGAATTCCACCTCTGTTCCCGCTTCTAAAATAAAGGGATTTTCTAACTACCACGAGTTACACTGTCATTTGTCTCTTCACAACAGCCATAATAAACTCACTAAATAAAACACAGGGGAATATCCCCTCTTGATGATCTAATTGTTCATGCGTGAATTTCTTTTGCGCCACGTGTGCCATTGATAACGTTCGGCACAGCCCGTCTCGCTCTGTTCTCTTCTGCAGAAGGAAAAAAAGGGGGGGGGAGACATATTGTCCTGATGGCTTCAGATGTTGCCACTGCCCCCTGGCGTATTGAGTTCAGCCAGGCAAACAGCTGCCTTCCCGACAAACTAAGTCACACTCGTCCCCGTACAGCCCCAGGTTTGGCATGCTCTACATGTCAGGTGTGGGAATTGTTCTTATACTTTGCATGGCTCTGGGTTTCACTTGCCATACCCTGTCGTCAATCATGACTCTACTTCCTGGACGAAGAGTGGGTGGCCTTGGTATAACGGTGGGGTATTTTATTGTGATACCCTTCAATCAGTGAGTTAGTCTTTAACGTGCACTGAAAAGAGGAACTTGTCCTTTAACGATAACAAGATAAGACCACCCTTACGTTGACTTGCTCTGCTCAGCTGTTGTCTGAGCTCATTTCGGACAGATTCCGCTGCGCTGACTCTCCTTCTGAGTTGGCTCTCCCTGGGTATTTTGTTGTAGTGGGTTTTTTCTGTATTCTTGTAGCAAGGTGGTTTGGCCGGTGTACTTTACACAAGAGTTTCTAACTGAACAGACTTATTAGAGACCTCGCCGACAGATAGTTCAGACAATTTACCAACCTGCTATGAGATAAGTAGCCTAGTAAAGGAACACTTACAGAGACAACTATCGAGCAGGCAATCACGAACTACTGACTATAAGCGACAAATCTACGAAACGTATACGATCTTAATATGTAGTAAAACCTGACACCACAGAAACAAAGTTCACATGGAATATCATGGGAGCTCCCGGACTAAGCTGGAAGGTCCCAGAAAATTCTGGAAACATATCGCTGCATGACGACGCCATGTGTGACAGCTAGAAAAGAAGAGGAAGAAGAGAGAGTAGGTAGGAGAGAGAGGAGAGAAAGAAGAGGGAATTGAGGAAAGTGGTATAAATAGTGTGAAGCCTAAAAGTTCGTTCCTCAGTCGAACTCTGCCTACTACACACTACCTTTGATAGTAAAGAAAGAGGGAGAACAAGGGAGAAGGAGAAAAAAGAGGATGAGAGTAAGGGATACGACAGATGTAGGTTCGTGTCTCCGCGTGAGAACAATAGTTAATTGTACTATTGCACCATCAATGTCTCGTGGTGTATGTTATCAGGTTATAGAAGAGATGTACAGCCTCACAAGGTCTCTAAACTACTCTACTTATATTACTTCAGACTGACAAGTCGAAATAAAAGACAACTCAATCATATATTTAATTTCTTTCTGAACAATAACAGAGTGACAATCTACAGCATAATCGCATAGAGTAATCAGTACATGCATTGCAGACACATAATGCATATTGAACTGTAATAATACGATGCTGCATTACCTCACAAGGGAGAGATAGATAGTATAAGTCTATGCAACTGGATGTTAGGGGAATGCCACTTATGATCACCTATTAACCGCATGAAGTAAAAGACTAAAGCTAAGAATTACACCGGCCTTTGTTTCGTAACTATCTTTCCGTAGGCTTATTAGTGGTCCATATATTCAGCCCAAATACCCATTGATCCATAGATTGATCCATCAATCCATATACCCAGGGATTATTTTGTTCAGATGGATATCTGTTTAGACAAGTATGCCCGGTATGCTTGGGCGACTCCCTTTTACCCAGGCAATGCCTGAAACAGTATAAAACAATACCCGTGAGTTTTATGTGAGAATAAACATTAGTCTTTCACTACCTACAAATTCCTTAACACCTACCGCTTCTTTATCTATACTAGTATTAGTATATCTTAGCCATAACATAAATTAAGAACCTTATTGTGAACACATATGTTTAACTAATATTATTATCGCCTATTTCCCGACGCGCCGCCTACAGCCAACATTAAGTATTTAACCATTCACCCGAAGATCTGAACCCGCTGCCTGTACCACGCCGGGCCAGCCCAACTACACCTTAGCTACACAGCCGCAGAAGCGCGACCTCCTTTCACCTATGTCCAGCGAACAAAAGACACGCATTCTTTCCTGTGCCCGCCCCGTCTCTGGCCAACGATCTCACCTGTCATTGTCTGGTTGACCAAGTGATCGCGAGTGCCTTGCTATCTCCTTCTGCCGTCTGCTGTGTTTGTTTATATCTTGCAGTAGCCTTTCGTTCCATATTTACATGTTGCACTCGCCTAGTTCTCATTAATTGTGTACGTCTAATTGCTTGGTTACATGAACATACATAGTTTATCCACACTCTGCTTATCTAACCGATTAATTTGACTCCAATCACTCTATTTCGGCCATTTAAATATAGGTCATATTCAGGACGTCGCATTCAGTCCTGATCCTTTGCCGGGTCGTTCATGATTACGCGGTAAGTTCACCTACGGTAGTTTGCTATAGCTCCCTAAACTAAGATATCTGATTATAATATACAATTAAACTAATTAGGTCTAAGTCTTATGTCAACTTACATCCAACTTCTGCCGTCCAGTTGATCATCTGGGTCCCATATTTGAAATACGATTGCTCTCTTCAACCTCGTTTGCCGTGGACCCCACCACCAGTTTCCAGTTGTATTTGACATTAGTCTCCTGTGTGGTTCCAACCGCAGCGTCCCTGGCTATGGTCGTCCTGTCTGACGTTAGCCATCATCTGCAACTACTGAGTGCTCTTCTTTAGCCAACAGTCCTTCTCAAATGGCTTGCACGCCATTTCGTGATCCTCGGAATTTGCGTTCCACTCCATCAGATTTATCTATCTGGAATAAATGGTTCACAGATCCTTGACCATCCTACTTTACTTCGGCAGTCCAGACGAAACCGTGATATATGCATCCTTTCCGTCTTTAATACTGCCTCTCCATCTTCCTGGACACTAAACAGCCTGATATATAGACATAACCATTGCTGGAGTTCCAAACTCACCCTTCCTCCTGGGCTGGGCGACCGCCCAGCCCTCGGATCTGCTGCTACCGCACTCTTGCTCGTTCCACACTGTCTAAACTGACCGGATCCTAAAGTATATATTACTTCTCGAGTTGGCGCCTTTCTTGAATCACGTGACGTCGCTGTCCCTTGTCCTCCAATCAGTACCTCGCGTACCCTGCTTAATTTGCATACTACCATCATATCATTAACCCAAATCTACATTGTCTCTGAAGTTCATGGTCCTGAGTTCATCCTTTTCCCGCCACTATAAATTTGGAGAGTGGCGTTCTCTTCTGACAGCTAAGGTCACTTCCAATGCCGCCTGTACTAATAAATTATGCCGCCTCTAAAGTTTGCCGTTGTCCATCTGACAGCTAAGGTCACTTCCAATGCCGCCCGTACTCATAAATTATGCTACCCCCAACGTTCACCTGTTGTCCATCTGACAGCTTGAATCCAAAGGTACAATACATTTGGCACTCCTCTCCCTGAGAGACTGCTAGCCAACAATAGCGGATGGCCTTGTCGCTTATTCGGTCATGCACTCCCGCTCAACCTAGGACTATCAGAAAAACAATCCTGGCCCTTGACCTTTTGGTTTCAAAAATATTCCATTTTATATTCTCCCGGTAAGTTTTAGCGATGTTTGCGAAAATCGTTTTCCATACTGTCTTATATATATATATAAGATATATATATATATATCCTTGGTATATGAGTTATGAATCATTATGTTCATCAAGTCCGGCTCAGCAGAAGCCCAGTTTCTGCAGACCAACTAGGTTCTGAGCCCCGTGTAAAAGCCTCTCAGTAACCTCTGTCTTCATTCCGTGAGCCATCATTGTATAAAACTTTGAAACTGCTTCTTCGTAATAAATCATCGCACACTCAAGTGGAACCTGTTGAGTAGAGAACATCATAGTGAGAGCAACTCAATCCTGACCGTAATTAGGTGAGTGTAGGCCAATAGCAGCACTCAGATCTATAACAGAGATCCGATCTCTGTCATACGGCCAAATAGCTCATCACATTGGTCTTAGATATGGCAACACCAGGAAAGAATAAAGGAACGGGTAGAAACCCATCAGATGCCCTACTGGAAGATCCTACCTTTTCACATTCCCCTCCTCCCTCCCAGCCATCCTCAATCTCTCTAATTATTATCCCACTACATTGTCCTCAACTCCCCGAGTAAAATGATATATCACACTAGCTAGTTAAAGCCATACAATAGGACACTAGTGCCGACGCTCCTATAATACTTTCTAGCACCGCACTTATAGAACATTCTATCACCGCATCTATAATACATTATATCACCGCACAGTACTGTACTCTATTCCTAATCATACTCTAAGTTAGATATGATTAATAGAATACCATATGCCTATTCCGGTTGATGATTGAGACTATGCAATCCCAGACTGGATCTATGTCCGCCGATACATTATCAACACTTTGACACTATAGTCTCTTTCAATTAACACAACTAGGAAACTGCACCGATCCTTAAAACTTCAGAAATCTTGGTCGACTAACGCAACTTGTTTACCGCAACGGCCTTTATATCGGGCTTGAGTGACGTCACCAAATTGTCTAGATGCAGAAGCGTCGAGAAGTAGTTTTTCTCTTTATTTTTCCCAACTCAATCAGAACCTTTGGCTGGTGTCCCCTTTTATCTGGCAAATTGTCTCCTGTCTGTGATCTAGAGACCTTCTCCACATCACAAGACCCCATCCGACGTCTGGACAGACATTCCGTCTATCACTTCAAAGGTTGACTCCCGCCTTGCAGACGGATGGCGCCAGTGTACGTTTCTCGAACAACAACTTGTTAACAAAATGCCGACCGGGGTTAGACATTTTGACGCGACTTATTTTGCTCCTCAGTCTATACAACATCAAAGGGTTGCCTGTTTTTGCAGACGATTGTCGGGTCTTGTTTGTCATCGATCGAAACTATCAAGTTTATTTTTCGCGACACCTACTAAGGGTGATAACAATACTGATAGTAACAGCAATGATAATAATAGTTATGATAATGATCCCACTTTCGAAGACTGTGATTCCATTTGCTACAATGATTTTCCTAGGAATGGTGTTAGCATAGCATAGCAGGTACATATAAATTGCAACAAGCAATGTTCAATAATAGTAGAAGTAAAAGGAGTTGGTTATCTTTTTCTCCTTGCTTATTTTTTTTTTTTGGGGGGGGGGGGGGGGGGGGGGTCTTATTTGTAAGGGTTCATTTATGTTTTCCCTTTCCTCTTTTTTTTTTTTTCTTTTTTTTTTGTAAAAAGTAAACAAGCATCTGTAGTTGCACAAATTTTTACAATCTCATTGGTCTGGTAATTATATGTGGTTTTTTATTCATTCATTCATTATTCACTCACATCCTCTTGTTTCTTTCTCGCACTCATGTGTACTAAATTTTAAAATCAGAAAGAAGAGTACTTGTGTTTACTCTGGAGATATCTGAGATATTTTGTGTTTACAACATAGGAAATCTATCCATTAGCATATTCCATTCCTTGAACACATTTACATGTGAATGGGGGTTAACCAAGGAAAGGGGAAATCTTTACATTTTTGTTTCCCTTGCCATCCTCTCACCAATTTGTTCCACTCCACCAATGCCTTCATCACCACTATCTAGGCAATGATGGTAAAGGCAGGATAAATATTTGAACCAAACCGGTGTGGGTATCAGCAAAGGCAACAACAAACCATGAGCGAGGGGGGGGGGGGACATGGGAAAAGGATTTTTGTTTTATTACTAATGATGACAATAACAATGACAAGAAGAGACATACTCAGTATAGAGAGTGCTAGCATCAAGGAGGAGTGGTTACACAGCTATCTTATTCCCTTGCCAAAGCCTGACAAAGACCACACAAAATTCAGGGATATCGAATTATAACCATGCAGAATACAATAGGCAAGCTGCCGGAGAAGGTAATTGCCAGGAAAATATCAAGCCAGCTAGAGAGGCAAGGTGTTTCCTACCTACCCTTGGTGGGTCCGTCCAAAAAGAGAAACCTGGACCAATGCAGCAGTCTTTGCCCATGATGTCTATGAAGGTTTCCACTCAAGCATTGAAACCTTTGCTGCAGCGATTGATCTTGAGGACGCATACAACCGAGTACCATTGGATTTTTTAATGGTTCAGCTTCTTGAACTAAACGTAAGTCCATTCCTCCTTAGTTGGATCGCTGCAGCCCTCTTCCAACGGAAAGTAGTTTTTAGATGTGGCAGTTGGACTTCGGAACCAACAACAATATATCCTGGCCTACCACAGGGATCACCATTATCTCCGGTACTGTTCAACGCCTACACAGTGAGAATCACCAGTGAGCAGATCACTGGACCTGGCAGGACATTGTCATATGCCGATGATGTTTTAGTGTATCGTCAGGGTAAGGATAGAGATCAGGTTGCTGTGGAACTACAAACCGAACTCAAACGCATAAGTACTTGGTGTGATGAAGCTGGGGCAATTGTCAACCCAACAAAGGCAACAGTGACGTGGTTCTCGTTGAATAATCATATTGTCAACACTCCAACACTAACTGTAATGCTGTGTTCAGAGACGGTGGAAAGAACGCAGGCAATGAATTACCTGGGGATACGGTTTGATCGAAGCCTTGCTTATAATGAGCACATAGACCAGGTGATAACAAAGGCCAAGCGGGGTTTGGCTGCGATGCGGGTGATGGCAGCAGCAAACTGTGCGCAGCGTCATCTATGTCTTCTGTACGAGGGGATGGTCATGTCTGTTTTGGAGTATGCAATGGCAATCCTGACTCTCAGCCGTAAGCAGATAGAAAGGATGGAAAGGATACAGAATAAAGCTATGCGCATTATTCTTGGATGTACAAGAGATACAGCATGCAGGGCGATGCGCTACCTTCTTGATTTTCCAACCATTGAAGAGAGAATACAAGTTTGCAGGGTACGCGCATACCTCAGAGTTAACGCAAACACACATCCACTGCATAGTGAAATTATGAAGGTGAAGGGCAGCAGGTTGAAAAGAGGACGGTCGTGGATGGGTCAAGCCGAAGACATTCTTCAACAAGTGTGTTCACTTGAGGACTTAGAACCTGGCGAGGAGTGGGTGCAAGTGCCAACAGATTTCTGCACATCCTTTTCAGTTTGCATCCAACTAGATAGAAAATGCAGACAAGAAAATCCGGCTGCTGTGGAGGTGGAAGTACAAGCGTTGATTTTCGAGAATTCGCTAGACGGTGATGCGGTCATCTACACAGATGGGTCGGTCGTCCGACATGTGAGAAGCTCATGGGCCTTTACAGCTCAGGCTGGAGGGAGAATTGTGAAGGAGGACTCTGGTGCTTTCACTGAAACCACAAGTAGCCTGACTATGGAAGTCATGGCAGTAAGTAAAGAAATAACATGGTTCGAGACACAGACATTCACTAGGGCATGTTTCCTTAGCGACTCAATGAACATGATCAAGAGGATAGAGGAGGGGTCGATCCGAAGAGAATGGTTGCTGCCTCTGAAGCGGTCTCGGCTGACAAAGATTAGTTTCATCTTCGTGCCAGGGCACGCGAAAGTACAAGGAAATGAGCGGGCTGACAAGCTCGCAGGTGAGGCTACTGTGGAGGGCGGACGCGCCATGGACCAGGCTGACATTCTGAATGCTCTACGAGGAGTAAGACTCTTGCGTGAACCAAGTGATGACTGTGAATCTACAACCATGGCCAGACTGCGAGAACAGCAAATTAAAAGAGGGGTGGCCAAACAAGAACACTACGCAGGAAGCCAAAGATAATTGATAAACCAACACAGAACTGGCGTCGTTAGCCGCTACACGCTGCGGGATTTGCTGAGGAGGGGATCCGAGCACTAATGGACTGAATGGTTCGATGTGCAATGAGGATGATCTGTTGACTAACTAACTAACTAACAGAGACATACTGAGGGTAATAACAGCCAATATAAAAAACAGCAATGGTAAAATAGTTATGAAAATGATAACATTTTTACAAATTTGGATTCCATTTGCTAGGATGATTTTCTTTGGAATGGTGTTAACATAGCATAGCAGGTACATACAAATGCAGACTGCAGTTTTTAATAATAGTTGGAGTAAAAGGAGTTGGTTATTTTTCCTCCTTGTTCCTCCCCCCCCCCCCCCTTAACTGTAGTGGTTCATTCATTCCCCCCCCCCCCCCTTGCCCTCTCTCTCTTTTTATGAAAAAAAAAATGAACAAGCATTTGTATTAACACAAATTTTCCAGTATCATTGGTTTGGTAACCATATGTGATTTTGTGTTTATTCATTTAACACTCACTCACATGATTCAAAGGGGGCGACAAAGAGAAAGGGACATGACCACTCTTAATGATGGTACAGGCAGGACAAATGTTTGAACCGACCAGTGGGGGTAGTAGCAAAGGCAACAAAACCATAAGCAAAAGGGGGCATAAGGGAGATGAAATTGTAAAATAATAATGATGATATCAATAATTCTTATAACATTAATGGTACAAAGAATAATAAGGTGGGATAATGATAGTAATAATAATAATGATAATAATAATAATAATAATAATAATAATAATAATAATAATAATATAAATAATAATAATAATAATAATAATAATAATAATAATAATAATAATAATAGATATGTGATTCTATTTACTAAAATGATAATCTTAGTAATGGTGGTAGTATAGCATAGCAAGTGCTTTTAAAGCAAGCATCCAATATTTAATACACTGGAATGGAAAGAGTTGATTTTCTTTTCTCCTCCCCCCCCCCCACCCCTATCTATAAGGGTTAAATCGTCATTTTGAAGCAAATAAAACAGGCATTTATACTTCCACAAATCTTTACATGAGGGATTATTCATTGGTCTTGGTGACCATATGTGATATTTTATAATCATTCACTCACCATTCACTCACAGTTTCTTCTTTCTTTCTCGCACTCATGTATACCAAATTTGTAATACAATAATGAAGAATACATATGATTTACTCTGGAAACAGTTGTGATATTTTGTGCGTGTACATAAATGATATTAAGTGTGTGTTATATGTGCGGTGTTTGTATCTGGCTGAGTTTCTACATGTCCATATGAGATATCTATAGTAAGAAAGAGCTGTCAGTAGTTTTGTATGTATGTATTTTGCTGATTTTGGTATGGTGTTGAGAAAAATTGCTTTATATATGTCGGTTTGTTTGTCTGTGTGCGTTTGTATGAGGTGTTTGAGTGTTGCGCGGAGGGCTGTAATTGTTGGACATGTATAATAAATGTGTTCCTCTGTCTCTGTTGTGATATTTCTACATAGCTGACACTGTGATATTTGTTTGAATTTGTATGCTTCTGTCTGTGTTGTCGGTGTCATATTGTATAACAGTCTATATGTGATCTCCCTAGCTTTTGGTGTTATGTGTTTGTTGTGTAGGTTTGAAAAGGTGCATGTGAAGTCAGACATGAAGTATTTGTGTCCTCTTTTAATCCTAAGTTTGAGTGATGGTGCTTGCTCTCTAACTAACTTTTTGTATATTGTGTGTGATGTTTTCTGTATCAACTGTTCATGTCCTTGTATTGCCTGTATGCATGTCTGGTAGAATGTTGGCAGTGTTCCTTGGTAGTGTGCAGTTACATTGTTAAGAGGTGTGAGGTGTTTTATGTTATGGGCTATATAATATAAGGCTAATCTATGTTGTTCTGGATGTCTGATGATTTTACCTTTGTGACTGATTCTAAGTGACAGTATTTTTGTCTGGATGTCCTGTGGTGCAATCCCCCCTTGTCTTTTGTCCTATATGAGTGTTTTATGTTTTATGCTGTGTATTGTGCTGGTGAAGATGAAGCGTCTGATTTGTATGTTTATGTTTGTGACGGTCTGTTTGGGAGGGTCTAGTACTGTCGCTAAGTATAATATTTTGGGTATTATGTATGTGTTGACTATTGTGCTTCTACCAAATATTGTGGATGTTTTGTACCTATACATATGTAACATGTCTGTGATCTATTCGGTCAGTGAGTGCCATGTCTGTCTGTGTGTTTTTGTGGGATCACATAGAAATTTGATCCCATACAGCATCATGGTGTCTGTGTGTCTTAGGTCTGGATGGAAATCAGACTTTTGTTTCCACTTTCCTAGACCCATTATTTGTGATTTCTGTATATTTACTTTGGCTCCACTGCCTTTTCCAAAATGGGTAAAGGTGTGGAGTATGTTCCTTATTGAGATGTTGCTAGTGGGAAAGAAGGCAGTGTCATCTGCATAAGCGACGAGCTTCTGCTCTCCTATCCCATGCAGGAATGTTCCTTTAATTCTAGTGTCCTGTCTTATCTTCCCTAGTAAAGGCTTTAAGGTGAGCACATACAGTAGTGGTGATAAGGTACATCCATGTCTTACAGATCTCGTGAGCCTGAAGCTAGCTGTCAGTGAATGGTTCACCAACACTTTGCTCTCTGGATTTTTGTACAAGCTTTGTATCCACTGCCTGTAGTACTCTCCTATGTTACAGTGTTCTAGTGTCCTATGCAGGTAAGTGTGTGAAATTCTGTCGAAAGTCTTCTCTTGATCCAAGGACAAGATGGAGGATGGACAGTCTTTCCCATGTGTGTAGTTGATTATGTCTCTTATGAGGTGGTTGTGGTTGTGTATATTTCTGTCTTTGACACTGCACTGTTGGTAGGGGTGTATGAGTGTTGTCATGAAAGGTTTGAGTTTGTTGGTGAGTGATTTGGCAAGTATCTTATAGTCTGTGCTGAGTAAGGAAATTGGTCTGTAGTTCTTCAGTTTTGTCGGTGTTGTCTTTGCGTATGAGTGTGATGTAGGACATGTTACAGCTTTCAGGTAATTGTTGTTTGTCAAAGGCTTCCTGGAGACTTCGAGGAGAAGATTGCCTAGGATAGGAAAGAAATGTTGGTAGAATTCTACTGTCAAACCGTCTGGTGCTGGAGTTTTGTCTTTGTTTAGTGTGCTCAGTGCCTGTGTTATGTCTGTCAGTGTCAGTTCTGTGTCCAGTGTTTTTCTGTCTGTCTGTGTCAGGTAATTTCTTTTTGTACTGTAAGAAGTTGTCTTGTATCTGTGTGTCGACTGCCTCTGCTGTGAATAGTTGTGTGTAGTGTTGCTGGAAAGCGGTCCCTATGTGTGGTGTTTCTGTCTGCATGTTTCCCTGCATGTCTGATATTTTGCTGATTTGTCTCCTATGCTGTATATTCTGCTCTATTGCAATGTACTGTGTACTGGCTGTCTCTTGTGTAATTGTGTTGAGCTTTGTTCTGAGAAGAGCACTCATATATATGTGTTGTTGGTGTTCTTCTAGCTGTGCTTCCAGTGTGTGTAAATGAAGTGCATCTCTGTCTTAGTCTTTCTTTGTGGATCATGGTTGCTATATGTTGTGTTCTGCTTCGTATCGTGTTTTTTAGCAAGTCCCAGTATTGTGTGATGTTCTCAGTCGGTATATTGTCTGTGTAAGTGTGTATGAGCTGTGTCATATATTTTACATATCGTGTGTCTTTCAGAAGTGTGCAATTAAACTTCCAATGAGGTGAAGCTTGTGTGGCTGCGTGTCTGTGCTGTTTGGGCTAATGTGTACTAGTATACCTTTGTGGTCTGTGAAGTCTAGTGTTTGTCGTAGGTGTTGGGATTTTATGATGTTGTGTGTTGCGGGTGTGTAGAATCTGTCTAATCTGGATGATCTGTTGGGTGCTTTGTTTGTGTGCGTCGTTTCTCTGCTGTCGAGGTGTGTATGCCTGAATGAGTGTGTGAGGTTGTGTGTATCGATGATATTTCGTAGTGTGTCAAGTTGATGTAAGCTGTCCCTGCCGGCTCTCCTCAGCTGTGTTCTCTTATAAAGTACTTTTTTTTTTTTTTACTTTTATTGAGTGTTAAAATTGTTGCAAAGTGTATTGTTTGTGTTTTTACAGAGCGTTGCATGTGGGCGTGTAGGTGACATATGCGCAAAAAATACAAATATTTTATACATTTTAACATTTCTACATTGAATTTGTAGTAGGATGAAACCCTTACAGAAAAAACAGCATGATGATAGTGCATTGTTATAAAGAACTATTTTTTTTTTAAACTTTTATTGAGTGTTAAGAAACATTTGCATTTGTATTGTTCGTGTTGTTACAGAGCGTTGCATATGGAAGTGTAGGTGACATATGCGCAAATTTTTACAACATTTGTTTCAACATTTTTACATTTGAAATGGGGGGTAACGAAAAACGAGTACAAACAACAACAAGACGGTAGTATACCATTATTTTCCCTCTGCCACCCTTTCACCTGTCAGCTCCAACCCCACCAATACCATCATCACCACTTGGTAATGAGGAAAATGGCAGTAAACTTGTTAGAACCGAACGGTGAAGGCAGCAGCAGCATCAAAACCAACAGTATCGAAAAGGTGGGGGGGGGGAAGGGGGGGGGGTTGTCAAGGAGTATCCTACTTTACAATGCAGGAGGGGTAGTTGTTGCATTTGTATTGTTTGTGTTGTTACATGCTTTCATGTTACATGAAAGGGGACACCAGCCAGAGGTTCACATGTTATAAAGAACTATTTTTTTTTTTCTTCTATAATGTATTCACAAATGTTTCCCATTATTCGCGTTCAAATTTTTACAAAAATATACCTGTTGCGTTATAAAGAACTATTTTTTTTTTTTTAAAACTTTTATTGAGTGTTAAGAAACATTTGCATTTGTATTGTTCGTGTTGTTACAGAGCGTTGCATGTGGAAGTGTAGGTGACATATGCGCAAATTTTTACAACATTCGTTTCAATATTTTTACATTTGAAGTGGGGAGTAGCGAAAAACGAGTACAAACAACAACAAGACGGTAGTATACCATTATTTTCCCTCTGCCACCCTTTCACCTGTCAGCTCCAACCCCACCAATACCATCATCACCACTTGGTAATGAGGAAAATGGCAGTAAAACTTGTTAGAAATGGCCGGTGAAGGCAGCAGCAGCATCAAAAACCAACAGTATCGAAAAGGTGGGGGGGGGGGAGTCAGGGAGTATCCTAGTTTACAATGCAGGAGGGGTAGTTGTTGCATTTGTATTGTTTGTGTTGTTACATGCGTACTGTGTGTTCAGTATTTGTGGGCGTGTTTTTACAGAGCGTTGCATGTGGGCGTGTAGGTGACATATGCGCAAAAATTACAAATATTTTATACATTTAAACATTTCTCCATTGACATTGTTATAAGGAAATATTTTAAATCAAAAGCGTGATGGTAGCGGGCTGTTATTATTTCCCCTGCCGCATCGCTCTCTTGTCAGCTCCAAAAACTCCTACCAAGTACCATCACCCTCGGTGATGATAAACATGGCGGTGCAGAACTGAAACAAAACGGTGAGGGTGGCAGCAGAGACAACAATCACAGTATCAAAAGGGTGGGAAAAGGGGGTGTGATAGTATACGCGTTTACAAAGCCATATATATTAATAGTGATTACAATGATAATAATGCAAAGTAACAACCAAATACATAAATAAATATCATAGTGACAAGGAATAAAAGTGCTGAGACTAGTGATAGACTCAATGATAATAAATAATAGTTTTAACATGTGATTTTATGTGCTAAATTGATTACCTTAGGAATGGTGTTTACATGAAATACATCTTATAATAATAATGACAAGGAATAAAAAACTACTAAGGGTGATGACAGCGATGCTAATATTTATAAACACAATGGTAGGATTTGTTTTGATAATGATCACATTTTCCAAACATGTGATTCCATTGGCTAAATGATTTTCTTAGGAATGGTGTTAAAACATGGCAGGTACATACAATAACAATTGCATCCTGCACTGTTAAATAATATAGTAGGTGTAAAAAGGAGTTGGTTATCTTTTTTCTCCTTGCTTATTTTTTTTTTTTTTTTTTTACATATGCATGCAATGTTCAATAATAGTAGAAGTAAAAGGAGTTGGTTTTCTTTTTCTCCTTGCTTATTTTTTGGTCATATTTGTAAGGGTTCATTAATTTTTTCCCTTCCTCTTTTTTTTTTTTAAATACTTTTTGTAAAAAGTAAACCAAGCATCAGTATTAGCACAAACTTTTTTACAGTCTTTACATTTTTGTTTCCCTTGCCATCTCCTCACCAATTTGTTTCATTCCACCAATGCCTTCATCAACCTTATCCGGGCAATGATGGTAAAGGCAGGATAATTATTTGAACCAAACCGGTGTGGATATCAGCAAAGGCAAACACCAACCATGAGCAAGGGGAGGGGGGCACATGGGAAAGGGTTTTTTGTTTATTACTAATGATGACAATAATAATAATGGCAAGAAGAGGCATACTGAGGGTAATAACAGCAATTATAAAAAACAGCAAGGGTACTAATAGTTATGAAAATGATAACATTTTTACAATATGTGATTCCATTTGCTAGGATGATTTTCTTTGGAATGGTGTTAAACATAGCCTAGCAGGTACATACACATGCAAACTGCAGTTTTTAATAATACTTGGAGTATAGGAGTGGGTTATATTTTCCTACTTGTTTTTTTTCCTAAATGTAGGGGTTCATTCATATTTTCCTCTGTGTTCTCTCTTTCTTTTGTTTTTTAAATAAAAATTTAACCAAGCATTTGTATTGACACAAGTGTTTACAGTATCATTGGTTTGGTAACCATTTGTGATTTTGTATTCATTCATTGAACACTCACTCACATGATTCAAAGGGGGTGACAAGGAGAGGAAGGGACATGACCACTCTCTATGATGGTACAGGCTGGACAAATGTTTGAAAACAAAATAGTGGGGGTAGTAGCAAAAGCAACAAACCTTAAGCAAAGGTGGGGGGGGGGGGGACATGGGAGATGAAGTTGTAAATTTATAATGATGATATCCTTAATACTTTTCAAATTAATGATACTAAAGATAATAAGGGTAAGGTAATGATAGTAATAATAATAATGATCATAATAATAGTAGACATTTCCATAATAATAAAAATAATAAATAAACAACAAACATATATTAATAATAATAGTAATAATAATAATAATAAATAGTATAACAGATATGTGATTTTGTTTACTAAAGTGATAATCTTAGTAGTGGTGGTGGTATAGCACAACAAGTGCATTTAAAGCAAACCATTCCATAAATAGTAATTTGGAATGGGAGGAGTTGATTTTCTTTTCTCCTTTTTTCTTTTCCCCTTATCTATAAGGGTTGAAACCATCATTTTGAAGCAAATAAAACAAGCATTTATACTTTCACTATTCTTTACATACGGGATTTTCCATTGGTCTTTTGACCATATGTGATCTTTTGTAATCATTTTCTCACCATTCACTCACAGTTTCTACTTTCTTTCTCGCCCTCATGTATACCAAATTTGTAATAAAATAAGGAAGAGTACATATGATTTACTCTGGAAATAGTTGTGATATCTTGTGTGTGTACATAAAGGAAATTAAATGTGTGTTATATGTGTGGTGTTTGTATCTGGCAAAATTTCTGCAGGTCCATATAAGTTGTCTGTAGTAAGAAAGTGCTACAAGTAGTTTTGTATGTATGTCCTTAGCTGTCTGTGGTATAGTATTGAGAAAAATTGCTTTATATATGTCGGTTTGTTTGCCTGTGTGTGTTTGTATGAGGTGTTTGAGTGTTGCGCGTCTGGCAGTAATTGTTGGACATGTATAATAAATGTGTTCCTCTGTCTCTTGTGTGTTGTTTCTACATAATTGACATTGTTTGGATATGTATGCTTCTACCTGTGTTGTGGGGGTCATACTGTATAACAGTCTATATGTGATCTCCCTAGCTTTTGGTGTTATGTGTTTGTTGTGTAGGTTTGAAAAGGTGCATGTGAAGTCAGTCATGAAGTATTTGTGTCCTCTTTTAATCCTAAGTCTTAGTGATGGTGCTTGCTCTCTAACTAAATGTTTGTATATTGTGTGTGTTGTTTGTTGTATTACCTGTTCATGTCCTTTTATTGCCTGTATGCATGTCTGATAGAATGTTGGCAGTCTTCCCTGGTAGTGTGCAGTTGCATTGTTAAGAGGTGTGAGATGTTTGATGTTGTGGCCTATGTAGTATAGTGCTAGTCTGTTCTGTTCTGTTTGTCTGATGATTTTACCTATGTGACTGATTCTAAGTGACAGTATTTTTGTCTGGATGTCTTGTAGTCCAATCCCGCCTTGTTTCCTGTCTTGTATGAGAGTTTTGTGCTTGATGCTGTGTATTGTGTTGGTGAAGATGAAGCGTCTGATTTGTATGTTTATGTTTGTGACGGTCTGTTTGGGAGGGTCTAGTACTGTCGCTAAGTATAATATTTTGGGTATTATGTATGTGTTGACTATTGTGCTTCTACCAAATATTGTGGATGTTTTGTACCTGTACCTATGTAACATGTCTATGATCTGTTCAGTCAGTGAGTGCCATGTCTGTTTGTGTGTTTTTGTGGGATCACATGGAAATGTGATCCCATACAGCTTCATGGTGTCTGTGTGTCTCAGGTCTGGAGGGAAATCAGACTTTTGTTTCCACTTTCCTAGGCCCATTATCTGTGACTTCTGTATATTTACTTTGGCTCCACTGCCTTTTCCA
Source organism: Cepaea hortensis (assembly GCA_963921405.1). Taxonomy (NCBI): domain Eukaryota; kingdom Metazoa; phylum Mollusca; class Gastropoda; order Stylommatophora; family Helicidae; genus Cepaea; species Cepaea hortensis. The sequence continues at coordinate 70,323,500 of OY992896.1, forward strand.
AAATGGGTAAAGGTGTGGAGTATATTCCTTATTGATGTGTTGCTGGTGGGAAAGAAGGCAGTGTCATCTGCATAGGCGATGAGCTTCTGCTCTCCTATCCCATGCAGGAAGGTTCCTTTAACACTAGTGTCTTGCCTTATCTTCTCTAATAAGGGTTCTAGGGTGAGCACATACAGGAGTGGTGATAAGGGACATCCCTGTCTTACAGATCTCGTGAGCCTGAAGCTAGCTGTCAGTGAATGGTTCACCAACACTCTGCTCTCAGGATTTTTGTACAAGATCTGTATCCACTGCCTGTAGTACTCTCCTATGTTACAGTGTTCTAGTGTCCTATGCAGGTAAGTGTGGGAAATTCTGTCGAAGGCCTTCTCTTGATCCAAGGATAAGATGGAGGATGGACAGTCTTTTCCATGTGTGTAGTTGATAATATCTCTAATGAGATGTGTGTGGTTGTGTATATTTCTGTCTTTGACACTGCACTGTTGGTCTGGGTGTATTAGTGTTGGCATGAAAGGTTTAAGTTTGTTGGTGAGTGATTTGGCGAGTATCTTGTAGTCTGTGTTGAGTAAGGAAATTGGTCTGTAGTTCTTCATTTGTGTTTTGTCAGTTTTATCCTTGCATATGAGTGTAATGTAAGACATGTTGCAGCTGTCCGGAAGATTTTTTTTGTCAAAGGCTTCCTGATAAACTTTGAGGAGAAGATTGCCTAGAATAGGAAAGAAGTGTTGGTAGAATTCTACTGTCAAACCGTCTGGTCCTGGAGTTTTGTCTTTGTTTAGTGTGCTTAGTGCCTGTGTTATGTCTGTCAG